>JAMXBB010000002.1:53863391-54448489 GCA_024138015.1 Lumnitzera littorea
TATATATATATATATATATATATATATTACATTCATATTTAGTATATTTACTTATATACATGTATATATCCTATATATGCGATACATGTCATGTGTAATTATATGTATATAATTATGTTTATATCATGTTTTTTATTTGTAAGATATATTTTCTATTTAATTTTGAAAATTTATCACTTATTTAGTATATTTTATATTTTCGAGTTAATTTGCAAGTATATTTATTATATATATTGGGTCCCTTCACAAAAATACATATATATATATATATATTCATATAGTATATTATGCAATATTATTCACTTTTATAATTTAAATAATTTATTTCTACAACCTTGTTACATTTCAAGCTCGGTTTTAGAAATTTTGACAAATTTTACACTATATTAAACAATTATACTTCTAAAGTTAAAATTGGGGTTTTATAAAATATTTTCAAAATCTAACCTCACTTGATCACTTTAACTAATTTTTCTAACCTAATCGTAAAATTTGGACACAATCAAATAAATTTTTCTAAAGGCTCTAAATCTAAATATAGTTACCCTAAATATGACTTTATGAGCTTACAAAAAGTAAATTCTCACTATTCTAATTATATTCTTGATATATTTTTTACTTCCCAACCTAAGTTCCTCATAAATTTTTAACTTAATTAAGTTACTTTCTCAAATACCTTAAATCAACTGTAAATCCTAATTGTACAAAAATAAGGATTTTCCTGAATATTCAGATGTTCAAATCTTAATTGTTAATTTGTGGGATATCACATATACACCAATTGATTCTAAAAGGTTGGTTTGTAAGTCACTTATGGAACCTTATTACGTCTCCACCGGGTAGTTGTGACTTCAATTTTAATGATCTCTACTTGGATTGTCATCATTTCGTTTTGCATTTACCAAATCCTAGAGTTTGTGTGAACAGGAGAGTAAGCCCTACCTCCGCCATTGCGTCCATACCTTTTGGTCAATTTCTTCAAGGATGTATCCTTGGGTACAAAATCAGTTTGACTAAATACAAAATCTCCCTTCCCAAAAGAAGAGGGGTGTTTTCCTTTTGTGTCTTGATACTTTCTTGATTAAATGTAATAGATTGGGAAGGAATAGATTTTTTTAGGGATAAAAAATCTTTTTGTATTTCCCTAAAACTTCGTAACTCATCCTCGTTATTCATGGACATTACATTCATGTCACCTTTCTTCTGATGGCAGCATAAAGTAATTATGACGTGTATTTTGATTTGACAATGTTCGTATTCCCCTATGCTAGTGAAGGATTTATTCTTCATGCCTTTCCCTTACCTTGCCTTTGTACCGAACATCAATCCATCCTCTGTTATCTTGTCCTTCACTTATTAACGCTTAAGGAGCATAATTTCAATAGTGTTCCTTAAAATGCCACTACTGCTCCTAACTTGAGGCTTTCGTATACTGCGATTCCTTAAAATATAGTCCTCACTCATATTCTCAATATTTAATATGACATTATTAGGATTAGTACTTATTTGGTTCATCTAGAGGTGTGTAAGCGAGCTTTAGTTCGTGGGTTGACTCATTTAATCTACTTTTTAAACGTGTTTGGGCCAAAGTTTTTTAGCTTATTTAAAAACAAATCAAATGAGCCTAATCCGTTTAACCCGTGAGCTAAAGTGAGCTGGTTTTTGTTGATCCATTTAATACATTTATTTCTTTAGCCAGTGGGTTGACTCATTTAACCTGCTTTTTAAATAGATTGGGCTAAGGTTTTTTGGCTCATTTAAAAGCAGGTTAAATATAATAAATCCTTCACTAGCATAGGGGAATGGCATGAAGAATAACCCTTTTGCACCGAGCTGGGTTGGCTTGTTTAACCCCTTTGCACACCTTTAAGTTCATCTAGATATTTTTATTAGGGCATTGCAATTTATTATAATTAATATAGCTGAAAAAGCTCACAAATTAATAGAAGTCCTTCATAATAAATTTTGTATGCTATCTTGTTGATTATAATTGTATGTTTCAACAGCTTATCCATATTCACTTGGACACAAATCTGCATAAAACACCTACACTCCATATTTATAGTAAATGAGTCAAATAAAAAAACATGTCCAATTTTTTCCCTTAGATGTTTGATGGCCATTGATGAGAAGAGTTCAACTGGTAAACTTGTGATTCTAATCCAAAGTGATATCACATTGAATTCTGTTGTTTCTAGTTGGAAATCAAGTTCCCATTGTTTCAAGGCTAAGTAATAGCCATTAATGAACCATGGTCTATTTCAAATAATCCACTAAAAATCCTCACCACAATTTAACAAAACAATGTAACCTTCTCCTGAATGAATTAATTTGCAGTTTGGCACCACAACCTACATTTTTCTCAATCGTATAACTAAAAGTTTATATCCTAGAGTCAACCCCATGATTTTTCCAATAAGAGCATGTTGCCAGGGTACATAAATCATTTCGTTTTCAAGGTTTGAAAAAGTTAACATAGCAAATCCTTGATTCTTCATTTTGATTTAAGAGATCTTCCTTCTCTTTAGCTCAATCTGCCTCTAAATCGTGATTTATGTTCGCATTAGGTTCTAATTTTTGAAAACAAAATTTTCCAAATGCACCAAGGACATTATTAAGCAAGGTTTATGTGCTACACCCGTATCCTTTACCCCTTCCCTTAGGTGGTAATCAATCTGATTTGCATCCTTCTTAATCATTGGATGTTTCCTACTTCAATGAGATTTATTACTTTCCGTATCTTTATCATTACTATCACCATAACCTTTGTTCACCACTCTCTCCAATTAAAATTATCTTAAATTAATTGCAATCAAAGATATTTTCGTGCTCTCCAAATTTTACTTGCTCCCTAATATGTCATTTGTTCGTATTTTTCAAGTAAGAATCACTCAAATTCAATATAAAATATTTAGTTTAGTATGTACATTTTTTATTTTTAGTTAAATTTCAGATTATTTTTTATGCTCATTCGTTTATTTTTTTTTTAATTCAATTTTGAGCCCTTTTTGCCTGTGTCTAATGTCTTTAAATAATTTACATTTTTTGTTCAATGAAATATGATGGAAAATCGAGCTTAATTGTTGGGTGTCATATTTTTTTAGTTGCCTTTTTTGCAACTTTCTTTATTTAAGAGCTAGTGGGGAAGAAGAAGATAAAGCAAAACAGTAGTCTTAGTTAAATGGTTAATCAAGATGCACCATGTGGTGTATATATGCAGTAACTTTGCAAACCTTACTCCTTCCACTCAATTAAGCTTAGTTCTCAGCTGGTTGTATGTCACAAGACAAGAGGTTCACATTCTCCTTGTGCGCTTATTTAGTGCTTGACCATCCTTTGCCTCATCTTATTTACTTGGATTACAAATGACGAGCCAGCCTTTTACCTTCCTATCTTTTCAAGACTATTCCAAACCCTTATTGCTTTAGGAGTACCAACCAATATTATCACTATCTTCCATATAACTGGGAGAACCAACTTCTCTACTGGTTTTGACCTACAATAGCCATTATTAAGAAAGCGACACTAGCTCCCGATCAACTTACTCATGAGAGGCCAGCCCCGCCTTAAAAGACTATTTAACCTCACAAACAAACTGTTTGTTAGTGCTACACACTTCATATTAAGTACCAAATTGAACATCTCCACTTCCCTTTAGAATACAAACAATGACATTCTCCCCTATATAAATCTACGATGCTCTCGTTGTATGGTAAACTCTTCATTATTACCTTTCTCCTTAAAATCACCAACCTTATTCCCCCATTGCCTAACTCCATGTCAAAATCATCTTCACTAAGACATCAAGCTTCCACAAGCATCCCATCCGCTACCTACCCTACATATGAGTGGTCCAATGGTAGCATCTATCCTTTGAAGTTCATGTTTTCATTTTCTTAAGATTTAGGTAGATTCTTATTATAATGCTACTCACAACACAACTCGCCCCTATAGCAACGTCTTTCACTTAGTAGCCACTCTTTCCCTTGAACTTCATCCATATGAACTCAATTGTCAATAAGAACTACTATTTTCATTTAATACATTAGGTAGCATTTAGGTAACTCATTTGTATTGAAACTTTTGCGCTTTGATGCCACTTATCAAGAGACAAGAGGTTCACCCTCTCCTTATGTGAACCATCTTTTGTCTCATCTTATTTACTTAGATTACGAATGACAAGTCAACCTTTTACCTTCTTATCTTCCCAAGATCATTCTAGACCTTTATAACTTTAGAATCAGCATTAACACTATCCTCCATATGATTGAGAGACCCAACTTTTACACTAATTTCAACTTACCATAATCATCATCAAGAGAGCATCGTCAATTTTCGACCAATTTGCTCACTAAAAACCAACCCTTCTTATTACCTAATCTTACGAACAAACCACCTACTAACACTACTCACTTCACATTTAACCTTAAATTGAATACCTTTACTTCCCTTCAAAAGACAAACCATAATATTTTATATCAAATAATATTAAAAGTCTAATATGCATGTATAAAGAATAATTTTTAAAATAGTCTAATTCAGCAAAATTACAAGCTTGATGTTTTCTAGTGTTAGGCTCGACTCCAAACTTTAATTTCTCACAAAATAAGAACTTTCAATTAGGTGCTATTTAAAGCCACAATTAAATTAAATTACATGTTTTTCACGACTTACAAGTAGAAAGCAAAACCTAACTAAAGAAAATTAATTTTCAATAAATTTGACCAACACTTTTTTGCTAAAAACTCTGATTTTATCAAATCATGTTTTGATTAAAAATTTCCTTTTGACCGAAGAAATTAATTCACGATAAAATGAGACAAATGGAACACTCAAATATTATTTTTTTCATTTTTTAATATTTTTCTTAATGTTCTAAATTCAAGTTTCCTTTTTTTTTTCCTATTCTTCACTTTTTAGCTTTCCATTCTCTATAATATTTTTTTGTATTTTTTCGTCCTTTTTCCTATTTTAGGGTTTTTTTTATTCTAAAACAAATATGGACAAAAACTGATAAAGTAAAAATGACTGTCTCCTGTCCAGCTGGCCGGTGAAATTTATTGAAAACGTTTATTACATATATAAGAAGGATCGTACATTTTTGCCCGGCTTTTACAAGGCTAGAAAATTGAGATCCTCACTTGGATTGGGGTGCCCTTGTCCCGAACATCTAACCGGGGGCCAGACACCTAAATGGGCGTCAACATCTTACTAAAGGGCCAAACATCTAAACGGACCTGAACATCTTACTATGGAGCAGAACGCAATCCAGTTTATAAGAAAATGCAATTTATATGAAGATTGCCTGTGATGTTTTCCTCTGATTTGCTTTTGCTATTTAATGAAGAAAGAATGATACTCAAAGGGCCATTTATCACTATTCCTGTACACATCAGGAAATAGCGAAAGTGTGTGGCTTTATGGGAATGGTTTCTCTTTTTTCTTTTTCTTTTTTTTCCCTTTCTTTTTCCCAATTTCCTCAACGTTCAAAAAAGAAATAAACTTTATATTAACTAAATACGGAAATGGGTATGTATTTTGCTTAGTTTTTTCTTTTTCTTCTATTTCCATCTATAATAATTTGCCAGATACATCAAACTTAGACGACCATGCCATGATTAAGCTATTTTCATTTCGAGCTACCTGTCAAGAAAATATAAAATTACAAAGCGTTCCATGCGCTGAATTGTGTACATGTAGGGGATCTCAGGTTCTAATGGTTTTTCTTCACTTCCTTGAAGGAAGCTACAGATAGATAACGCAGTAAAATCATTAAACATCATCGATCCCACTTCGTAATAACAACTATCAGACAACAAACACATACGCGATGCACGAAAAAAATCGATGTGTTAGCTTTACGAAGAAAATTTGCAGCTATAATAAATACCTAATATTTTCTTGTTCAAAATCATGTAGAATCGAACAGCAAACTTTTAACCTAAAAAAAAAAAAAAGTACAATAACTAACTTAAAAAAGAGCATCTCAGTGAATAATAGTCCCCGATATTTTCTTCATGGGCAATCAAAGTGCAAGGATAACGACTTCGATTAATTCATCACCGATGCTCACGAACCAATAATTTTAAATTAAAATTAAAAAAAAAAAAAAAAACAACAACGAACAATCGAAATCAAAACAAAATAATGAAGACTGAGAATCGGCAGAATCGGAAGGATTTCAATACCTCCATAACCTCTACTCTATGCCTCATTGCCGACTCGACTTCTAGCTTCATCTTCTACACAGGTTTCTTGTGAAATGGGGAGGGCATCGTTCTCGTGCAATTAAAGGACCTCTCAGCTAGGTTAGGGTTTTACTAAAGCCCTGTTTGGAAACCCAAAGGCCTAGCGTGATACAAATGAAGCTTATTAAGCCCAAGCCCAACAGAATGAGAGAATTCCCCCATCCATGCAATCAATAACTGCCGGAGAAAATTTTATATATCATTACATATTATTCTAATTTCATAGATAATAAAATTATACAGTAGTTTTATTTATATATCATTACAATCAAGATATACAGGTTATTTTATTATTTCTATAATGCCCTAAACTCAAAACGTGGCAAATCATCATATATCCCTAATCCTCTATTGACACATCAAGTTATAATTAGAGAAGCTAAAATCTTCAATTCACAAATGAGTACATCCACTAATATCATTAAATACCAAAATCTAATTACATCTATTCATATGTCTCCATAAATGAATCTCATAAAAAGCAAATAGCAACTATATGATATCCAAGAATCTTCTCATAGTAATTTGAAAATAAATTTAAATAAACATTATTTTAGAAAATAGCTATTGCACTAAAATGAATTCTTTATGCTCCTAATATGGGTAATAGTCCTCATAATAATAACTCTCTAAATAAAGATCTTCTTAATAGTAACTGTCTCTTAAATCATCGTATCCAACATAATTTTCATATTCAACTTAGTAACTATTGATTGTGTAGAGACCAACGAAGATATATGGAGACAATGCTTGGGTTTTGATTTTACCTCCTACTTCTCAATACTTGCAAAAAAGCCTCATATGAGTAAGGCCATAAGGGCCTTCCAATACTCAAATCAGCAAGGAAAACTAAGGAAAGGGGAGACAAGCACTAAAGGCTTAGATGACTGTGCCCACCTAGTGTATAAGTGATGGGGGTTTAACTTCTGCTCTCTAAGGAGAAGGAGAAGAAGAAGAAGAAACCTTAGAGAGTGAGAGGGATAGGGAATTGTCTTACTTGTTGGCGCTTAGCACCTTTTAAACAGGTTACTTAGATACGTAGCAATCAAGGATTCGCTTGTACTGACTGCCGCCTGACAACACATTCTACGGTAGGAGCTAAGCTTCATGGTAGCCAGTATGTCGTAGCCAACCAAGCCACCAAATTTGCAACTCAGTGACCTAGTAGGGGTAGAGGTACTAGGCGTACCGACTGTATTATAAATGTCAGATGCTTATTAATGAGTTGTAGGCACTAAATACAAAAGTTGAACCAAGAAGCTGAAGAAGGAGTCAATTGATGCTCGATGGGGGCGAGTCGAGCCCTAAACTTATGTCAGGTAGTAAATGAATGCTAGCTCGGTGGTTAAGGTTGACCAGTTTAGGCAATTGTTATTTAGCTTGCCAAGCAAGTTGTAAAACGAAGGACATGCTCACCATTGGTTCACACTTTTCATTGGTGCAAACTCTTAGCATCACAAGAGGTTTGCAACGTAACATGTGAGCTTGCTGTTTACTTAGATGCTGTTCGATGCTCCTTATGATTGTCTTTGCTCGTTAGGCCTTGGTCCTAGCAAGAATCAAGTATCAAAACTTTTCCCCCCTACTATCATTAGCGCTTGAGGTATAAGGAGAGTAATTTGTGTAATGTGAACTAATCAAGGTTGATCCCCTGAATAGGGGACCGGTGATGCTGCTTAGGTCGTGGCAGATCATTTTTCTACACATCGGGTTACTGCTTCATTGACATGATAGTTGTACTACTTAATGTGTCATGATGGCTATCATTGGGCAGTGTAGTGCGCATTGATGGTTTGTGAAGAATGGCTACATACGTGGGATAACCACTTGTCAGGCCACGTTACGAAGCCGTGTGAAAGGATCAATCAGGGCCTTTGGCTAAAAAAGTATGGTACGTAAACAACTAAGATTTAGTGCACGTCCTACCGTAGGTTTATGTTCCAAAAGTGGAGAAACCATTTGCCTTCTCCCCTTACTTGTATATGTAAAAGGGGCTTAGGTGTTCATTTTTCACTTTGTTTTGCTCACTTAAGAAAACTTTACCAAAATCTTAACATGCAAGCTAACTGTCCTTTCTCATTTGTTTCTCATTTCTATTGATCGCTTGTGATGGCCAGTTAAAGCATAATTGATAGTTAAGGTAAGTCCTCCCATCTTTCCATTTTGAGGGAAGTAGATGAGGCTTGCGAGAGCTTGTCCTAAGTAGGGGGTAGTAGCCCTACTCCCACCAAAACAACAACGATGACAACGATGAGAAGAGAAGAAGACTAAGTAATACTTTCTTGGGAGGAGAGGATGGAATGTACATGAGGATGTCCCCAAGACACATACCCACCAAATGGCAAGGAGGGCAAAGTTGGCTAGTTGTTGCAGATAACATACGCAAATGAGCATGCCTGTGCTCATGTTGCATATGTAGAGAGCAAGGAAAAACTAAAGTTGGTCCACCAAGCAATAAGAACAGTGCTCGAGTTGCAAGTAGAGGAAACCTAGGATGGGTAGTAGGCATATAACATAAGGGATGCTCGATCATTTTGCATCTACACAAAGCCATTTAACCTTAATCTGTAGGTTCCTTTTATTGGAATTCTTGCTCGAGTTCTTCATGTATTACAAGGTTGCACCAAGTAGTATGAATGCAAAATGCATGGATTCAATTGCTTGCATTCAAGGCGATATGCATTTAGAAGCTACAATGGCCAACTGTACAACTTTTTAGGTGTCTCTTCCTAATAAGGAGGTTAGCCGATAGGTGGGTTTACATCGCTAATTGAGGCATAAGGCTGAGTGTTATTGATAAGCCTTTAAATAAGGTGGAAGGGTAGAAGGAGTTCTTTTACTGCATTCGTGCTTCTAAGCCTCTAGATTTTCCGATGAAGTGGAGATGGCCCATTAGGGATAAGAAGTTAAAGGCCTTAGGGGATGAGGACTCGATGGCTAGCATCGAGCTCCTAAATTTAGCGAGTTGAAAGAAACTCAAGCCTTTATCAATATGTGAGAAGTATAAGAGCGGAGTGCCATTATTTGCAATGGAGACATGTACTTGTTGTAGTCAACTAAGGAGGGGTCGTTGGTTGTCTGCCATTCCACATCGCCTTACTGTTAGAGTGGGGGACATCGAGATGCTCATCCTTGATGTAGTAAGTTCTTTTCTTACTTTTAGCCTATTTTTCTAAGGAGTTCAATTCTTCTTTTGTAGCTTCTAAGCGAAGCTGCTAGCTGTGAAAAACAGGTGGCTCGAAAGTGCTTCAAGGCCTGAGAAGAGAAGGTATCTTGAGCAGTAAAGGAATGGGGAGAGTTCATATCACCCCTCAAAAAGGTCTATGAAGAAGAGTAGAAGGCAATAGACCCTTCTTGAAGTTGTTCGATAAGGGGGTAGTGACGTATCAACGGGAGTGCCTTTGGGTACTTTAGTAGTAAGCTTGGGAGTACTTGGTGGGGGTGCAGTTCTGAAAGTTCCAGTTGGGGCTTCTATAGTTGAGCCAAGCCTTATAGTGACAGGTGCTTAAGTGGATATAGATCAAGTAAGCTCAAACTTAACCCCTAAAGCTACCACTATGGTTGCTATCAAGATTGTCGATGACGAGTATGTCAAACCTTTGGTTTGTCGAGGTAGGTAAGCAACTCATGCCTAACCCGTAGATCAACCTACTTAGAGATTTAAGCAGCTGCAAGCATAGTTTAGGTAGCTTATTACGAGTCAAAACAAATTAGAGACTACGGTAGTAATGCTAAGGAGGTGTAATGAGGTAAGCTGCTCATGTACTTCTATTGAAGTGCTTACTTTTAGCTCGATTATTGACTACGTATTATCTTTTGCAACTGTACAACTTGATGGACTTCATTCTAGTTTACAACCACTCAATTCTTCTATCAGAGGGAAATGAGGTGAAGGTTGAGGTAAAGAGGCTCTAAAAGGCACTAAAGGAGGAGAAGAAGGTGTATGGCAACTTAGCTACTGCATTTAGCAACCTAGAGTACCAGCATAGGGAACTCCTTGGTTAGGTGGATCGGTTGAAGGATGAGCCAAGGAAGACTGAAGATTCAGCAAAGTCATGAAGGGTAGACTGGTTACCAAGCTGAAGGCCAAAGAGGAGGAACTCGAGAAGGCATAAGTTGATTTCAGTAGAAGGGAAGCTGAGCTCTTAAGAAGGGAGAGGTTATTAGTCAATGTCAAACGCGATATCTTCATTGAGACCTTAGAAGACCCCTTGATCGAGAAGGCCATCACCAAGGCTAAGTATGCAATGGCAAAGGAGCTGAGGAAACAAGTTTAGCAGAACATGCCTGGTGCAAACTTATCCTTCTTACATTGGCTTAATGACCCTGACATTACTACTATAAGTGGGTTAGTTGGCAAGTCATCTGGTGACTCGTCAGGAACTTCCAATAGTGGTTCAAATGCGGGCCTCAAGGGTAAGGGTGGTGATGGTGAGGTCGGGCAAGAACCGAAGCGGTAGCAGGAGCAGCAGCAAGAACGGCAACAATAAGACAAAGGTGCTTATGAGCATCTTTGAATTTTTCGTTATTTTCTTGTAACTAATGTGGGCAATGTATGCCTATTCCTAAACTTGTATATTTTTCTTTCAGATGGTCATATAAGTGCTAACCTCCCTTTTTATACTTACTCAAATAAATAAATGAATGAACGATGTTCTATTAATTGTCTTTGATCTCGTGCTCCCTTTCCCTTAATTTCTACTTCTTTTCTTTATATTGATAACATGCTCGAACTCCGTTTTTTTTTTATCAAGTCTTTTCTATCGAAGATAATGCTTATCAAGAAAAGTTATGCGTCTTGTTGCATCTCAAGATTAGCCAAATTCTATATCCTTGAGTAGGTAGTTTGTACTCGTTAGTTAATAGCTCCTTGTAGACCTATTCACTTTCCCATATGCTATCGCCTTGCTCTTATCCTTGGCTTTCATCTAAGTGATTTTATCTTGCGATGATATTTACTTGCAGGCCAATGCACCTTGTCTCTTGAGCAAATTAGGATTCTTGAGGTTCTCACAAAGGCTTAGCATCGAGTGACAACAAGCCTACAAGAGCATATCTTATGATGATGTCATAAGATCTCCTTGGCGGAGGAATTTTGGCAAGGTAAATCCCTTACTAACATATGTTACCCATTCTGTAAAGTTCATTTCAGGTATCGTACACTTGTAGTAGGTGGAACACCTTGGGCAAAGTGCCTTCTAAAAGATATTTAATGCTTGTATGGCCTATCATTAATTCCGCAGGCGTCACTTTAGCTCCCGATGCTTTGAAGTTGCACAATGATCAACACATGTACGGCTGAGGGCATCTCTTGGCTCTTATATAAAGGGTACGTAGGCCCTTGCCTTACCACATCAATTACCCAAACAACTTCAAGCCGATATAAGTGTATTCGTAGCAATCATGCTGAAGGATGGTAAACTCGAGCTAGAAAGATGGTTACCTTATGTTAAAATTTGTTCAATTTAGACAATTTTTCTTAGAAGCCCAAAATCATATTAAATACCTTAATTCAAATCGATACAAAACAATCAAGGTCTAGTCACATGACTAAACTCATTTCTTAAACTTCCCTTAATAAGTTTATTTTGTTACCTCCCTTAATTATACTCTCTATGTCTCATCCTTAATAAAAGTAACCTATTGTCCCGAATCCATGATATTAGGTTAAAGACCGGGGTTTCACACCACTTCAATCCATTTCATCTTTCTACATGTCATATCTATGTCACTGTTAAAGCCACTTAAAAATGAGAGACTCATGTAGTAAGCACATGCCAAAATGTTTACAAGCCAGAGGAAAAAATAAAAATCAATGTTTTACAAAGTTGCCTTATATTACACAATTTTTCTAAAAAAGAAAAACTTTGCATTAAAAAAAAAATCAATTTTTGGATCTACACTGCATTTTACACTTTTTCATTTCTTCACTCTCAATCTTTGCTTTAAGCGAGAGTAGAGAAGATCACTTCGATCCTTCCTTTGTGATGACACTATATACTTGAGATTAAAGGCTTAACGTGGTTACATTAACGCTATGTAATGCAATCTAAGTGATGTAATCCATATAAAATCAATAAAATCATATAAAATTAGAAAATTATAAACTTATAGAATCGTATATTAAAATTCATAATTATACCAAAATTCTCTTCTTAAACCATTTTAAATCTATTTTAACTAAAAAAGTTTATAAAACCATAACTCATAAAATCGCATAGTTAACTCACGATTTTAACAACTATGCGAAGATCACTTCTAAAACAACCTAATTCAATAAGGTCAATTAAGTTAAATAAAATGAAAAGAATTTTTAAGTAACTAAAAGTGTAATTTTGAAATTCAATGATCAATTAAAGAGTGACATTTCAAAGTTTAGTGGTACAATTTCTAAAATGACCCGAATCACTTAGGGCTGACTTTATCAAAATGCTTTTTAAAAATATGTTCAATAATTTATTCAAGTGTTAACAAGCGAGTGAAGCAAATCAATAAGTTTAGTAGACCTTAAAATCAGTACAATACTATATAAAGGCTTTTAAACATCCTAAAGGATTTTAGAAGGTCCTAAAACATTCTTGGACACTCTAAAATATTCAAAGAACCTTCTAGAATTTTGACACCTTACCTTATTCTACACATTTCATTGCCATCCCCTTAGTATTTCTTGAAATACCCCAAATCTAGGTGTAAAATTACAAAAGAAATCTAAGTAATTAATTTTGAGCTTCAAGTGTTTAAGCGAAGAGGAGTATTTTAGGTATTCTAAATTCCAAAAGATTAAGTATTGAACAAGGATAAGTAATTTAATAATTACTAAATAGCCTTAGCTTACATTAAATTAAGTGAGAGCATAAAAGTACTTTGAGTTAGTAAAATTTTGATAAGGAGAATGCTAACAAAAGTACATTTTGACCTTAGCTTACTCCTCTTTAGGTAATGGTATTTTAGTGTTTCAACCACAAAAGATATTTTAAACAATTAACTTAGATTCAACTAAAACCCTTAAATTGCTAGAGTGAGTGCTAAGAAATCATTCTAGTATAGTGGTATGAAAACTACTCTCTCAATGGGATTTACTAAGTTTGGTTCTCACATCCCCAAAAGTTTTATAATAGCGAGTCAAAAAAGAAATAATCGGTAAATTAAGTGGAAGTACTTCATATATTAAGCGATTATCAAATGCCAAAGGAAGGAGAATGGGGCATAAGTGGACATTCTAGGTTCATTAAGTAAGGAAAGAGAAAACAAAATACACCCTCACCTTTCCACTGAAGCACGAATCATAGAAATCAAGAGAAGTTTGGGTAGGATATTCTATCTCTAATTCATTTAAATTTAATTTAGGTTTTAGAACAATAATAGTATTAGTTCTATCTTTTGATCTATTCAATTTAAGGAATTGAAGAGGAAGTTAAGAGCTCTAGGGGATTATACAAGTGGCCTGACCCATATTCAATAGATAATATCCAATTTTCAAGATCTTAGTAATTTTTGGAGCTCAATTTGATATACTTAGTATAACCTTTTGATCTATAAATCTAGCAAAGTAATCAAGTATTGCTTGATTTTTGAGTAGAAGATTGAACTTAGAGGAGATAGATTAAGTGCTCTTTGGAATTACTTAACAGATTGTTGGAGTTAAATATAAAGTAAAAGCTTCTTAAGAGGTATTCCAATTAATCTATTTTAATTTAAAGGTCAATTGATTTAACGAATGTGGAATTGAAGATTTGAAGAATGTTTGAGTATCAATTAAGTATACAAATGCATGCATTCATGAGAAATATTACTACATTCATGCAGACCACTACACTACACCATAAATATGGGAAACCTTCAATCATGACCCCCCATATAGAACATTTAGTGCCAATAAGATAATTTACTTGTATGTGATTTCTTATCTTAGTGAAGAGAAAGGAGAAAAAAAATAAAATGAAAAAGACACAATTCGCTCCCTCTTGTAAAACCTTATTCTGCTTTTGCAAAACTATCAATAGCCATTATATCTTTAAGACTTTGATAAGGCATCAACCTAAAGGCTAAAGAGGTCAAGAAATACGCTCAATGTACTTATTTTGATCAGTTCCTCATCTTAGCAATACAGCAAAAGCAGTATATGACTCGTCATATCTCTCTTGAATTGGCAAGACAATGGAAGTCTATAAAATATACTCACTCCACTATGGAGCTGTGAGGCTAGCTTTAACTTTTCATGGAAAGAAAGGTTAACCAATGGTAGCCAGGATGGCACTATTTGATATAAGGTACTTACAATACCAATAGGTTTGCATTGGCACGTTGGAAATAACGCTCAATGTACAAACAGTGTTTGTAACATTATTCCAAATAATAATATTACCTTAGCAGGCACCAAGTTATTTATTGCATTACAATTGTAAGTACAAATAACAGGAGCATCACGAACTCCAGACTCAATCGTAGCTGCTCTTTACTTCCAGTTGATATATAGAGTCCAAAATCATTAAATAGA
This sequence comes from Lumnitzera littorea, assembly GCA_024138015.1. Lineage (NCBI taxonomy): Eukaryota > Viridiplantae > Streptophyta > Magnoliopsida > Myrtales > Combretaceae > Lumnitzera > Lumnitzera littorea. Next base: position 53,878,137 of record JAMXBB010000002.1, read on the forward strand.
TCCAGGCCTTCTTGAGAAAAGAAAAGATGCCGTGATTTTTTCCATAGATTCTACGCATACTCCTACGTGTGTACATGCACCAATATAAAGATGAAAGACTTGAAGTTATTACCAGAAACAAGAGTGACAAGTTAAGAGAGGCAACAACAATGCTCTATTCTAGTTTAGTCATCTGAACCTGCTTTCATAAGGAAGAGTGATGGAACCAATTTCATCAAGTTTAAAAGGAATCATGAAAAAAGAAGCCTAAGAACCTATGGTTTCCCCTGCCTTCTTCATGATTCGACCGGATGATAAGCTATAAGGCTGCCTGACAGAAATTCAACGTATCATCTAACACCTCAATGATGAAGGCAGGCTAATATATTATTATAAGGACCCTTTCAATGGGCATTGTTCCTTTAATGATGATTGGAAATGTGATTATTGTTATGACTTTCCAGATGACCAGTAAAGGGATGATTCAAATGAAACAAAAAAAGAGGAAAAAAGCAGGCCTCTAGCTATTGGAGAAGATACCAAGATGGAGATCTTACTATAAGTCCTCTTGGATAAAGATGATAGACGTTAGCAACACATGGTTTCATATGGAGACTTAAAGAAAGGAAAATCTAATTCCTCCTCAAATGATAACACCCCTCCAGTGAACAAGAAAGAATATTCCAAGCCACCAAAGAAGTCCCTTATTTAGATGATGAAAGATCTATAAATGATTACAATCAAACTAGATCCAAGACAACCAGAAACTCATGCGTTGCCAATTCTCATCAGGAAAGGGATACTTTCCTACAATGAATCGAAAAAATCCTGATAAAAAAGGAGGTGAACTACCTTATCGACCCTAAGCCAATACAATTCTAAATCCATTGAAAACGAGACACCTATAGAAGAAGTGAGGCACTATGCCTCATCCCATGTAAAGAATCTTCTTATAAAGAGACCATTGAACCAATGAATTATGGAGGAAGTGAGGTTGAAGAATATCTAGATTCTAGATGACCTTTTATAGAATGCCTCGAGGGCATCTTCACAACAAGAAGGGATTTCGAAAGGTTTTTTCTTGACGAATGATTGACGAGGAAAAAGGTTTTCGTCTATTAACACCAAGTGGGATCATATTGATACAAAAGACAAGAGATCTCACTAATATAGTTGCTCAGGGAAATACAGTCCAATATTGAGAATCTTGGACAGAGGTTATCCACCATAGAGAAGAAGGTGGATGAATATCCTGAAATGATAGTTGTCCTGTAAAAGAAATTAATGAAAAATCTCTTGTAACTTTTGTTTTCCATTATAAACTATGGAATCATCTATCACAATATATGAAAAACAATCAAACTTAAAAATGTTGTAAAGAATGAAATGTATTTTTTATACGTGTCAAAATTGATGGAAAAGAAAGAATATTTTTTTATATATATTAACCGTATTGGTAAACTCTCTCAAAAATAATCCATGAAGATATCTTCTTTTTCTCAATACAAAGCTACTCCCTAATGAATTGTATGATTATTGGAGTTATTTTAATTACCAAAAAGAGACTAACCTTGGCAAGGAATTTAGAATTCGAATTGAAATTATGGGTAAAGAATGTATTACTCAAAATGTACTAGAAAAAAAAAAAAGACCAATTTATCTACAATAAGACTAAAATAGAATATTTGTCAAAAAAAAAAATCACCATCAATGATGGTTAAAACTTTCATAAAAAATGATATTGAGACGAGTATGATAATTACAATTTATGGTGTACTTTTTTAGTTATACTAGGATATTTTGTAGAACAAAAAAGAAGTAGAAAAAAATGTTAAAAGTTAAAATCTAAGAGCCTATGTTAAGATGGTAGAAGCCAAACCGAGGTGTTTATCTTCTGCATTTAATTTGTTTATAAACGGTGTAGATGCTGGGATTTATTAATTAAAAAGAAAAAACAACATAGAAAACCCTCACTATCATTTTCTGAGGAATGGCATACAACTTACAAAAAAATGTAATATTGAAATTAAGGGGTCAAATAAGGGAAATGGAGGTGGTTAAGAAGAGGACAGGAAAAGACAGTCATCTCGAGCTCTAAGTTAAAATCTAGATCTTCCACCCAACACAAGTGATCTCTACTGCTCTCAAAAATTAGGCGAAAATAGCGATGATGACATGCTTGGTTCAGACAAAAGACTAGATAATTTTTATGGTTAAATACCAAGAAGAAATTGATCCTGTTAAAACCTCCTTCATGCTATACTAAGAGCACATTGTTCCTAAAGTTCTATGATCCATTTGGATTTTTGGACACACGAGAAGACAACTTAAATCCACTTAGTTTGTCCATTAAAATCCGAGAACTCTTCTATTTTGGAAATCATGGAGCCAAATGATCTTGGGTTCACATCAAGTCAAGATCAAATATTGAATTGTAAAATTTAAAATAAAAAAATTCCTCTTGCAATTCCCTATGCAAGGCAATGTTCCTTGCTGATTTATTGCTAGGACCTTCACAAATTTCTTAGCAGCAAAGTTCCATTTCAAAGTAATCGTAAAAGCTGTTTTTTCTCTTTCTTTATTGTTTAACTTTTGATTGGTTGAAAATGTGTTATTAAGACCCATAAAATATCTAAAAAATGTTAAGAATTTTATTTTATAATAATCTTAGGATAGCGTAGTGAATTCTTTGAGTTTCATGGCATCATAAATACTCAAAATGGTTCCTCACGGTTTTCATTTATTTATTCTTTTTTAACTTACGTCTTTGACGTAATCCATAGGAGAATTATCTCCATAAAAATACAACATATGACATGTAGCGATGCAATCAAGATGTTCCAAAATAGATTTTATAAAATTCGAACTTACCTCTATCTGGTATAAGGTTTCCTAAAATCTCTATAAGATTTTTATTCTGATTATTAAAACCCATTTTTATAGAATTTTGGGTTTTCCAAAACCCTCCTATTACTAGAATTCGCCACTAAAGTCATTATAGGTTCAATATCCAAACCATTGAACTTTGATTATATGAAATATTTTATTTTGCTTTTGATTTTTTAAGTTGTTGTTGGTATATTCTTAAAAGATTTTTATAACAAATGCTTGATAGACTTGTTAATCTCTTAATAGAAAAAGTATAAAATAAAATCAATGAAATAATTTATTATTTTTTTATGAGATTGGGTTTCCCATTCTTTTTCATTTTTTCAATTCCAAAATATGATCCAAAACTCTATAAAAATTTTAATCATATTTTAAAACCTAATAAAAGCCCTATAAAATATATACCTATAGAGACTTAATCAAGTTAAGCAGATTGGATGCCTTATAATAATTAATAAGCCGCACAATTGAATTCATAAAAGCATGACAACATTCAAAACGTGTTCTAGATGGCTGTTGTGACGTTGAATGGAAAACCAACCTTCTCAAAATCTTGTTGGCAAAAAAAAAAAAAAAAGGGAAAGTATAAAAAAGTTGTTAAAAGCTTATCTATTTTTCTATTTCAATCCTCAACGTTTCAAAAGTTTTATTTCATTTTGCAAAAATTTCCAAATGAGTCATTCCGTTAGTTTTCCATTAGTCTTGATACGTAAATAATTTAATTCATTCATATAATTAATTTAATTAAATAAATTAATCATTTATACATTATATAAGTGAAATTAATAAAAAATATTCAAAAATACAAAAAAAAATATTTAAAAATAAAAATAAGAAAAATAATATATATATTTTAATAATATTTATATACTTATATATATTTATACATTGATAAATTATGTAAAAAATTTGTGAAAATTTGGAATAGAAAAAAAAACTTGAAAAATATGGAAATGATGGAATCTGACCACCTTTAGCCTAATTGGAGCATAGGGTCATCCCCTACTTCAAAAAAGGCGGTTATGCAACAACCCTCCTATGTAGTAGGCAACCACTCTAAGATGCAAAAAATAAATAAATAAATAAAGAAAAAAACCGAAAAATACACTAAACCCAATTGGGTTTCACTTTAAAAAAAAAAAATTGATGGGTTGTAAATGGTCGCCCACCACTTAGGAAAGTCGAAGGTCATGTAAACCCCTTACATGGTAGGCAACTACTTACAGCCACTAGTAGGCTGTGACCCACTTTTTAAATTAGCCTAATCTAAGTACTTGAAGGTGATGGGGTAACTGTTGGCCGCCTTTAGGAAATTACACAACCCCCTTAATGGTCACTGACCATCCTATAGTCTTGAGGTGCCTAAATTGAATTTAGTTTTTCTTTTCTTTTCTTTTTTTTTAAATTTAATATATTTTTTATTTTATTTATTATATATATTTATATGAGAGTAAATATATGAACCCCTAAAATTGTATTTAACGTAATCATACGTCTGTACCTAGATTTGCGATTTTTAAAAAAACTCATCCCATTAAGTCCAAAATTTACAATTAAATCAAAAAAATTAGTAAAAGTGATCTAGTAAAGTTAGATTTTAAAAATAATTTCATGAAATCATAATTTTAGCCTTATAAATATAGTTATTCGATATGGTATAAAACTCATTAGAACCGTTAAATCCAAGCTCTAAAATACAATGAGGTTTTAGAGATAAATTATTTAAACCATAAAAGTAAATAATATTGCCTAAAATAGTATATAAGTATATATATATACTTACAAATATATCGGATATATATAATAAATATATCCGTAAATTAACCCAAAAATTATAAATGTATAAAATAAGAGATAAATTCACAAAATTAAAAAGAAAATGTACTTTAAATATTAATAAAATGAGTAAAACATAATTACATTAATAGGATTACTCGTTATAAGCACCAAGTATTTAAGATATATATATATATATATATATATATACGTATATTAACAAAATCACTAAATAATAATATATACTTAAAATATCAAAATTTTACTAAATATAAACCAAACCTTATCTAAATTTGAAAGGATTATCTAGATTCACCTAAAATTACATCGTGGTAGCTTTAGTAATAGGAGGAGATGAATCAAAAGTAAGAATATTAGAAAATTACCACCTCCTACTTACTTTTTTTTTTTCAATTATTAATTAAATAAAATTACTTAACTCTTAAGGAAAAATCTAGCTAACCCAACACAATATATTAAGGACTTCAAACTTCATTTTAAACACTTTAGAAGCCTAAAACAATCAAAGACAATTTGGAGAAAAAAATCATAGAAAAATAAGAAAAAAATTGAAAAAACCAAACAAACACTAACCTAGTGTGGTTCTCTACCAAAATCGTAACCTGCTGTGAAACCCTACTAACCCCTAGCAAAGCCACCCTTGCTTAAGCTATTCGACACATCCCCACTGGTCGATGGATAGTTCAAATTCTACCCTATTGTTTAAGGATTTTCTAAAAATAGTGAATTAATTAGAAAAAAGTATTTCTACGTTATTTCTAGGATGCTTTCACATTGTAATTTTATTTTTGAAAAATTATGATTATTTTATATACTTCCTTTAAAAACTGTACTATTCATCTGAATTTTGAAATTAAAAATAAATCTATTAAATGATGTTGTTTTGAGCTCAAAGTTTTTTCTAGAATCCCTATTATATCTAGTTTAATGCTATATAGCTCGATTTTGATTTGATACATGTTTAATATTTATTATATTTTTTACCCTAAAAATGGCTAAAAGTGGTATTTTCTAAGATAAATTGATTTTAATAGAAATAATTAGTGAAAATGACATATGATGACTTATGGATGCTTATAGTAATGTCAAGATAGTATAGAAATTATTTTGTATGAAAATGATATTAATAGATTAGTTAATTATAATTTAAGGGTAAAATGTAATTTTAAATATATAGGTAATAAACCCGATAGCATGAAAGAAGTTGCTAGTTGAATTCTATGCATTTTTTTGAGTTTACAGAAATTTTTTTGGATTAATTTGGTAATCCTAATTATTTATTATAAATTTTTCTAATTACATAGCATAATTTACTAACCAAGACCTATTTTTAGCAATATTAGGCTAAAATATGCTAATTATTTAATTAAACTATAATTACCTTTACTCTGGTTAGACCTGATTATACATTATTTTTGTTATATTTCATAATATTATATGACCTGAGTTAGGATATACATGTACTAGAATTAGAAAATACGTGTTACATCATATTTTATTCGAAAATTTTGTAAAAATATATCTTATTTAAATAATGTAGTATTAATGCGATATTATTTATTGCATAAATATATATATGTATTAGGATTAAAAATATCCTTCATAAGTTTTTTTTTTTTTTAATAAAACATGTATCACACATCGTCAAGTTCATACGAACTCAACAATACTAATTTTACTAACATTGAATAATTATAGGTAATAAAATAGGTATTTCTATAATATTATGAAAATTATCCTACTATAATGATTTTTCCATAATCAAAACATAATTTGATCGATTAAAGATATGTTTCAATACAATCAAAACAATATTATAAGTAACAAGGTAACTACTTATATCCTTTAATATTAATTAAATTAATATAACATATATAATAAAACCATAATAATTAAATCCGTGTATAAATATATCATGTCCATATTTCATAATATATAAATAAGGTACTTTAAGTGTATATATGTATAAATGTAACTTTATTAGAATAATTATCTAAATAATATTTCAACTAAGTCATCCAATAATATGTAGAGTTAGATAGAACCTTAATGTTTTCGTAAATCTTACGAAAACTAAATATGGGTTTTAGTATATATATAAGATTTCCAAGTGAGTGGAACATTGACAGTACAAATCTACTAGAGCAAACATTAGTACAAATAAGTTGGGATCATAACCCTATCACTTCTCGAGATTGTAAGTATTGAGAGACTCAAGAATGCTATGGTTTGTGGTTGTAAATTAACTGTTTATGTGTATACTATGTATGTAATTAGTACTCTGTTTTGTGATGGGAGTTAAACTCATTAGCGTATTGTTCTACGTGATTTCATAGTATTATATTGTGTGATCTTATTTGGTTATTCTTAAAGAAAACTAATAGGAATATGACCATTAACTTAATTGGACATGCATAACAACCCTATTAGAGAAGCGATTAAGTATATTAGACCAAATATTGACTCATTCAATGAGGATAACTATAATGATATTTTCCTCATTTTCAATTAAACTAAGTGACATGCAAAAAGATTGTAATAAAATTGAGGATTGTGGTTCGAAAGTAGTCTCAAGAGAAAAGTATTTTTCATTACACAAGCATGAGTTTGGTCTGATTGAGTCACAATAAACTCTTCAATCTAGGTTAAAGCGGATTTAATTTCTCTAATTTCATAATTGATCGAATAATGTTATACGATATTACAAATGATTAATTGCATTACACTTTATTATAAGTAATAACCTTAGTTGTGTTTATATGGTACTCTTTTACTTCTGTTTTTTTTTTTTTGTTGAGCTATTTGTGTTTACATCCCTATAGATTTTATTGCAAGTGTTAACTAAAGATTATAGATGCAGTGATATAACAACCACAGGTTAATTCACAAGGGGCTAAGAGTGAGGAAAAGTACAAGAACTACTAGAACCTGATCACTTTTGATGTTTTGGTTTTTTGAGAAAATTAATAGTTCTCCCTAAGCAACTACTTGTTTGTTAATGATGCCTATAAATATATATATGATAGGTCATGTGATTTTTGAAACTTTCTTATAAAGATGTACTCTTTTAATGTAAATACTAATATGTAATTATAATATAAGAACTTAAGTTGTATGCTACAAGATTTCTAGTAAATATTCTAAAAAAATACCATAATTTCTACTTAAAACAAGTTCCCTACTGGATGCTTCAGGCGAATTGAGTCATATATACCTTGTATAGGCTATATCTACATAATAACTATAAAGTCAACTTCTGTTTTAGAATAGTTTATATAGCGAAACTATTATGATTCTTTTTGTTTGAGATGTGACATTATATACATATATATATATTGTTATATAAATTACTTTAGGAATTTGCAAATTTTTTTCTTTCATTTTTGCCATTTTTTTATTAATTTTTCATCATTTTTAATAGTTTTCTTTATTTTTTTATAAGTTTATTTAATTTATTTTTATTTTATAATATTATTTATTTAATTAAAATACGTAGATCAATAGAAAGTTGACACATGTCACTCTACTATTCAAATTTAACACCATCAATTAAAAGTATTTATTTATAAATTTTTACAAAGTTGAGAACTAAAATAAAAATTTTTAAATGTTAAAACTTAAATAAAAAAAAGAAATAAATCACTTTTTTACTTAAAAAAATAAAAGAAAAGAAAAATTCTCCAAATCCTGGGTAAACGCTCTGTCACTTCTTATCGGCTGCTACCCTCCTAATTGAACCGCTTCTATGTGGATGGCTTGCTTTCATCTTCTTCCTCACTTCCCCGTCCTTTTCCCTACAAAATCCAATCTTCAATATTCATACTTTCCTATCCGATACAGAAGCACGAACCCAACTAAACCTAAACATAAATCTGGACCTGTAGCTGCTTCAATTAAAACAGAAAACTCCGAACCCACTGCAGCCTCAAAACCCACTCGCCGTAGAAGAGCAAACATTTCTTCTTCAAAAACTTCTTCTCCAAAGAACACCCGAACCCCAAGAAAACCAAAATCCGAAAATGGGTCAGGCTCAGTTTCGACAGCCCCAACAGAAGAACATCAGCAAATACCGACATTCCCAGACTCCGAGGATGAAGAAGACAACTACGATGACGGCATCGATTTCCCGTACGAGGACCCTCCTTTGGTCTGCTGCTTTGGTGCGGTACAGAAGGAATTCATTCCTACTGTTCGAGTCCACGACGACCCGATGCACCCCGACATGTATTCCCAGTGGAAAATGCTCCAGTGGAATCCCCCCGAGTTTGGAAGGGCACCCGGAGGTCCCCCTAGCAATGTCGCGATATCTCTCGTGAGGTTGGGTGGGCGGGCTGCTTTTATGGGGAAAGTGGGTAGAGATAACTATGGGGGGGAGTTGGTGTTGATGATGAATAAGGAAAGAGTGCAGACTAGAGGTGTGAAGATCGATGAGAGTGTGAGGACCGGTTGTTCTTACATGAAGGTAAAATTTGATAGTGATGGAAGGATGGGGATGGAGGTGGTTCGAGAAGCGGCCGAGGATTCGTTGCTGAGGAACGAGTTGAACCTTGCTGTGCTTAAAGAGGTAGAATTGAAATTTGATTTTCGTTCTGTGTTTGTGGTAATTCATTTGTTGTTGAGATGTTGGTTGGACTTGCTGGTTGAGTAATTGCTTCTAGTATTACCTGAAGTTGGTCTCGTGCCAAAGTAGCTTGGCATTAACATGACAAGGTGCAATCTTAAATTGCATTATTTCCATGAAATTACTTGCACAATATGGTTTGGACAAGTATTATAGGGGAATTCATATGTCTGGAAGAAGCTGGTTTAATCACATTGGAGCCTTCCAGAAAAATGGAATTCCGTGTAGCGTATTTTCATTTCAGATTAAAAGTATTTTGTTGACTATTGTCATCCCCGAGTATTTAAGTGTATAGGAGAATTGTTTGAGCCATAAAGAGCAAATTCTATTTAGTTTATCAGAATTGTGTATTAAAGGCACATGGAATGTGTATGACAAGTTTTACTAATCAGCAATCTCAATTTGAATGCTGTATTATTAGTTTGGCTGTCATTCTCAACTTTGTAATGGATGCGCGGTGATTTACTGTATGAATTATGTAGTTTGAAAAGTTGAGATGTTGGAAATTAGATTGTTGACTTAATCAAAGCACACCAATTGGTTTCTATGGGTTGCCTTCCCTGGCTGAGCTTCGTGCTGATATAAGAATGTTGATATTTATGCTAATGCAGGCTAGAATCCTCCACTTCAATTCAGGAGTCCTAATGTGCCCTTCCTTGGAATCAACCCTCTTCAGGGCAATTAGATGCTCTAAAAAGTTTGGTGGTCTTATATTTTTTGATTTGAATTTGCCCTTGCCCTTGTGGAAATCGCGAGACGAGACAAGGAAAATAATCAAGAGGGCATTGGAAGAAGCAGACATTGTTGAATTCTCCAGGCAAGAGCTGGAATTTCTTTTGGATGAAGATTATTATGAGAGAAGAAGAAGTTATCGGCCCCAGTATTATGCTGAAAGTTTTGAGCAAACAAAGAACAGGCGGGATTACTACCATTATACACGAGAGGAAATCTCTCCTCTGTGGCATGACAAGCTCAAGTTTTTATTTGTTACCGATGGAACCCTTCGTATCCATTACTATTCCCCGAAGTTTGATGGAGTAGTTGTTGGTACAGAGGATGTTCTTATATCTGCCTTTACTTGTGATAGAACGGGATCGGGTGATGCTGTTGTGGCTGGTATTTTGAGAAAGCTCACTACCTTCCCTGAGATGTTCGAGAACCAAGACATTTTAGAGAGGCAACTTCGATTTGCAGTTGCTGCTGGAATTATAGCTCAGTGGACTATTGGTGGAGTAAGAGGGTTTCCCACTGAAAGTGCTACTCAAAATCTCAAGGAACAAGTTTATGTGCCTTCAATGTGGTAGGCTCTGATCACAGTTTGAATAACTTTAGCGAAACAGGCAACATCATGGTTAGAAATTTTAAAAATGTACCCAAGCATGGGTTGGAAGATGAATACCTGAGTTGACAGAAAGTGTAGTGCTGTGATGTGCTGGATGTCTTTTATCTTATATTCGGGATGCAGTAGCTTTCCTATTTTCTGCCACCAGATCATGCTTCTCTGGATGCTAATCCGGATCCACGTCCCTTTTTTTTGTGATAAAGCTGCTTGGTTGGTCTCCATTAACTTTCATGTGGAGTGGCCATCAATGACACTGTGAATTCAGCTGGTGTTTGTTGTAATCTCTGAATTCCTCTAGTTGAGGCTCATTTGATCTTTACGCTCTTCAGCCGAACTTTTTGCTGGAGCTTGTAAGATTATGTTGCAATTGCAAATACATGTTTAGCCAATTATATCGGCCTAAAGATATATATATGGTCCTGTCATGTCACTATAGTATTACTTTAGTCTTTACACCTCAATTAGTCGATGGCATATATTCCTGTTTCAACACTTACCATGGTTTGAGGAGCACAGATTATCACATTCTTCATTATGTGACGGTTGCACTGTGTTTTGCAATTTTAAGGTAGTGAAAATGATAAGAGATGGAGGCAGATAAGTGGAAATTATAGTTTTTGCCCTAGTTTGGATTTGAAGAACGAAAGTGAATGGAAATTGATGGAAATATTTCTCGATTAATGCAAAAGAGATGAAATGAGAATAAAGCCTTAGAATACCCTTCAAGACATATAATGAGGTTTTATCTTTTGCCTTTTTAAGGATATTTTTGTAACTTCTCAAATTTTTACAATTTGTCTTCAAATTTGGAGGGAACAAAGATCGCTTTAGAGTAAAAACCAATTCCACTCACTTCCATCTGACTTCTCTCATTTCCATCAATCACTAAATTAAACAAACACGTACTTGTCTTTTGGAAATAAAAATGAAAATATATGCCTAAAGCCTAATAGTAGACATGAGGTTTTTTTTTTTTTTTTTGAAAATAAAATAAAAAGATGTACATAATAGTAAACATGCAACGATGAACAAGCTTGTGGGAGTTCGAGTTAAAATCAACAGAAAAACTCGACGTTCAAGCTTGATTGAAGTAAACTGAAGCTTTGAGCTTGATTATCGAGTTGAGACTCGGTCAAGAGGTAGGGCTAGGTTATTTTGGAAAAATTTTTTTCCTTCCAATCAAAATTACATGGACTTCTCCTCGAATCCATTAGAGCTTTAGTCATGATGGTAATACTTGATCGACAAAATTTGAGGTTTAATTTGTTTTTGGTCGATAGTGAGCTTACACTATCAAGTTTATTAACTTTGATCATAAAACTCACTAGGCATTCAAGCAGTTATTTCAGAAAATTGTAGCAAATCAAGTAAAACTTCCATATTACAAAAAATTCAGAAAAAAAGAAAAAAAAAAAGAAATCATTGGTTTGTGATATTAGCAACTTATTTTATGTTTAATATATAAGAATAGTTTTGAATGGAATGAAATAGAATAAGGATTTAGTTATATTTTTTTTTTTATTTTTGAAATTCTTTATGGAATCGAATAGAGTAATATATGCATATAATAGTCTTTGTTAGAAAAAAACCCTTAATTATTAAATAATATAATTAATTATATTAGAGATTAAATAAGTCTTTTTAGTTAATAATAATTAACTAAAGTAGAATAGAATCACAATTTCATCCCTTAAGCAGAATCAATTTTCCTTTTAAAGATGGAATTGCTAATTCCAAGGAGTCGTGATCTTAGCTTCTACAAATGCTACCAAACATAGGAAAGAGAATGAGATCTATGATCGGATTGCATTTTGGGAAAGACAATTTCTGTGTGGATATTATAGATTACACAAGTTATAAGCTCTAGAGTGGTTCCAAAAATTATTTGGTATGCTTTAATTCTAGATTTTACTGAACTTTTTTCTGAAAGTAAGATATAGTATAGCATAGAGCTTATATCCTACTTGCCTTAAACCCTATTGTGTTGGGTGTCTTCAAATGTTATAAGGTAATGGGCACAATTATGGGACAATAATGACATTTTTACTTGTATCTGATTTGTTTCCATTGCAAATATTTTGGATTAAATATCAGTACGTTATCTTGAATATAGTGAAAATGATATTTGTGTAAATCACAATTTTAATGTAGATTGATGTATCCTTAAGGTGGACAATGCAGGAAAATGAGTTGATTCATTGGAAAATATAAAACTTAAAAAAAAAAATGGTGCAATTTTATTTCTATGGGAATTTTGTTAAGTACTTTATTTTACAATAGGCTGTAGGAATATATATATATATTCTCTTATTTTACCACCGAAAGAGTTTTAAACCAATCCCAAAGAGATACCAAATGCTCCCTCATGTACTGGTACAATTTTGATGTGTGCAACCCCTGTTGTATTTATCTGGGGAATCTTGCACTATCAAAATAATTAAATAATGATACAGGATGATAGAACACGAGTAGCGTTTGTCGAAGGACAGTGACCAAGAACAATACTCTGTGATCTAATGTACGGGACACGCACATGCGCCAGAAGTTGAAATTAAACAGAGAATGGAACAAAAGCAAGCTTTGAAAAGAATGAATTGGAAAAATTGATAGCAGCCATGGACAGACATTGTAAATGTTCATATAAAGACAAGGTCATTTTGCTTGCCACCAACAGAGTTCCATGAATGCACAAATTACAGGTAAGCATATTACCTTTCACGGCACGCCCGGAAATTTGAACACACCAACATCTTCAAGAATTTGACAACATACCACGAGTATAAAAACCATGTATATTCTACTCTTTGAGGCACAGCACTTGAAAAGCTTTCTGTACGATATCTTTTAAGGGGCATTCATATAGGAGAAATCTAGCCAAAAATGGAGCATAACCATTCTATTGCAATATTCTTCTTCTTCTTCTTATTTGTAGCAGTACTTGTACCAATTTTTGCTATCTGTTGGGGTCAGAATGGTAATGAAGGCACATAGACAGAAACTTGTGGCATGGGTAACTATGATTTTGTAAACATCGCATTCCTCCCTACATTTGGTAGTGGTAGAAAACCAATGATAAATCTCGCTGGCAATTGCGATCCTTATAGTAATGGCTGTACCGGGTTAAGCACCGATATAACGTCATGCCAGGCAAAAGGAATCAAAGTAGTGCTTTCGACCCCTCAGCTCCTCCTCGGATGCTAGGCATATCTCTGGAACAATCTCGTGGGAGGAAAGTCATCAACGAGACCCCTTGGGAATGCATCCTTCGATGGGATGAAGGTGGGTCGAATGCCTATTGAGGAGATCTTGCAAAGTATCTATCCAGGTATAGCAAACAAAAAAAAAAAAAAAAAATGGCAAGTAAGTGTATTTGACAGCTGCTCCGCTATGCCCTTTCCCTGATGCCCTGGACTGTTTGAATACGTTTGGGTACGATTCTATAATAAATCCACCTTGTCAATATACATCTACCAACGTCAGCAGCCTCATTGATGCATGGACATCAAGTGTACCTGCCAATGAGATTTTCCTAGGACTGCCTGCATCACTTCAGGCCGCAGGAAGTGGATATATTCTAGCAGCTGATCTGACATCAAGTTCTTCCACTCATTAAAAGTTCAACCAAATTTGGGGGAGTTATGTCATGGTCCAAAGTACTATGATGATCAAAGTGTATATAGTTCATCCATCAAGTGGGATGTCTAAATGCTATACGGTGTCCGACAATTCTTATATTGAGATTCCATCTCTAGTATGTCCATCATTTGTGCCTTTGTCCATTAATTAGGTGTATTATATCATCTTATCCATGTACCGCTTGTTTATATAGTACTTGCAATTTGATTAGTATAATATTGCATCTCTCTAAATTCCACGGATATATATCCCTTGATATGGGTGAGAAATAATAAATTGAAAAACTGCACCATTTTACCACGTCAAAATTTTCCTTTTCAACTTAATTAGTTAGTAAAATGATGGTGGTTTTGAGAAAATATTTACGATAATGGTGGCTTTTAAGAAAGTACTAAAATTTTCAACGAAGGGTAATATTGAAAAAGTACTGAAAAAAGGACAATAACTGTAAAAAAAAAAAAAAAAAAAAAAGAATTACATATTCTTATTTGCATTAAAAAAAAATATAAGACATTTAACATTGTAGCAAACCAAAAGCCAATTTGACAAACCAAGATTTCACGTTGTAGAGCTCAAAAGATTAAGCTTGACCAATGATATTTTAAAAAAATTTAACTTAGTAACTCAGAAAAGAGATCATCAAACTTACTTTCATATTTGCCCAAAAAAAAAAGTTGTTTTTGCACTCTCAACCTTACTAGCCGTCTCACACTCGAAAGATTGACTCAAAAAAGGGTCCTTTGAATCATTTGGGCTTTATTTGGCTTCATTTTTGCTTCTTTTTTTTTGGGGCCAAGGCTTCATATGCTTATATGAATTTAATAGTTTTGAGGAATTAATTTTCCCACTCCCTGGTGGAATGACGTTGCAAAAAATAAAACACCAAAAATCATGAAGAATAAGTTAAGAACAATAAAAAACACACAACTCAATCCCCTATCATACTTTTTTCTTTTCTAGGCAAAATCCCTTATCATATTTACAATATAAAATACCAAGTTTACATGTTCCTCCTCCCACTCCCTTTTCAAAAACATCTGTCTACATGAAACTTCTCTAAGGTCAACCAACATGCTTAGTGCACGTAATCGACAAGCTGCAACAACCTCACTTAAATGGCAACTTCACTAAGGAAGAAAAGTTCTTGAACATAATAACTCTTGGGGAGTATTCCCAAGACGAAAGCATCAAAGTATTTACCTTGACACAATCAAATAAATCCAAGTGAAGAGGAGCACATCTTATTTATAACTTCATAAGAACTATGCCTATTGCGATTCTTCGATTGAGGTATATGTCATGCAGGAGAATACTTGAGTTCTCATCCTAATTCCTTCTTATAGTGCTCGCCTGAACTAGCAACTATTACTACTATTGCCATCACCCTACAACTTAATAGTGCTCTTCTTGTGCTGGACTACAAGATGCTATATCCACATTGACTTGACTTCCATCACATTAGAAGATGTCTAGCATGATAAATCCATCAACTACAATTGACTTAACACCTGACGCAGCAGAGAAGGTAAGGACCCACCCTAGAGGGCCTCCTCCTTCTAGGTGCAATGTCTATGAGTAAGTTCAACAAGTCCCTACAAAGAACAAAGGTGTACACAATGAGGATGATGCATAGCCATCCACTACCATTAGCTTTAGCTAACCTAATGACAACTATTCATCATGCATGACTTCATCCTATAAGATGTTCATCTTCCAAACTCAACATGCAAACAGTGCATCCAAACTTGAGTTATGAGTTGATTTTAGGCCAACTCCTTCAACATACATAACAAAGGATAATATTGATAAAGTACTTGAATTAAGCTCAAGCAACATCCTTGGCTTACATCTTAATTCTATAACTCTCATACACACAAAACGTGGTAATGTTTCACAAACTGTGTAAGTCCTAAATTCAACAAGTTGACAAAGCAACATAGTAGTGTCCCAATTTCGCATTTTTATCATGAAACTAAAACAACAAAAGAAGGAAAAAAAAATATCCTTTTACTTGATATTTAACACAAACCTAACACTTTACACATATACCACTTTCAATGACTTTTATCATTCCTTCAAAAACAAATCTTTCTTATATTTTTTTGAACCATTCCATAATTAGAGGGAGATATAAGAACTTACCACACTTAGATGTCCTCTTTCATACCAAAAGAGAATTTCCATCCTAAATTCATTCACACTACACTTTGATTAAATCAATAATTTATCCAAAGGGTGATTGGGGCTTTACAAAGAAATAGGAGAAATAAAAAGAAATCAAAAGAGAAGAGAAGAGATCACATTATTGATTTAGTTGTATATGGAAAACCTTTGTAGAATAGAAGGTGATATAGAGAGAAGAGAAAAAAAATTCTCTTTTTTTTTTTATTTTTAGAGAAAATATTTTTTAATTAGGGAAGCAATTTTTGCAAAGAAAAAGAAAATAAGCTAAATTAATAATTTAAGGGAGCAAATTACTAAAATGCACTTGTATAAAAAATGTTTCATCAGAACAATTTGATTGTAGTTGTAAAACATCAGTTGAATCCAAAATTATAGAGAGAAGTTTTAGGATTTAGATTTAAGGTTAGGTTTTGTGTTCCGATTATAAGAATTCTATCGTGACGTCACTTCGGTGCACCTCCCATTCATAACAAATGGTCCCTTGTTGGTATTGTTTTTTAGAGGAGTAAGGTTTTTCTTGGTAAGATTTTTCTTGGTATAAGGTTTCCTATCTTAGAGCAGTGATGCCTATCTTTATCTTATTTCATGTCTATCTTATCAATTTTCTAATTTATTTCTTAGATTTCATGTTTATCCTATCTTCCTATGTTTGGTTAACTCTTCATTTTCAAGTAAATTTGCTCATTATTTTGCTATCTATTTGATTCTAATTTCTTATTATAACTTACTTTTAGCTCCAAAATTTCATGTATACACACATATATAATTAATGATTTGTTTATCTTTGTATTGTTGAGGTGTTTCATACCCATTTAGCTTTTAATCCAATTTTGTGTTTCTCTATCTCTACAAAGGTATGCAATGGATCATTAAGCATCAAATTTGTTTAAGGTTACTTTCATGCATATTTGATATATATCTATATTATTAAAGCTAAATCACTTTTTTAACTATCACAACACAACTCTATAATTTGGTTTGTTCTATAAAAGAATATGAAAACATATAATAACCAACCCTTACCTATTATAGGTAATAGAAATGAGAATAATAACTAGCCCTTACCTATTCTTCTTAACTTTTTGTGTTTATATCACATTCCTTAGGATTTCTTGACAAAGTATATCCATTTGTAGCCAATTCTACATAAACAAACTTTTAATTTTGTTCTCCTTTTGGATGCTAGATGGAATAAACCTTTGAGAAAAACATGGAGAAGCCTATTCTTTCTCAAAAATACAATAAATGAATTTTTTTTATCAAATTAAAAGAATCATCTTTTTCGAGAGAGAGAGAGAGAGAGAGAGAGAAAGGTAATCATGTTTTTGCTTAATTTGTTTCATTAATCATTTAACTTTTTGTTGAGGTAAAAGTGTAAAATTTAGTTATTATGTTAATCAAAGGGAGCAAAATGGAAGTTACATGCATTTTAAGGATTGGTGCAATAACAATATATGACAAAGTTCGCATAAACAGATGAAAAACACTAGAACTAAATGCAATCACTAGTAAGAAACAAAGAAAAGTTTTGTAAAATGACTTTCGAGATGGAGAAGATAAAGAAGCTATGTGAAAGAAGAAAAGGAGAGAAAGCTATAGAATATGCCATCTTTCAATTGTGAAAACTAATAGCTATACATTATAAGGATGCAACTAGGCAGGTTGTTAAAGGGTACCCGACCCGTCGAACCCGATGAAAACCCTATAAGGTATTATTTTATAAGATTTAAGGTTAGGTTTTGGGATATGATTTAAAACCCTACAAGGTTTAAGATCGGGTTTTCGAATTACAAAAAAAAACCTAACGAGAAACCTAACGTAGTAAAAAAAAGCATATATTAATAAAAATATTTACTCTTAACTTATATAATATACATATCTTCTATAAATTTTACATTGTACAACACATTTAATTCTCAATTTTTATTATTTTGTAAGTTAGTAAATATAATCTTAATCTTACTTAACTTCTTCCATTCTATTCTCTACTTAATCTAATATAAACCTTATAACAACCCACCCCAATAAGGTCGAGTTTTGAAAATAGAAGATAAAACCCTATAAGGTTTTGGAAAACATTAAACCGTATAAGAGCAGGTTAAGGTTTCATAAAACCTATTCCAAACTCACCCTAGTTGCATCCCTAATACATTAACTAACTTGCTAATCATGTGTGTGTGTATGTGTGTGTATGCACGCTAGCAAATAACAAACTCGTGATGCATGTGCAAATTAAGTAATATTAAATTAATATATTTATAATTTATCGTTATCTATTTGCGGTAGAAAATCATAATTTTTATTAAATAATATAAATATAGATTTATTCTTTTTTTCCTATCTACACTCACTTTAAATCATTTAATTTCTTCCTTAATAACAAATCAGGATTACAAATAGAAATTATCCATATGCATGGACATCAATCATCATCATGATTATATTTGATCATAATCTAAATTTTAGCCATATAATGCACACACATAAAGCAGCTAGGAGAGAAAACGAACAAAAAGAGAAACCGTTAGAGAAAGATTACAAGGATAAGCATCATGTTATGTAGAGAGATAGAGAAGAAAGTGGAGAAAGTGGGTTTTAAGATGAGGAGAGATTAATAAGAGAGAGTGAGTTAACGAATTTAACCATTGTTTGTGATTTTGACAAATTATATTAATATGAGTTCTGTTGTTAAATAAAATTAAATAAAGGGTAAATAAGTAACTTGAAGTGTAATGATTACTTAAGGCCCAATCGGCTTCAATAATATAAATATATATACATGAAAAATGTATGTGTAAAAGTAAAATGGGTTCAATACTCCCCCTTAAGATGGTGAGCACATATTTAATACTCCCATCTTGCTTATAAAAATTTTAAACCGTGCTTCATAAAGTCCTTTTGTAAAAATGTTAGCTAGTTGCATCTTGCTTTGGACATAATTTGGTAGAACCAATCCTTCAGAAACTTTATCTTGTACAAAATGTAAACTCAATTCCAAGTGCTTAGTCTACTCATGAAAAATCGAATTGTAAGCAATATGAATTGCAGATTGATTATCACAGAATAATTGAACTCGGGATTGCATATGAACCTTAAACTCCTTAAGAAATGCCACCATCTACATGATTTCACTAACTATGTAGGCCATAGCCCTATACACTAACTCAATTGAACTTCAAAATACAACTAACTGCTTTTTGGACTTCCAACTCATGAGTGATTCTCCAAGGACATAAAAACTAGTTTTAGAGCACCTTATATCAAGACAACCACCCCAATCAAGGTTGTAGACACCTAATTTTTGTTACTCTTTATTTTAATTTTTTTTTTTTTTTTACTTTTGATCCAGGTTTATAAAAAATAAAAATGAAAATGAAAATATTGAATTGAAAAAAATAAATAAATAAAAGAAACGAAAATTGAAAGAAAAGAAAAAATAAAGAGTCAAGTCTAGTCGAGTTGAGTCGTTTAAGGTTAGATCAAATAATGGTATGCGTTCAATTTAATAAATTCCAAGTCTTAAATAATCAGGCTTCATTAAAATATTTTTAGTTTAGTCCAATATAGAGTGGGTTCTCATCTAATTTATATTGAGCTAAATAGACTTAGAAATTATTAAATGGGTTAACATGTATTTTAAGATAAATTAAAATGAACTAAATCAGGCCTAAGGAAGAAAGCCCAAATAAATAAAGAGTTTCTAGAAACTAGATTGAATTTCAATGAATCCAAATCGAGTATGATCGTATCATCATAGCTTAGATTTGTTAAGATTAAATCTATGATAAAAAGGATCCAAAAGATCCAAATTGGTGGCTTACAAATAGTAATTCAGCTGTAAAGTGTTAGCACGTTTTCCGAATTCACACACACACCAATACACTCACTCACCTGATCACTTACATACATGCTAACATACGTCCAAACCTACGACCCACACTACTGCATACAAACTCATGCTACACACGTCATGTTCACTCTCCATTCACAAACACACACACACATCCATATCCTGACTAAACACACATGCACATTATCAGAATTATACACATACACTGAGCACAATCAAATTTACACATACACACACTATCAAATTTCACACACACATGATCAAAGTTCATATACACACATAGTCTAGATTTCAATAAAGATTTCACACACATACGATCTGCACCCACATCCATGCCACAGCAACAGTCCAAGCACATACGACCACGACATGCACATTCGATCATGCATGATTCAATTTGTTTAAGTGATTGAATAATTTTTTTAGTTAGTTATTTATTTTGTTTTTTTAGTCAATTAATTTATTTTACTAACTTGTTTTTTTTAGTCCAAGTTTTTTTTATAAATTTTAATAATTATCATATCGTTTTGCAACTTTTAGATAATTTGTAATTTTTTTGATAAATTTTATTTAAATTGCATTTTTTTTAAAGTTGCATATCTTTCCTCCAAGATTCATATTTTCGAAGGAGATACGTATCTTAGTATATTTTGTATTTACAATTTAAAAAAATAAATAAATTTTCGACAGGTAAATTTTAAAAATAAAAAAATCATAATTGGAGTTTTCAAAAGATTTAGTGAGTTAGATTTTTTAAAAATAAATTTGTGAAATTAGATCATTTCAATGTTTTTAAAAAATAATAATAATTTGATAACTAACGTAAATTTGGCTTAATTTCTTTAAAAAAAATCCACTCACTAAATCCTTTCTATATAAGAACTACATTGGTTTGATCCTAACAAGCGAATATGTAGGCACCTCCGAAATAACCATAAAAAATATAAAAACTTTTTTTTTTTAAATTAGTAATAAAAAATTCATTTTAGTTACATTTGTACATTTTTATACATATATTAGTATTTTTAGAAAAATTATAAAAAATAAAAGCCCATTAGTTTTTTTTATCTTTATATGATGACTTAATCTTAATAAGTTAGCCCCCGAACTTTGTTTTTTCTGGTTTAATTTTCTAAAAAAATTATATTTTAGAATATCTATAGACTAGTGGCAAAGGGTTTTTCCACCCGAAAACCCTAATTTTATTTTTTACTAATGTAACTAGTTAGCAACTTCAATTTTTCTAAATATTTAAAAAAAAAAACATTTTTTAAAGAAAATGTTTCCTCAATTTTATGTCAAGTAAATTATATTTAGTGGGTTGGGCTTAATATAAGTTAAATTAAGGAAAATTGAAATAAAGCTTGATAGAATTGGCGACCCAACTAAGGACCCTAATAAGCTAGTTATGTAAAAATAAAAATTAGTCAATAAGCTTTTATATTTTTTTATTTCATTTATCTATATATTGTAATATAGTTGTACTAACTAATTTGTAGTGATGCAGGCCTTAAGAAAAAAACTCGACCCCAGTAGACTCGTACTGAGGATTTAGGAGGAGGGCTTTATTTATTAATAACCATTTATATGCTTGGCTGTGGTCGGACTTGGGCCATCTTAGGAACCTAAGACAAACTGCCATTGCGAAACCCTCTAGTCATTAGGGTCTTTATTTCTGCTTGGCGATGATAAGTGAGCCTACTCATGTTTCAATGTAAACTACTAAGTATTTCCTTAGGAATATCAAAGGCTATGGAGCTTGAGACCCATAGATCTTATCCTGATGCATCATCATAAAATAAAAAGATAATAATTTTCAAATTATAGCTAGAAAAGAATTATTATAACCAACAACCAATTAGACCTTATTTTCAAAATTTAATGTACTTATATACATAAGTGTACATGAGCTGTATTATTTATTAAAAAAAAAAAAGGCTTTTTAGAAATTCACACACTTATATATGTAAGTTTACAAAAATATTAACAGTTGGTTTATAATAATTCTACCACTATAGTTTATTAATTACCAACCCCATTGCATTTGCACGCATGTGTAGCATATTGCATAGTATTTATTTTATATTTTTAATTTTCATATTTTTCTATATATACTATCTTGTGTAATATATGTAAGTCTTATGGATCTTGTTTTATTTCATGAATAATAAGTTATGTAACATAACATTTAACATAGAAAGCACGAAATTATTAATAGTCTCCCTATACCATAACGTGTCAATGTTAAAAAAAAAAAAAAAAAAACTTCAGTATCAACTTGTAAATTTTTTTTTTGGCATATAATTATGGAAATTAACTATGGTAAAGATTATTATGGAACTATCATTTTTCAAGGCTTTCGAACGAATTTTTTTTTTTAAAAATAAACTTCAAAAGGATATTTTATAATAAAAAACCAGTTTCATAATAATTTTATTTACTTGGTCAATTTCTATTGCAATGCCTCGCATATATCATACTATTAGGAACTAACAAAATAAAAAATAAAAAAAAAAGATTTAGCTATTAGATTTCCATTATAAATTATTTTCTATCTTAAGGTCATCAATCTTGTAAATGTCTAAATTCTTGTTTTTCGTGTTTATCCATTAAGTTGCCACGGTCCTAATGAAGCTTTTCTCATGAGTTGTCACCCTTGTGTCATCTTTTTAATAAGTTTCTCATTATAAGATAATTTCTGCTCCTCTATATCATTTTTGTAATATAATCGTCATCTTGTATCCTCAATCGTTAGTCTAAATGTTCTTTTTTTTTTTTAACCTTTTGTCTGTATAATAAAGTCAGAGTCGTTGATGTCAATATTAGGCTTTTTGTAACATAAAATAAGTATTGATTTTTCAATAAAAGTTTCTAAAAAAAAAAAAGAAAGGTTTTCAAATTTAAAAACTTTATTTTTTTATTAAAAAAAATGGAATGCAATGCTACTAACAAAAAGGGATTCTTAGAGGTTTTGAAAGATTGTTTTTTAAGTGATTTGGCCAAACTTGAAGCCTATAATTACTTATTGTCAAAACTAAGATGTCTAAAGCTCTTGAACGAAGAATAGCCATAACAGAAGGGGTTTTGAGCAAGCATGTGAAGCAAGTCTAAACCATAGCCTATACGCAAGCCTAAGGACCTACTGATATACCATTTGAAGCAGATAAGTCTAAAGAGTTGCCAATTCATGAGCTCAACAACAGCAACAAAGGCCTGAGGAAGGAATTGTTAAAGATGGAAAAAGAAATCTTTCAGAAAATTGAAGAGAAAATGAGAGCTCTAAAGGATCACAATGTGCAAAGTGATCTAGGCTTGAGCAATGCTTGCTCTTTTGAACACCATGAGTTACCCAAGAAGTTTAAGGTACCAAATTTCGAAAAGTATGATGGAACAAGTTACCCCAAGCTCTATGTTTGCAAGATGGCCTAACTCACTAAATATGAGCAATTGATGATTCAAACTTTCCAACATAGCCAAACTGGGCTGGCATTGATTGGGTATGCCCAATAAGACTTTGCTGAGCTTGATACTTAGATAAGTTTGCTCAGGCCTTTTATCAGCAATACAAGTTCAATAAAGAAGTGGCTCCTTCCCTAATGGATCTAAATAATATGAAAATGAAGCCGACCGAATCCTTTAAGGAATATGCCCAAAGATGGAGATCTACAGCCACTCAAGCTACGGTACAATTGCCAGAAAATGAATTGATATACATATTCATCCGCACATTAGGTGAACCTTATTATAATCACCTCTTGGGCCATACTACTTCCACATTTGCAGACGTAGTTACAGCCAATAGTCGCATTGAAGATGCCATTAGAGTGGAGAGATTTATAGGGAAGCGATCGACCCCGTTGGATTCAGAGACCACTGTGAACACTATGATGTTCCATCTAATGATACGCCAGCCTAGTACCCTAAGCATTGATCCAAAGCTCATGGAAAATAAGCTAAGCCAAAAATCACCTAAAAGGAGGTTCACTCATATCCCAATTCTTATGTCTTGGGTCTATCGCCTACTAAAAGAAGAGAGTTTGCTACATCCTAAGACTTCAACACCAGGGTATAGACCTCGAAAATATGATCCCAATGCGTAATGTAAGTACCACATGGGTCAACAAAGGCATGCTACTGAACATTGTTGGGAGTTGAAGAATAAAGTTCGAGATTTAATTGATGAAAAATTGGTCCAGTTGGACTTCATTAAGGATCTAAGGCCCAAATTCTACACAAAGCCGACTATCAACATGATACAAAGTTTGGAAAAGTTGCTAGAGACAAATTTAAATGGTCAAGTTCAAGGGGCATGTTACTACTAAGGTCTAGAAAAAAGAGTTACTACCCTAGAAGAAAAGTTAGTGAATTTAGAAGAAAGACTTACAACTATAGAAATGGCAATGGGTTATGTGCTCAAGCAGCTCGGAAACTTAGATCTTAGTATGGATAGGAAGTCACAACCCAAGCATAAGGATGATTCAAAGAAAGAGAAGTCAAGAATGAGTGTACCAATTGGGAAAGCCCAGGATCAAGACAAGCCCACTTACAGCAAGAGGAGGCAGCTTATACAGTTCAAGATTTCAATAGCTGAAGTGTTCAAGCAATTAAGAGAAGCAGAGTTGCTAGCATGTGAAATCATGGCAAAGAAGTACAGGGTGAAGGATTATGACCCTAACAAATGGTGTGAATATCATATGAGCTAAGTGGGGCATACTATAGAGAATTGTTGAAAATTGAAGCATAAGGTGTGAGATTTAATTGATGCAGAAATTATCTAGCCAAGCTTTCTAAAGGCTAATGGGTCAATTGGCAGTGATATTCTTTTCCCAAGTTTTGAAGAGGCATCAAACAAATAACCTCCAGCATCAGATATTGAAAGCCTACTACTATCGTCTAATAAGATAGCTCACCATTTGAAGCAATTGGGTATATCTCTAGGGGATCAATTCAACTAAATGGGCCAAGTTCAAATGAGTGATAAAAATAGGGACAAAAAGTAGAAAAGAGCTTTAGTTCCTATATTTATTTTTTTTTTTTTAGAATAATCTTTCACTTTGGAGACAAGATTTATTTGAATAAAGTGTTTTTCTTGTGCATTTTGTTTTTCTATGATGTACACTTAGCTCAACTCGATAGGGGCAGGTCATTGGCCCTTCATTAATAAAATACTTTATGTAAGACTTAAGGCAAGTGAAAAAGGATAAAGTAAATGTGAACTTAAAAATTTTTATTTAAGGGAATAGTAACACATTACTTTAAAAGTTTAGGATGAAAAGAAGCAATCCATGTCCTAAGCACCAACCCTAAATACATGAGAGTTTAGCAACACAATGTGAGTAATTGGGTTTATTCCTTAAATGAGGTCTATTTTAAACTTGGTACACATGTCAAAATGGTATTAGGCATTCATTTCAATACCCTGAACACAATTTTCCCTTGCAAACCCATTTGAGCCTTTTAGGGATTTTTCTTAAAATTAACCCTACCAAGAACCATCCCACACCAGGGCAATTGGGAGGATAGGGTCATTAATTTAGAGAAAAGGAGTAAACTAACATATGCTTGAACCATGAGAGGTGACTACCTTGGCCAAAAAAACAAAAAACAAAAAACAAAAAAGAAAAAAAGAAGAAAAAATTTAAAAAAAAAAATGAAAAGAAGAAGAAGAAAATATGACCAAAGTAGTCACATTCAAAGATAAGTCAAATTGCCAATTAGCCTTCGATCCGAACTTGTGAAGGATATATAAAGGCTAAACATTTTAAATTCCCAAGCTAAAAAACAAAGCCCTCACTTTATAGTCCCACACACTTTATTACCCTTGATGAAACTATCACAACCCAATAGTATTAGCATCGTTGTAGGTCACTGTGTACCATACAAAAGTCTACTATCAACTCCCTTACTAATCGCAGGCCTTTCTTACGACACACAAGACTTCTTCCACTGTACGTTACTACTAGGCCCATAGATAAGTAATATAAAACAATTTACCTAAGATTACTTCTATGATATAAATTAACTAATTGTGTGGACTAGTGAAACCCACACCAAAAGAATATTACAAACAATATGCAGTTCATAAGGGAACTGCATTAGAAATTTTAATCTATGTTATAAACAAAAATGTAAAATTAACTAGTTAACTACAAATCTATTACAAAATGTCCTCTTCACTCTCTAATCGCTCCAACCCATCCCTACACGAGACTTACCATAGGCATGCCTCAGCCTGGATCAGCAAAAAGATTTTCCTGCATCAAAAGAAATCTATCGGGGTATAAACTTAAGCTTAGTGAGATTAATACCCTCGTCAGTACCACATGATAGAAGTTTATTAGATGCACAATCATATGAATGCATAAACAATCAGTATGCCAAAAAACGCATGTAGCGACCTAGGAACTACATATGATTCAGAATTACGCCCCTTGTAGTCGAGGTTTAGAGATAATTAACCGACCCAAACCAAAATCCAGGTTCTAGACCTTGGGTTTTATTTCATTTGCACTATTGTGCTTAAGCCAAAACAAAACTGTAAATATATATATATTTATATTTGTATATACTTTCTTCAGCGAATAACAAATCATACTTTTAAAATCCCAAGTTTAACGATGTAGTGGCCCCCGCAGTCTACAAACACACGCCCTAAGTAAAAGCCACAAGACTTGGCCCCTCGCTAATGGTTGGCGTCTCCCAACGCCTAGTAAGCCCATCAGCTTAGAACAGAGACTCAATAAAAATGATGACATAGCTAATGCCCAATCCTGTGGGAGGCTCGTCCTCCTGTGAGTCCCTTCCCATCTTCTGCATAAAGCAATAGTCGGTGTTATCCATATGCAATATGAGGAATGCATGATTCATTTTAATTTCTTAATCGTATAAGTGATTAACTCGATTTTGAAGGTGATCAGATAGTTTCACTCCATACAATTGCACGTATAAATTATTACAAACAATCCCCATTATTATATAATTAGCAAGCCATCACATTCATCTACAAATTCATACACATGCATTTCCTATATCCCACAAACATGCAAATTTATATATATATATATATATATATATGTTTAGGTGTATATATTCTACAAGCAAAATCAAGTAAAGAGTAATTGGGAATTTACTCGCTCCGCCATGTGGTTAGTCAAAGTAATCCGGGGGCAAATCGTTTCCGTACACGGTGTCCCCTGATCATTGAAATCATAATACTATTAGGAATTGATATAAACTTAGGATACTAGGCTAAAATCCCTTAAATTATACTCTTGACTAGTTTTCGTATCTTTTTCCAGTTTTTACTTAAAAGTTCAATCGCGTATAATATTTTCGTTTTAAATCTAATTTTTATGATCTTATAGTCAATCTTCATTGTTTTTTAGTGTACTTTAACATGGTGAGGTTAGATTTTCGAAATGAGGCACACAAATCTGTCTATAGATCAAAATAGTAGCGATCCTCATGTTTTGGAGTGCTTTTAGGCCTTGTTTGGTAAATAGGCTTTTTGGTAACTTGAGAAATCCTTTGGGCTTGGTCTTAAGATTTTATCCTAAGCTCAAAATACTCCTTGAGGTCAAATTTACAACTTTGATTTATACTCCTAAGGCTAACAACCACTTCATGGGCTCTTTAGTGGGCTTAAGTTGTTAAATGGGCTTGTTTTTTGTTCAACTCAAAGATGGTCACTTCTTCGGGCTTAGGGAGTGTTTTGTGAGCTTCTTGAAAGTCTTAAAACAACTCTTATGGATGTGTTAAGTTGCTAGTAAAAATTTTAAGGGTGGTTCAACTTGACATTTGAGGCCCATTTTAGAAGTTTTAATCTCGGTTTTAAGTTTTAAGCTTAATATACTTATCATACTTGCCTTAATTGATCTTTTTTACTTTGTTTACTTACTTTTATCATATTTTTTACTTTATTTACTTACTTTTATCATATTTTTAAGTATCTTTTAAGGGTGTTCCAGATCTGGTTGGTTTATATATGAGAGCTTCCAACTTGGTTTTCCAACTTGTTTTATCATTTCCTTAAGTTTATGTGTTAGATCATGAACTTAAACTACTTATAATTAAATCTTAACTTGACTTTTCTTCCATGGGATAATTCTTTAGCTCATGCTTTACACGAAAAATAGAAGATCTCATACTTATTACAACTTCCATATCATAGCTCATATCATACAAAGTTGGTTTCCTCATAAAACTTCATGTGATAGATTTTTCCTTAACCTAAGTCTAGATTTGAGCATATTTAGCTTAATGGAAATAAAATCAACACCCAAATGATCTTTGAATCCTCACGTCCAGCATGTTCATCTTTCATTCAAGTTCTTGTTTCAAGATTTTCTCAACTTAAAATCTTCCATTCAAAATATTAAACAAGTATCTTTACAAAACACCAACTTTACATGCTCATATTTCAACTTCATGCAAAAGTTTCATGAGTTTGTTTCTTAGAATGGTCTTTGATGTTATAATAACTTATAATCATACTCATATATTTAAGAAATCAAAGTCTCTTAACATGAACACTAACCTACTAACACAAGAAACACTTACTCATCCTTAAAGCAAAGTATGCTGGTTGTTACAAAGGTTTCACTTAAGCTCTTAACCTTACTTCCTTCTTTTGCACCTTTTTGGAAACCCAAGTTATTTGATCCTTTGGAGTGGGGTTTGTGGAAGGTTCTAAGGGTTCTAAAGGAGCTTAGATATTGGAAGAAAAAGACATAAGAAAAGAAAAAGAAAGGGTCGTGAGTAGAGCTTGGAAGTGGTGACCAAATGAGAGATTTTGTGGGGTAAGGTTGTTTCCTCTTTTGTGTTGGTTTCAAGTAAGAGAAAGAGGAAGTGAAAATGAAATTGAAAGTGAGAGGAATGAAGGAAAGAGTGGCCGGTTGGGAATGGGAGGGAATGTATGTTTAAGATGTCTTGAAATTGTTGTCTTGTAGCTTACATAAAAATTAACAATTGCAACTATTGATGATGTAAGCATTAAGGAGTGAATAGTAGTATGTAAGAGAAAGTGATTGATGGGTGAAAGACAAGAGCATGGCCTCCCTCTTCTTCTTGTTCAAACCGGCCATGGAGTGTCTTTTAAGGCATGGAATTGTCTTGTCTCATTTAATGAAGTTAAGCATGTGAAATCTTATGAAAATTTGTACATATGTAGTATAAGTAAAGGGATGATAGGAAAGCGTCTTATTACTAGATTTTGATAAGTTATCAATTAATAAATGATTCTAACTTTCAATTGCTAAGTCATCTAAGGTGATTGGTTGGTCTACTTATTTATATGTAAGGCTTAGACATAAAGATAACGGCATGGTCTTACAGGAAATTGTTTTAGGGTTTTCATCTTGCATTGTTTTGTAATTTATGATTTGATTGTTATAAAATTGTGAAATTTTTTAAAGTTGAATAAAATTATTCAAATTAATTTATCGATTAGTCACTTAAGGTTAAAATTCCTTAATTATTTTAGGGTTTAGGGTCTTAAGTGACTTTAGAGCTCACAGTTCTTCAAGTTTAAGTTTTATCGATAATTGGTTTTTGAATTGGAAAAAATTTAATTTGTTTCTAAAGGTAAACTTAAGTTCTTAGTTTCGTTGATCCTTGGGAACGTTTAGAAAGTACTCTTAGTCAAATTATAGGCCCGGTAAGAGTAGGGTTTACAGAAACTCTTATGACCAAAGAAATAGATTTATCTCAAACAATAATTACTCATGAAATTGGGGCAAGCCTATGTTTAGTTTCTCTTAAGTTCTTCACTTGTAAGCCTGGGATGGATTGTATATGATTTCCTCAAAATTAGACAAGTGCATTGATATCCATTTACTTAAACCATTAATCAAAAGCTTTACATTGCAAACCCAAGAAAGACCTAATTGATTTACCAGAGTGTACCATTTATAAGAGGGGCTACAATTTTTGGAATTAATGCCGAGAGTGAAAACAGACTTATAAGAATGCAAGGAAGTCCTCTTTGACTAAACATTTTAAGTAATGATACTTATCCCCTCGGTAGAAAATTAAAGAAAAGTTCAATGCTTTCTTGAAAACAAGAATGGTCTTAACCTAAAGTTTAAAATCAATGCTTCTAAAAAATTTAGGAATCACAAATTATGCTTGAAGACACCTCATTTTTGCCATTTTTCATTTTAGTTGAGCTAAGTTAATAGAAATAAAAATAATAATAATAAGAGATTTGTGTCATGTCGAGTCATATCGAATCGAACCATATTGAGTTAAGTTAAATCATATCGAGTCAAGTTGAGTTAAGCCGAGTCGTATCAGATCGTTTAATATTAAATTGGATAACAATGTGTGATTAATTTAATAAATTATTAAGTCATTTCAGAGTTGGGTTTTATTAAAATAATTCTAGCTCAATCCAACTTAAAATAAAATTTTATCTAATTTATATTAGTTCAGAATGGACTTAAGATTTATTAAATAAGTTGTTGGGCTATAACAAGATTGGATTGGATTGGATTAGGCCTTGAAAAATGGAAAGTAAGAATTAAGTAAGGTTTTTAGAATTTAGGGCAAATCTTCAAAGAATTATTATCAAATCTTCCGTATCTTCAATACGAAAGATCCAGTTGTTGGTTTATAAATAAGGATTTAATGGTAGAGTTAAGAATGTTTTTTATTCCCACAGTTAATTCTACAACTCCCCTAACAACTTCAATCCAATTCTAGATTCCCAATCCAAAATCCAACGAAGCTAAAGCCAATCAAATTTCAAACGCAAGTCCTGACGAAATCCAAATCCTCGCCTTGCCGATCATCTAACAATCGAATTCCAGACGAAATCCAAACATCCAGCAATCCAATTTCAAATACAACATCCAAAAGGCCTCACTCCCCTAACATCCCAATCAACAAAGTCCACGCTCCATCGATCCACAATCCGACGATCCACAATACGAACTTCAACAATCCAAACAACAACTCCATACCGACAACAATTTGATGCCATCCAAATTTCCAATAATCCAACAAGTTCCTAACGTCTAGCAATTCACAAACGTCTATTCCACGCGATCCACAACAACAACTTCAACTCACCAACTGGTCATATTTCACAAAGTAAGCAGTAGCTCTTAGATTGACCCTGATCAAACCAAACACGGCAAAGTCCAAACCCAATCTTCGATAAAGCCACACAAGCCTGATAAAAAAGCTGATCCCCCCCTTTACCAAATTCCAAACACGACGACAATTATGTATGACTTGACATGTAGGTAAATTTTTATTTTTAGTTATTTATTTTTTTTATTAGTTAGTTTTATTATTTTTTTAACTAATCTATTTTTGTAAGTGCAGGTCTATTATTATTTTCATATTGCGTCTTTGTTAGATGACCCCAATTTTCTGTAAAATTTAGTTAAATTGCGCTTTTTTTTAAATCGTATTCTTTGAAAAATCAACATATCTTACAGATAAGATTTAGAAAGAACACATATCAAGATACATATCTAGTATTTGAGATTTAGAAAAGAGATACATACAAAAATACGTATCTAAATCATATCTTTAACATATTTTATAGTAAAGATTTAGAAAAGATATTTTTTATACGTAGTGGTTTCAAAAAATCCTAATCAAGTTTTTTAAAAGATTTAGTTAATTAGGGGTTTTCTTTAATTTGAGAAAATTAGATTTCTTAGGTTTTTTTTTAAATAATAAATTGATAAATAAATGTAAACCTGGCTCAATTTTTGAAATAAAAATAATCCACCCACTAAATATTTTATAAAAAGATAACTACGACTGGTTTAATCCCGACTAGCAACACACCTTTGGGACAACTGTATAGAAAATAATTTTTTTCCCCTTTTCGTGAAAATTTGTAATAAAAAATTCACTTTCGTTATCTTTTGTATATTTAGATATATTTTAGTATTTTTAGGAAATTATAAAAATAAAAACCCATCAATTTTTTATTAGTTTTTATATGGTGACTCAGTCTTAATAGGTTAACCCCCAAACCCGATCTTTTTTAGTTATTTATTCTAAAAAAATCTTTTTTTAGAAAATACGTAGATCAATAACCAAATTAGGGATTTTCCACCCGAAAACGCTAATTTCATCTTTTACTAGTTAAACTGATTAGCGACTCCAATTTTTAAATTTTTTTTAGAAAATTATTTCCTTAATTTAATATCGAGTAATTTATATTAAGCGGGCTGGGTTTAATATAGGTTAAATTAAAGAAACCAAAATAGGACTTGATAGAATTGGCGACTCCACTGGGAACGCTTGGTAGGCTAGCCATGTGAAAATTAAGAATTATTGATGGGCTTTTATCTTATTTTTTGTTTTTTTTTTTTTTTTTTGTATTATAGTTGTACTGACTGAGTTTTTAGTGATGTAGGCCCTAAGAAAAAACTCGATCCAATGGGTCTTATTGGGGAATTAGGGGGGTTCTTTTTATTTTTAAGTAATCATTTACATATTTAGATGTGATTAAAACTAAGTCACCTTAAGAACTTAGAAGGGCTACTATTGTGTAACCCTCAAGTCATTGGGATCTTTACCCCCGCCTGGCAATGATAGGCAAGCTTACTTAAGCTTCGATGTAGCCCACTAGGCTTCTCTCCAAAAAGTCTTGAAGCTATAGAGCCTGAGACCCGTAATCCTCACCCTCTTGCATCATCCTTTTCAAAAAAGGGATAGTTATACTTAAATTATCGGAAAAGCCTAATCAATATGCGATTAGCTCGATCTTATTCTTCAAGAAAGAGGAAATTTAAGAAAAACTGATAACTCTTATATATAAGTATTTGCAAACTTCATTTTTTAAAAAAAATCATATTTTAGACCTACTTATATATAAAGGCATTTCCCAACCGTGGATGCATCATATTTCCTGTAATTTATTAATTACCGACCCTTATTGCATTGCATGCGTATCTAACATACTACATTTCTTTTATTTGATTTTATTCTGTTGATGCTTGTTTCTATTTAATCTTGTATTATATGTGTTTTATTTTTTTTATCGTCTCTTGATGAGTGAAAGGCTACATAATTTCCAAGAAAATACTCTAAAAAAACTGCAAAATTATTAATGTCATATCTAACTTTATTGTAAATTTATTGGCCTCATTGTGAATAATCGCTACATTTCATTTTATTTATATTTTTGTAATATAGATATGGAAATTCAAGATAGTGTTAATCTAGAGCTTATCTACAAAGTCCAGTTGGATAAGTATTCCTTCCCCGAGGGCATCTTGAGTGATTGGTTGAACCAGCTTTCGCCCACCAAGTAAGATTATATTCGTAAGAAGATTAGGCCAGTCATATCTCTTATGCAAGTCCAACTCCACTGGCCTCTAATTTAAGCCCTTATCCATTATTGGGATCCAAAGTCTACAGCTCTCAATTTTGCCCACATGTGTTGACACCAAGAGTCCTCACAATTGCTTAGTGCTCTTCCTCTCGAAGCCAACATAACTGTCCTAGATCTCAGAGTCTAGCCTAAGAAAGCTTCCATAACCTTGCTAGGAGTCAAAAAGTCAACCTTGGCACCATACTTATCTTTAGAGGGCTAAAAGTGTCTCAATATCTTAAGATTAGTATAATAGTTCTCAAGCCCAAATGCTTATCAAAAATATGTCAGATCTTTTGTGGGGCATACGAATCGTAAGTTGACAAGAGGGTCAATACCTTTATCTTAACAGTATTTGGGACAGTACTATTTCCCATCAAATACGATCAAGTCCATTATAAGGTAACTAAGCTAGTGACTCAATTCTTAGCTGGTAAATCCTATATACCGACATTACTAGCAAAACAGTTCAGTACACTCACCCACCTGAAGAAGCAGGGCCATGGTTATTTCACGACTAACCCTACAATCCTTGCCGTGTGGTTCCTAAGTTATATACAAGGCTATGGAGGGAATCTTCTCAAAGAGTCCTTGACTGAAAATATAAATCTAATTGACGACTTTGCCCACTACCTCAAGGTACTAGATGAAGCTCAGTTTAATGGATGGGTGTTGGTCATTAGAAAAATGCAGCCGATAGACTTTATGTGGACAAATAGATGGATCCACTACACTCAAGTCATCTTAGGGTATGCCGATTATGCAGGGGTTCCTCTTATCGATATTATGGGTTATACGGGATATTTCCCAGCTTGTGTCACTAAATAGTTGGATCTGCTTCAAGAGATAACTTGTAGAGATTCTTTGGACATCGTCAAGATGAGTTATCAAGATCCTTGTCTACCTACGGCTACTTGGATTCAACGACTAGCAGAACTCATAAAGCTGTGGAAATGGAGAGAAGTCAAGAGAATAGTCAATGCGGTAACTTTGAGGGGCAAAGTTGGAGAATATCGAGCCACCAAGTAGTTCATCTATGATCAATTAGAGAAAACTAAAAAGATACAGTATGAAGCTATAGACATATTTAGACATAAGCTAAAATCAGCACGTCTTTCACTTACCGAGCAGGCCTACCGAGATACCATACTGGCTAGAGTTGGAGCCTAGTTCCAAGAAAATAAGAGAATCATTAAAGAGTTAAAGCTGGAAAATAAGAGACTACTGGAAGAAAATCAATTCTTGAGGAGCAAGATTCAAGAAAGGGATGTTACAGTCCGAAGACTTATGAGAGAAGTCGATGAAGCTTGTCCAATCTAGATCCGTTAACTCTTATAGATATAAGATTTAAGTTTTTAAGAAGATTAGTCAAGAGTTTTTCTTTTCTTTTCTTTTCTTTTCTTTTCTTTTCTTTTCTTTAGGTCCGTTATATAAGTTGGATCTTATGATTATCAATAAATTTGTAGCTTTATAAAAATCTCTATTGATTGTGTAACCTCTTACTCATTTCTTTTTCTTAATCATTGACTTTAAAAAAGAAAAGAAAAAACAAACAAACACAAAAAAAAAGGAAGCAAACAACAAAAAAACAGAAGAAAAAAAAACAAAAGGAAAAAAAAAAATCTTTAATTCACCAAAATGTCTAAAACCTAGGTTTTTTAGTAAGATTTCAAAGATAGCGTTCAAGCAAGCAAACTCATTTAAAAGCTTGATATTCACTCACTCTAAGGCAAGAATGACAACTCAAGGTACTGAAAACATCAGTCAAACCAAGTCTGACCCAAGAGTTACAACCTTGGAAGAAAACATAAACAAGATGGCCAAACAGATCCAGGCTCTCACTCAGGCTATTGGGATTATTAATGACTGACAAGGATCTTAAGATAACCCGAATCGAAATCAAAAAGCGACCCTTCCCCCGAAATTGGAAGATGAAGAATCAGTTCCTAATGCTAAGATATGGAGGAAGGAGATTGAGGAGAAGCATCGAGAGATGGGAAGAAAGTTTATGTAGAAGTTGACCGAGAAAATGAAAACCCTAGAAATGGTTAACGGGTTTGAGCAGATGGGGATGATCAACTTGCTAACATATGAAGATGATGATTTCCCGGAAAGATTTAAGGTACTGAAATTCAAGAAATACGATGGGACTAGCTACCCGAAGCTCCACACTAGGTTGTACATCAAGAAAATGGGGAAATACACGAAGTATGATAAGGTGATGGTCCAGACTTTTGAAGATAGCTTGACTAGGCCCACCTTAATTTGGTATGCCTAATTGGATTTGAATGAGATTAATACTTAGGATAAGTTAGCATGGGCTTTCTACAACCAGTATAAGTTCAACATCGAATTGGCCCCATCTATTTGGGATCTGAATAATCTACGAAAGAAAACAAATGAGAGTTTTAAAGAATATGCTCAAAGATAGAGGGACATGGTAGCTAAGGTGACTCCACCCTTAACAAAAAAGGACTTGACTTTCGCCTTCATCAACACTCTTAAAAGCCCATATTACCAACATCTGGTCAAACACCCCGCCTCTAACTTTGTAGAAATTGTAGCCTCAGGGTGCCAAATTGAGGAAGTTATTACTACTAAGAGGCTTCCTAATCCTGAAGTAGCTAAGAAGAAGACATCTCCTACAAGATTTTCCAATAAAACTAAAGAAACCACCATAAGCGTTGTCAAAACCAGCAACCTTGTCAGACTTGTAGCACCAATAGACATAACAGGAGGATCTAATCCCCTGTCAAATTCGAGTTAAAATAACTGCCCACAAAGAAGACAATTTACTCATATTCCCATTCCTTTGAGCTAAGTTCTTACACGATTGAGGAAATAGAATCTCTTAACATTCAAAATACCGAAGGAGGGACAAGGACCTAGAAATTATAACCTAGAGCTCTATTGTGATTATCATTTGAGGCAAGTAGGGCACTCTATAGACCAATGCTAGAGACTTAGACATCAGATCCAATATCTTATTGATGCAAAATTGGTTCAATTGGATTTCATTGAAACTCCTACTTCCAACGTGGGTAACAATCCTCTACTGGATTACGGACATTCAATCAATATGATCATAGCTGAAGTTTCTGAACCAAAGATTGATCTAAACAGTCTTCCCTTCACTATTGAGGAGATAGCTTAGAATTTGGGGCAAGCCGGGTACTTATAGAATATGAATTTTAGAAATAGAACCCGGACAAGACTAGCAATATATCAATTACTAAAGGATGGGAAGATAAAGAAAGCTAATATTATGGCTATGACAATTCCAAAGCCACGAAAAAGAAGTACTCAGAAGGAGCTTAAAAAGCCGAAGATCCAATAATTGACACCCTAGGAGAACTGTCGAGGAAGTTTGAGTATTTAGTAAATTATGCCAGTTCACCTGCCATATATTATAATGAAATACCCACTAGATGGGGTCTAGAATTTGAGGAAGAAAACAAACTTATTACAAAAGCCAAGAAGATGGCTGAGATGGTCGGAATAATTGGAGATAGACCTAAGCTGTTGGTTTTTGAGTATTACAGGAAGACTAAGAAGGTTAAAGAATTGGGTAAGCCTAAAAAGATTGCTTTTAATGTCCCAATAGCTCTAGAGAATTACAAATTAGCCCCTTTGGATTACCAAACAGTGAATCAGACAACTAGGTCCTCTTCACCTATGGTTGGTAGGCTTACGCACTCGAGGCGACTTTATGACCAGAACATGGAAGCTAAGAGGAAGATTACTATAGAAGAGACTTCTCAAAAGATCATTGAAGATACCGATGATAAAGATCAGAATGTCACCAAGAAGATAGTGAAATCCGATAAGTATAAGATTATAGATCAGCTAGCTAAAGTACTAGCCCATATCTCTCTAATGGGCTTACTATTATCATCAGATACTGATCAGGAGGCATTACTTAAAATTCTGAAGGATGTCAAAGTACCTGAAGGGATTTCCACTAAGAAGCTAGGATTGGTGGTAAACTCAATATTTGCAATGGATCATATTTCGTTTTCGCTAGATGAGCTAGGTAAAGAAGAAGACTAACACATAAAGCCTCTTTTCATAGTAGTCAAGTATGTAGGGAAAGTGGTTGCTTGAGTTCTAATAAATAATGGGTCTTCACTGAATGTGAATCCCTTGGTGACACTAAATTTACTTAGAGTAAATTCAACCGAGATAAAGCCCAGCTTAATTTCAGTAAGGGCTTTTGATGGATCAAAAAGGGAGATAATTGGAGAAGTTAAGCTATAGGTTGAGATCGGTCTGTAGATGTTCACTATTCCATTTCAAGTTCTAAATATAACGTGAACTTTTAATCTTCTGTTAGGAAGACCATAGATTCACTCAGCAAGGGCAACTCCATCCAACCTACATCAGAAAGTGAAATTCATTGCCAATGGGCGATTAGTCACTATTCTCGAGGAGCAAGATTATGAGATTTACAAAGAGACGACTATTCCATATGTTGAGAGTGAAGAATTGGAGGAGCCAAGGTTGTAGATTTTTTATGAAGTCAGTATAATTGAAGAGTCAAGATAAGGGGCATGGGATCGCTTGAAACAACCTAAGCAGCAAATTGGAACATTCAGGCTTGGTTATGAGCCCACTGAAGAGAAGATCCAAGAAATGAAGGCCAAAACTAGAGGAAAGAGAGGAGATCAGTTGTACCATGCTTACATGGACTTTCCAGACATCCGTCAAACAGTCCTAGTATCAGCTAGTATTCAAGAACCTAAAGTAGCCAATTTATCTAAGGCCTTGGCTCAACAATGCAGCATCGGTCTAGATGAGAACGAAGATATTAGCATACCAATTTTCTTATGCAACTAGTTTTCCATTCCCATTAATAAGTCTCTTTAGAAAAGCAATATTAGATTAATTAAGAGCATTTGATTTCGATAATTAGTTCAATTAGTTAGGCCTTTTCTTTTAGACAATTTAAATTCATTCATTTAATAAAATTCGTTTCTTTCTTTCAATTCTTCCTTGTTATATACTCGCTATCTTTCTTTTCTTTTTCTTTTACTTTTCAAATCTAATAAAAATGATAAATGTAATGGATATCTCGCACATGTAAACAATGAAAGTACCAATATCACCTTCAACCCTGTCGGGTCAAACATCAAAGATGATATTGAGACTCCGAGCAAAATACAAGAGAGTTGGCGTCGATATGAACAGGGTAAAGTGATTATTGACAGAAGAAAATCCGCGAAACTTGAAAATTGGCAATAATTTAGCAGATGATCAAAAACAGGAGTAATCATGATTGTTATCGGAATACCTAGATATACTCGCCTGGTCTTATGAATATATGCCCAGGTTAGATTCATCTATCGTAGTTCACAAATTGCCAACAAGGGAAGAGATTAAACCAAAAAGACAAAAGCTTAGGCGATTTAAGCCAAATATACTCCTAAAACTAAAAGAAGAAGTAAAGAAGTTGCAAAAATTCGAGTCCATAGAAGTGTCGGATTACCCCGAATAAGTAGCTAATGTGGTACTAGTGTTGAAGAAAAATAGGAAAGTTAAGGTCTACGTAGATTTCCGTTATTTAAATCGAGCGACACCAAAGGATAGCTTTCCTTTGCCACATATTGACGTATTAGTGGATAACACAGCCGAAAATCATCTTTTCTCATTTATGGATGGTTTCTCGGGATATAATCAAACTAAGATGGCAGAAGAGGATAAAATCGAAACCACTTTCGTTACCACTTGGAGAACGTTTTGTTATCGTGTAATGCCTTTTGGGTTAAAGAATATGGGGGCAACTTATCGGCGTGCTATGGTAGCTCTGTTCCATGATATGATGCATCAAGAAATTGAAGTTTATGTAGATGATATGATCACCAAATCTAAGGAGGATGAGAATCATATAGATATTTTATGTAAGCTATTTAAGCAGTAGAGGAAGTTCTAACTAAAGCTAAACCCCGAAAAGTGCACCTTTGGAGTAACCTCAGGCAAATTGTTGGGGTTTGTGGTCAATAGAAAAGGAATTGAAGTAAACCCAGATAAAGTCAAGGTAATCATAAACATGCCTACACCTAAGACTGTAAAAGAGGTACGGGGACTATTGGGGAGGTTAAATTACATTGCTCGATTTGTATCATAGTTAACTAATCAATACAAGCCATTATTCAAACTCTTGAGAAAGAATGCAGTAATAGAATGGGATGAAGAGTATGAGCAAGCATTTGCTAAAATCAAAGAATATCTTATGAATCCGCCAATACTAGTCACTCCTGCACTAGGACGACCATTGATTCTTTATTTGACAATTCTTCCTTAATCGATGGGATGCATGCTGGGGCAAAAAGATGAAACAGACAAAAAAGAGCATCTTATACACTACTTAAGTAAGGAGTTCACAGAAGGCGAATAAAAATACTCAAAAGTGGAAAGAACGTGTTGTGCCTTAGTGTAAGTGATGCACAGGTTTAGGCAGTACACTCTTTATTACTCAATAGAGTTGTTAACAAAACATGACCTATTGAGATATTTAACAAAAAGCTAGTGTTGATTAGGAGAGTCTCGAAGTGGCAGATGCTATTCTTTAAGTTTAATATCAAGTACGTAAGTCAGAGTTCAGTCAAAGAGCAAGCGATGGCTGACCAATTAGCAAAATACCCACTAGAAGATGAGGATGATGGTTTAGAAGCACAATTTCCTGATGAAAATGTCATGATGGCAAATGAATTGAATGATAAGAAATTGGGATAGAGGATGTACTTTGATGGAGCAACCAATGTGTTCGAATGTAGGATAGGAGCAGTATTGGTATCACCCAAGGGTAACCATTTCCCTGTGGTAACAAGATTGACATTTCCATATACCAACAACATAGTAGAATATGAAGCCTGTATTTTGGGGCTCAAAATGGTGTTAGATATGGGAATACAAAAACTTGAAGTGTATGGAGATTCTTCTCTTATAATTCTCCAAATCCTGGGAGAATATAAGACGAAAGTCGAAAAATTGATACCTTATCATGAACATTTAAGTAAGTTGATTAAAAAATTCCAAGAAATTTCACTCACTTATATTCCAAGAACTCAAAATCAATTTGCCGATGCATTGGCCACACTAACATCAATGGTGAAAGTCATAGATGAGATAGAAATCCAGCCCTTGAAAATTGAGGTAGAGTAAAAACTGGCTTTTTGCTTAATAGTTAAAGAAAAGGAAACAAAGAAACCTTGGTATTATGATATTAAGAAGTTATTTCAAACAGGTGAATTCCCTGATGAGGTTGATAAAAAAGATAGAAAAGCCTTAAGGAGATTAGCTACTTATTTTTTGTTAAGTAAGGCTACGTTGTACAAAAGATCACCGAATGCAACATTGCTGAGGTATGTGAATGAAGAAGAAGCCGATAAATTGATGAAAGAAGTGCATGAGGGAGTCTGTGGTCTTCACATAAATGGGTACATGTTAGCCAAAAAAATCATAAGGATGGGATATTTTGGGTTAATAATGGAATCAAATTGTATCAAGTACGTGAGGCACTATCTCCTATGTCAGGTGTACACTAACAAAATCAATGCTCCTCCCCAAGGATTGCATCTATTGTTAGCTCCTTGGCCTTTCTTGATGTAAGGAATTAACATGATTGGTCCAATTTCGCCAACTATTACAAATGGGCATCAATTCAATTTAGTCGCAATCGATTATTTTACCAAGTGGATAGAAGCAGTGTTGTATGTAGCAATGACCAAAGGAGTGGTGGTCAAATTCCCAAAAAGATATATTATTGCAAGATACAGTGCACTCAAGTTTATTATTATAGACAATGGGACGAATTTGAAGAACAAGTTGATGGATGAAGTATGTAACCAATTCAAGATCAATCATACAAACTCAACTCCATATTAACCTCAGATGAATGGGGCAGTTAAAGCCGCTAATAAGAACATCAAAAGAATCATTGAGAAAATGGCAATCACTTATAGAGATTGGCGTAAGATGCTTCCCTTTGCTCTCATGGCTTACAAAACCTCTACTGGTGCAACATCGTATTCATTGGTGTATGGAACTGAAGCGATACTACCGATGGAAGTAGAAATACCTTCGTTCCAAGTGTTGGCAAAAACTCATCTCAATGAAGCAGAGTGGGTGAAGAAACGAATGGAACATTTGAATCTCCTAAATGAGCGAAGACTTATAGCAATATGTTATGGTCGATGCTATCAACGGCGAATGATCCAAGCTTTTAATAAGAACATACGCCTGAAGTATTTCAAAGAAGGAGACTTGGTGTTAAAGAGAGTATCACCAAATGCAAAAGGCCCAAGGAGCAAGTTTGCTCTGAATTATGAAGACCCTTATGTAGTGAAAAGGGTATTATCAGGAGGCGCATTAGTGTTAACAGAAATGGATGGCCCAAAATTAAGAGGACCAGTGAATTCAGATGCAGTCAAGTTATATTATCCATGAAAACTGGGTTCAATAAAGACTTCATTTTTTCACTTTATTTTTTCATGAATTGTTTGTAGTTAATCTTTTATTATTTACAAGTAAAGTTGATATCCATGAATGTTCTCGAATTTAGATGGTCATTGACCGACAAACACTTCACCAATAAATCCTTGTGTACTAAATTTCTTAGCCTCATACACTTAAACACCAAATATTTACTAGTGAATCTGAATCACCAGTTAAATTGAAATTGAATGTTCTTAATAATTTAATTTTGTTTCTTTCAAAAAGAGATATTTCGTTCAAAAGTTATGGAGAATGGAAATTGAAAGTTGGTATCGAGAAAAGCAAAATCAAGATATGAGCATGGTATGGTTACCAGACTCATCAGCAAAAGTTTGGAATGTTTTATTGAAGGAGAAAAAAAGAAAAAAAGAGAAGAAGGAAAAAAGAAAAAGAAAGAAGAAAAAAGGAAAAGAGGAAAGAAGAAGCAAGCACAATCCTTTGATGAAATTTTGCTGATTTAATAAGTGAATGTCGAGAGTTAATGTAAGCATGCCAATTAGTTGCTATTTGAGAAATTCTTCATTCCCAAGTAAAATGATCCTAAAAGTTCTTGAAAGAGATATTTAGGAGAATTAAGCCAGTTTTTTTGAAATCTTGAAGAGATTTATCCTCTTTGGATTAGCCAAATCGAATCTCAAAAAGATCTATCATCTTCAAATCAACCAAAACAAATCTTGAAGAGATCTATCCTCTTCGGATTAACCAAATTGAATCTTGAAGAGATCTATCCTCTTCGAATCAACCAAAACGAATTTCGAAGAGATCTATCCTCTTCAGATCAACCAAAATGAATCTTGAAAAGACCTATCCTCTTCGAATTAACCAAATCAAATCTTGAAGAGATTTATCATCTTCAAATTAACCAGGACAAATCTCAAAGAGATCTATTCTCTTCGGATTAGCCAAAATGAATCTCAAAGAGATCTATCCTCTTTGAATTAGCCAAAAGAATCTTGAAGAGATCTATCCTCTTCAGATTGGCCAAAATGAAGAGAACTGTCTTTTTCAGATTTTTCACCTAAACCAAAACCAAATTTTGAAATCTTAGAAAGATCTATCCTCTTCAAATCAATCATTAAAACCAAAAACAAGAAATCTTGAAGAGATCAATCCTCTTCGGATTATTCACCAAAAACAAGAAATCTCAAAGAGATCAATCCTCTTCGGATTATTGAATCTTGAAGAGATCTATCCTCTTCATATCATTTACCAAAACGAATCTTAAAGAGATCTATCCTCTTCGGATTATTCATCAAAACAAGTTTCTTGAAATCTTGAAGAGATCTATCTTCTTCGGATCATTCACCAAAGCAAGTTTCTTAAAATCTCGAAGAGATCTATCCTCTTTAGGATTATTCACCAAAACAAGTCAATTTGATCCCCAGTGGTCCCCATTTCGTTCAAAGTAAGGTCTGGCAAAAATGAATACCTCTTTTGTCTTTGTAGAGAGTAAAGTTCTAATTGCACTTCACTATAAAAAGAGGCAACTATAGACATCTCATTTTTGCCATTTTTCATTTTAGTTGAGCCAGGTTAATAATAATAATAATAACAAAATAATAACAAAAAGAGAGTCATGTCGTGTCGTATTGAGTCACGTTATATTA
This sequence comes from Lumnitzera littorea, assembly GCA_024138015.1. Taxonomy (NCBI): domain Eukaryota; kingdom Viridiplantae; phylum Streptophyta; class Magnoliopsida; order Myrtales; family Combretaceae; genus Lumnitzera; species Lumnitzera littorea. Next base: position 53,921,874 of record JAMXBB010000002.1, read on the forward strand.
AGTAATATCGTATCGTATCAAATCGAATCGTATCAAGTCGAATTGTGCCATATTGAGTCAAGTTGAGTTGAGCTAGGTCATGTCGGATCATTTAATATCAAATTAGATAATGGTATGTGATTAATTTAATAAATCATTAAGTCATTTGAGAGTTAGGTTTTATTAAAATAATTTTGGCCTAGTCCAATTTAAAATAGAATTTTATCTAATTTATATTAGGTCAGAATGAACTTAGGATTTATTAAATAAATTCTTAACAAAATCGGATTAGATCGAATTAGGCCTTGAAAAATGAAAAGCCTAAATTATGTAGGGTTTCTAGAAATTAGGGCAAATCTTCAAAGAATCATTATCGAATCTTCTATATCTTCAGTACAAAAGATCCAATTGTTGGTTTATAAATAAGGATTTAATGGTAGAGTGAAGAATGTTTTTTATTCCCACAATTAATTCTACAACTCCCTTGACGACTTCAACCCAATTCTAGATTCCCAATCCAAAATCCAATGAAGCCGAAGCCAATCCAAATTCAAACGCAAGTCCTAACGAAATCCAAATCCTTGCCTTACCAATCATCTGACGCCATCCAAATTTCCAACAATCTAACAAGCTCCTAACGTCCAGCAATTCACATACGCCCATTCCATGTGATCTACAACAATAATCTCAACACATTGACCGGTCATATTTCACAAAGTAAGAAGCAGCTCTTAGATTGACCCCGATCAAACCAAACACGCCAAAGTCCAAACCCAATCCTCGATGAAGCCACACAAGCTTGACACATGAAAGCCAATCCCCCCTTTGCCAAATTCTAAACACAACGACAATTACGTGCGACTCGACGAGTAGGTAAATTTTTATTTTTAATTATTTAAATGATAAGAAGCACTATCTTATCCTTAATAGGGTCGCTTGCTCAAAAGACCACCATCTTATTCCTTGTCAAATCACTTGCTAATTGGAGTATCATCCAGTCATTTCTCGGATCACTTACTCAAAGGAGCTCCATCCTATCTAGTCTATTCTAGGATTACTTACTCATAGGAGCACTATCTTATCATTTATATTTCTTAAGGTAATCTTGGATCGCTTGCTCATAACAAAACTATCCTATTTTGTCTCTAATAAAGTGTCATCCTATCTTGCCTTCGAAAGATCTATCCTTTCGAGCAACAAATCCTTAAAGAGATCTATCCTCTTAAGGATACCCAACATTTCAAGTCAAGACCCAATTTATTTGACAATCAAAGTCCTAACCCTACCAATTTAAGCAAGGACTAGATAAAAATGAATATATCTTTTTTGTCTTTGTAGCAAAGTTTTAATAACCTTCACTACAAAGAGAAGTAACTGTAGACACCCCATTTTTACCATCCTTTATTTTAATTTCAATCTTTTTTTACTTTTGAGCTAGGTTTATAAAAAATAATAATGAAAATGATAAAAATGAATTGAAAAAAATAATAAATAATAAATAAAATTAAAAAATAAATAAATAAACGAAACGAAAATTAAAAGAAAATAAAAAATAAAGTGTCAAGTTGAGTCATTTAGGGTCTGATCAAATAATGGTGTGCGTTCAATTTAATAAATTTTGAGTCTTAAATAGTTAAGCTTCATTAAAATGTTTTTAGTTTAGTCTAATATAAAGTGGGTTTTTATCTAATTTATATTGGGTTAAATAGACTTAAGAATTATTAAATAGGTTAACGTATAATTTGAGTTAAATTAAAATGGACGGAATCGGGCCCAAGGAAGAAAGCCCAAATAAATAAAGGGTTTCTACAAGCTGAATTGAATCTTCAATAAATCCAAATCGAGTATGATCGTATCATCATATCTTAGATTTTTTAAGATTAATTCTATGATAAGAAAGATCTAAAAGATCCAAATTGGTGGCTTCTAAATAGTAATTCGATTGTAAATTTTTGGCACATTTTCCGAATTCACACATACAATTCCTGTGCTACTCACATATACGCCAACACACTCACTCAACTAATCACTCACACACATGCCAACATAAGTCCAAGCCTACACCCCACACTACTGTACACAAAGTCACACCATACACGTCATGCTCACTCTCCATTCACAAACACACACACATGTCTACATCCTGACCAAACACACATATGCACACGATCAAATTTACATACATACACTAAGCACAATCAAATTCACACACACGAACATACAATCAAATTTCACATAAACACATAAAGTCGGGTTTTCAACAAGGATTTCACACACATAGAATCTACACCCACATCCAATAGTCCAAGTATACACGATTACGATACGCACGTCCAATCACGTACAATTCGACCCGTTTAGGTAATTGAATAATTTTTTAGTTAGTTATTTATTTATTTATTTTGTCAATTAATTTATTTTACTAACTTGTTTTTTTTAGTGTAGATTTTTTTATAAATTTTAACAATTGTCATATCGTTTTGCAATTTTTAGATAATTTGTAATTTTTTTGATAAATTTTACTTAAATTGCATTTTTTTAACCAAAATTGCATATTTTTTTTAAAAGTTGCATTTTTTTTCTCTGAGATTCATATTTTCGAAGAAAATACATATCTTAATATATCTTGCATTTAGGATGGAAAAAAAATAAATTTTCAACACATAAATTTAAAAAAAAAATAAAAAATCATAATTGGCGTTTTCAAAAGATTTAGTTAGTTAGATTTTTTAAAAATAGATTTGCGAAATTAGATCTTTTTAGGGTTTTTAAAAAAATAATAATAATAATTTAATAACTAACGTAAATCTAACTCAATTTATTTATAAAAAATTGTTTTATTTTTACAATTCGTAATAAAAAGTTCATTTTAGTTACATTTTTGTATATCTATACATATATTAGCAGTTTTTAAAAAATTATAAAAAATAATAGCCCATTATTATTTTTTTTTTTACCTTTACATGATGGCTTAATCTTAATAGGTTAGCTCTCGAACTTAGTTTTTTCTTGTTTAATTTTCTATAAAATTAGTTTTTAAAATATTTGCAAACTAGTGGCTAAATTAGGGTTTTTCTACTTAAAAATAGAAAAAACCCTAATTTTGTTTTTTACTAGTGTAATTGATTGGCGACTCCAATTTCTCTAAATATTTAAAAAAAAAAAACATCCTTTAAAGAAAAATGTTTCTTCAATTTTATGTCAAGTAACTTATATTAAGCAAACTGGGCTTAATATAGGTTAAACTAAGGAAAACTGAACGAGAAAAACAAACCCTATCTAAGCTACTGCTTGTCATACTGTAAAGCTTACCGGTGCATTTATTTAGGTGAATCCATTAATTGGCTAAGAATATGGACCAAGTATGCAATGTCAGGTCTTGTGATTGGGAGATACAACAACTTGCCAATAATTTGCCTGTAAGAAGTAAGATTAATAGCTATTGATGTATCTTCTCAAGTGAGTTTATGATTAGGTACATTGGGCGTAACAGTCGGTTTTGCACCAAGATACCCTATTTCAAATGGAAGATTAAGTGCAAACTTTCTTTAGCTCAAAACCAAACCTTCATATGATGTTGCCAACTTTAGACCGATAAAATATCGCAACATTCCCAAATCTTTGACTTTAAACTGTGTATTTAAAAACTGCTTAAACTCTTCAATTAATTCCACCTTTTTATTTGCAATTGATCAATCATTAACATACACAAGAACAGCAACAAAATCATCATCAATCCCTTTAGTAAAAAGTGCATAATCACTATGTGACTATTTAAAACTATGAATCAATAAAGATGTTGTTAGCTTCTCATTCCATTGACATGAGGCATATTTCAACCAATATAATGACTTATTTTGCTTGCAAACTAATCAAGTATCACTATTACACTCCTCCTTAACCTCCAAACCAAGAGGAATATTCATGAAGACCTCTTCAAATAGATTACCATTTAAAAAGGCATTATGAACTTCCATTTGATGGATGTGCAAATGAAAAACCGTAGCAAGAGAGAAAAATAATCTCATAGTAGTATGTTTGATTATTGGGCTAAAAGTTTAATTGTAATCAAATCCTTCCTTTTGGTTATACCCCTTTGCAACAAGTCTTGCCTTAAACCAATCAACACTACCATCTACTTTGGTTTTTAATTTATAAGCCCATTTGCAACCAATTGTATGTTTTCCTTTAGGCAAAGGAATAATAGTCCAAGTGTTGTCATTATTCAAAGCAACTAGTTCTTCATTCATAGCTTTTCTCCATCTTTCAAATTTTACTGCTTGTTCATAACAAGATGGCTCAAAGTGTTTAGATATTTGAACAAAAAAAAGTGTGAAAAGAAGGAGATAAAGAATCATAAGACAAGACACGTTGAATAGGGTGTAGAGTGGCAAAGAAGAACATTATCAAAAGAAGAGCTATTAGCCAAGGCATGGTGATTCTAATAAATAAGAAGCAATACGATGAGCTCTAATACTGTGACACAAAGGCACAACATTTTCACTATCAAACCTAGCAATAAATGTAGCATCAAAAGAAGAAGAAGAAGTATGAACAAATATATCAAATGATGTAGTGAACTAGTGAGGAGAAACACTATCAAAATGCAATGTTGGATGATGTATGTCAAACGATGAATGTACATGAGATAATCTATGATCCTAGTCAGCAACACAAGAATCATACAATGAGAACACATGTTCCAAGTCAAAAGAAAATATAAAACCAATAGAATTTGATGCAAAATAGGAGAAATCAAAGCATTTCTTAATAGAAGAAAATTTAAATGGAAAGGTATCTTCTACGAACTTAACATCATGAGAGATAATGTATTTCTTGTCTAACAAATCAAACAACTTATATCCTTTTATGCTAATAAGATATCCAATGCATCTCTTGGGTCGGACATAAGGAGAAACACCACAACGAAGAGAAAACAAAAGGAAATAAGGAAAAAGCTAGCAAAATCTGAGCAACTATCAACTGGATATGATACACCAATTGATCCTACTCAACCTACAATTCGCCGGATATGACTCACTAGTCCAAACTGAAGGTTCACTCACTACTACTCCTTATTAAAAGGAATAAATAAGAGTTGAAGGATAATGAAAACACTAGAGTTACTTAAAGGGAAACTTGTATAAATTATGATGATGAAGTTATTGTTTGCATAAATTAAGTGGAGGTTTATATACTCATCCCATTAGGGTTACTTTACATGTATGAAAAGACAAAAGGGTATTCTACAAATAAGATACATAAAACATACTAAAAAGGGTAAAAGAGACAAAGAATAACCTATACGAAAAAGTAAAGAATCCTTCTGAAATATCATGCTAAAAGACAAGTGTCACATGGTGGCTGGTCGTTCTGAATTGTAGTACAAATGGGGTGAAATGAAGAAAAGAGGGAGTTTGTAGTCAAGGGCTAACTTGATCTAGATCGAGTCAAAGCTCAATTAGTCATTTGCTAAAGAGTACTCAACTTAGGCTAGAGTCAGACGTTGGTAGGCGGCTTAGGAGCTTGGCTTGGATACTTTTTAGAGGCTATTTGCTCAGATGTTGCATCATAGCACAACTATTTGACAAGTCAGGTGCACATTATAGCTCGGTAGTCAAGCTAGCAATAGTAGGAAACATAGAGGTTGAGATAAGAATTCACGTCTTCGATGGGGCTTAGAGATAGTATTCTCTTAGTAAGTCTTTAGAGTCTTCTAGCTCGACTACATATGATCGGTTTAGGTGGTTAATTCCTATCATCTACCTAAAGGTCCAAAAGATTTATCCTCAAATCTAAAGTAGTCTCCGGTTCTTGTTCTTCTAGTGCATTTACGAGGTCTTCTTCTTCTAGTTGGTAGGGGATTGGGTTGGACACATTAAAAGTAGAGGAAACACCATAGTCATTGGGCTACTTGATCTGGTAGGCATTGTAGTTTATCTTCTTTAGAATCATGAATGGACCATCAGCTCATAAAGATAACTTATTTTGTCTTAAGTGTGGAAATCATGCTCAGTTAAGGTGAATCCATACAAAATCTCCTAGCTTGAAAGAAATAGTTCGACAGCCTTGACTACCAATCTCTTATTGTCTTTAATTGAACTTAGCGATCTTCTTTGTCATAGTCTGGTGTAGCTCTTACAATTCTTGAGCTTGGTTGACTCCAAATTGACTTTCTTCAATAGCTGTGAGGGTACTAATCAAATATACGAGGATAGTGGGGTTGAGACCATAGATGACCTCAAATGGGGTTTTTCCAATGGTGCTGTGGATGGTTCGATTGTATGCAAACTCCACAATTGGTAAACACAGATCCCAATATTTTAAGTTATTTCCCACAATGACTCTAAGTAAATTGCTAAGCATCCTATTCACCACTTTAATCTGACCATCGGTCTAAGGGTAATTACTGAATCCGAGCACATGTTTAGCTGTAAGTCTTCTCCAAAGAGTCTTCCAAAAATAGCTTAAAAATTTTGTGTTCTAATCTAAAACAATAGTCTTCAGCACTCCATGAATTTGAACAACTTCCTGCAAAAAAAAAAAAAAAGTCAGTAATATATAAAGTATCGTTAGTTCAATGACGTGGAATGAAGTGTACCATTTTACTAAAGTGATCCCCTACAACAAAGATAGAATCCTTTCCCCTGGATGTCTAAGGAAAACCTAAGACAAAGTCTATGATAAGGTCGGCCCAAGGTAGGGTTGGTGTTGATGAGAACATATACTCTCTATGGTGTTCTTTCTTCCCCTTAGCTCTCTTGCATATTTCGTAACTTCCAATTACCTTATGGACATCCTTAGACAAAACAGTCCAGTAAAAGTTTTCCTTCAACAGACTGGCTGTTTTGATCTCTCCAAAATAACCAGATAACCCACCACTATGAGCCTCCCTCACTAACGGCTCATGCATGAACAATTCAGTATACACAACCTTCGGTCCTTGAACAGATAACCATCCCTGAGATAATATCCTCCAACAATAACTCCTTCTCGGCACTACTTAAGAATGGGACCAAATGAGGGCCATGAGTATATTGCTTAGTGATAAGTAAAAATTCCAGCAACTTTGTCTGCAAAGTGGTCAATAAGGTTTACCAATGTGATAGAGTATCAACGACTATATTGGCGCTTCCTTTCTTGTGTCAAATCATGTAAGAGAAACCCTCTATGAACTCTAGTCACTTGGCTTGCCTCTTTAAAAGTTTATTCTAACTCCCAAGATACTTCAATGATTCATGATTAATGTAAATAACAAACTCTCATGGCAATAAGTAGTGTCGCTAAACAGTAAAAGCTCAAAAAAGAGAGTACAACCCTTTTTAATACACAGAGTAATTTAGGATAGTACCACTAAGCTTTTCACTATAGTTAGCGAAGAGTAGTCGAACTTACATCGGGACGATGCCAACTCCAATGCCTAACACATCACATTCTAATTCAAAGGACTTATTAAAATCTAGTAATGATAGGACAAAGGTGGAGTTGAGCTTCTCCTTGATCTCCTTGAAGCTTTATTCAGCTCGGTCACTTCATCTAGACCCATCACTCTTCCTTGTCAGCTCGGTCAAAGGGGCGGTTATGGTACTGAAGTTTTTAATGAATTACCTATAAAAGAAAGCTAGGACATGAAAACTTCAAACTTTAGTGACATTCTTCGACATCGACCACTCCAAAACAAGTCAAACCTTTTCCTCATTTGCTCAAATTCCTTCCCCTAACACTACAAACTTAAGAAAAATCGCTTCATCTTAGCAAAATGTACACTTCTTCAAATTTCCATATAACTTCTCGACTCGTAGAATATCAAAAACTATGCAAAGATGTTGAACATGGTTGTTCAAGTCGGTATTATATACTAATATATCATCAAAGTATACAATCACACATCTTTCAATCAAAGGGCACATCACATAGTTCATTAATCACATGAATGTGCTTAGCGCATTGGTATGTCCAAATAGCATAACCAACCATTCGTAAAGATCATGCCTAGTCTTGAAGGCAGTCTTCCACTCATCACCTAGTCTCATGCGAATTTTGTGATAGCAACTTCATAGATCAATCTTTGAAAAGATCTCAGTGCCATGAAGCTTATCCAACATGTCATTAAGCCTTGGTATTGGGTATCTATACTTAACAGTGATGCAATTGATTACTCGGTTGTCAATGCAAATACGCCATGAACCATCCTTCTTTAAGGCAAGTAGAGCTAGTACTGCATAAGGGCTCATGCTCCTTCTCATATATCCTCGCTCGATAGGCTCATCCACTTGTCTTTTTGGTTCAGCAGCCAGCTCAAGGTTTATTCTATATGTAAGTTGGTTCGGCGAGGTGGCGCCTAACTGCAAATTAATATGGTGCTCTATGCCTTACATTAAAGGTAGTCCTTTAGACAGTTCCTCAAGAAACAAGTTAGAAAACTCATCAATCGGCCTTTAAATTTCATTTGGAACATCTTTTAGATGTCTCATCTCTAGTAACCTTCTAATCGATAGAAACATAGGCTCTTTGGCATTCTCAATAGCTCAAAGTTCTATTCGGCTTATCACTAGGGCCTTCTTCTTACTTGGTCAAGTAACCTGATTATGGGTCTCATTTAATTAGGTTAGGGTTATAGATTACAACATAATCTTCCTTTCATCCTTAATAAAGACATAAGTGTTCTTGTACTCGTTGTAAGTAATACGTCGGTCAAACAACCAAAGTTATCCAAGCAACAAATGTGAAGCCTCCATAGGGACAACATCGCACACTACTTCATCCTTATACACATTCCCAATACTGAACAACACAGCTACCTGTTCAATCACATGCAAAGCACCCTTATCATAAAGTCAATGTAGCTTGTAAGGTTGGGGATGCTTAAAAGTCAGCAGACCTAACCTCTATACGAAGGACTGTACAACTACATTAATACAACTTCCTCCATCCACTATGATGGTACACAATTGTCCTTTGATGGTACACTTAGTATGGAATAAACTTTCCTTCTAATCTTCCTTAAAGTTCGATAGGGAACTTAGTACTCATCTTAGTACTAATGTCATTACTTCTCCCTGGTCGGCACAAACATAGGTCTCCTCTTCCTCCTCAACTTCGGCTTTTCCAACATCCTTATCCTCCTTAGGCTTACTATCATCGATGCTATCTACTACATCTCCTCGAAGCACCATGACACGTCAGTTAGGACACTCAACAGCTATATGTTCAAAGCTTAAGCATTTAAAGCACTTCACCTTACTAGTCTTCCATCCAGAAGCCTACCCTCTTTCATATGTCTTCGTAGTCAGTTTACCCTTAATTCAACTCGGCTAGCCTGCTCAATTATCATCAAGTTGGTCATTCCTCTCCTCGGTTCGATATGGCCTCCTTGGCTTAGCTTGAACAGGTCAACATAAAATAAGGACTCAAGAGAATGTGTCTAGGTCGGCTTGAAGCACTTTTTCTCTGTTTTTCGACCCTTTGCGCTATTTTAATTGGCTCTTCCAATGTTTAAAACCTTTGCACTTCCACAATATTGTGAATCTCGTATTTAAGCCCAGAAATGAACCTCTTTAATGTGCGAGCCTCTGGTTTTTCCATATTGGCTTGGATCATAATCATCTAGAATTCTCTCACATAATCATCAAGAAATCGGCCTCCTTAGCGAAGTTCTTGCAACTTTGCAAATGTATCCTGTAAGTAGGTCTTAAGCATAAATCTACCCCTCAATAACCTCTTCATCTCATCCCAGGTTCTCATACATCGTCTTCCATCCCTTGCTCTAGCTACAATCAAATTTTTCCACCACATAATGGCATATACAGTAAACTCCAATGTAGCAAGTCGAACCTTGACAGCATCTATATATCCATAACAATCAAACACCTTCTCGTCTTTTTCTTCCCACTCTAAGTATTCATCTGCATCTCCACTTCTACTAAAGGGCAAAATTTAGATTGTCAAGTCCTTGAGGAGCTCCGCGTCCTCGCTCTCATGCTTAATAATACTTAGCCTCTACTTCTTCCCCTTCATCAGTCTCCACATCTACTTCCTCATCATCCTCTTCTATCTCTTCCAACTTTAGCCTTCATCTAATAGCTCGATCTGCAACACCTCTAGCTCACTAGGGTTGAATTGGGCAGTTGGCTCAGCCACCTTGGCCGTAGCCTCTCTCTAAAACATTTTTGGGTAGGTTGCACTATGGCATACCTTAGGTTTTGTTGCCTACTAACTTTTATCGTAGTGACCAAACTCTTAACAAGGTTAATGAGTCTATCAAGTTTGTCATCAACTAACCCAAGAGTATTACTACCATTTTAACCACAATTAAGTTGAGCTACTCTGGTCTCCAATAACACCTTGACACTTGATTCTAATATGGTATAATACTTTTCGAATGGATTAACAACACAATACATAGGAAAATAATGCTACCTTACTACCTAAAACTTTGACTAACACATTAACAACTTTAACACCTAATAATTGCTCAAACAGGATGGAAATGAACTTGCTTTGTTTTCATAATGAAAAATAAAGTAAGAACAGAGCAGTAAAGAACTATGCTTACTAACACACAAACATACTGTAGCAGCTACGAAAGAAACATAACAACCACTAACATCATGTGAACCAAAACCCCATTGCAACTTCACATACTCCCTATCGAAACCGTACTCTGATACCAGCAAAGGTGATGCATCTCCGGGGACGGACACACAAAGAAATACCACAACGAAGAGAGAACAAAAGGAAATAAGGAAAAAGCTAACAAAGTCCAGGCTACTATCAACTAGATATGACACATCAATTGATCCTACTCAATCTACAATTCGCCAGATATGACTCACCAGTCCAAACTGAAAGATCACTCACCACTACTCCTTTCTAAAGAGAATAAATAAGAGTTGAAGAATAATGAGAACACTAAGGTTGCTTAAAGGTAAACTTGTAAAAATTCTAATAATGAAGTTGTTGTCTATGTACATTAAGTAGGGAGTTATATACTCATCCTGCTATAGTTACTTTACATATATGAAAAGACAAAAAGGTATTCTACAAATAGGATACATAAACAAATTAAAAAGGGTAAAAGAGATAAAGAATATCTTGTACGAAAAAGTAAAGAATCCTTCTAGAATATCATGCTAAAAGATACGTATCGCATGGTAGCTGGTTGTTCTGAATTGTAGTATAACTTGGATGAAATGAAGAAAAGAAAGAGTTCAAAGTCAAGGGCCGACTTGATTTGGATCAGGTTGGAGCTTGGTTAGTCATTTGCTAAAAAGTACTCAACTTAAGCTAGGGTCAGACGTTAGTGGGTGACTCAAGAGCTCGACTTAGATAGTCTTTAGAGGCTATCTACTCGAATGTTGCATCACGGTACGACTATTCAATAAGTCTGGCACAAGTGACAATTCGGTAATTAAGTTAACAATAGTAGGAAACATAGAGGTCAAGGTAAGAATTCCATCTTAGATGGGGCTGTGAGATAGTATTCTCTCAGTGAATCCCTAGAGTCCTCTAGCTAGACTATGTGTAATCAGTTCAGGCAATTGATTCCTATCAATATCCAACAAAAACACAAAGGTGTGAACAAAGATCAAACTTTGTACGATCATGATGAAGTGTAGAAGTAAAGCAAAGGGACCCAAATAATCAAAAATGAGAATAGGAAGGTGTTTTTTGAATAACATGTAATAAGGTGTGTTTCCCTCAAGAATTGGTGTTGGCAACCACTGATGGGAATCAAACTACGGGAGCCCTAACCTATAGCCAAGCTGGAGGCCTAGAGGGGCTGGCACGACGAATCCGTATGTTCCAATCAACCCCTACCAAGGCTAAGTACTTCCTTGCCGAGTCACCTCTAATGCCATGTCGTATGACCGCTCATGATTCCGTAGTATGCCAAGTTGACAATTACTCTCTAGTATCGAATCAACCAATTATTTGGCATCTCCTTGCCGAGAAGCTGAGAGAGAGAAAGACCAAACTGACTAAGCCATCCCTACTTGGACAAACCCATCTGTTCATACTTTTTATCCGCATCTCCTAACAAACTCGCCAATGCAGCATCATTATGTGTACAATATCATATGTAAAATCTGTAACACTAATGATTGTTTTCCTTGTATATTCATTTTTACCCTTTTTGTCTCATGTACATTGCTTCTTTAGGAAATGTCCTTATTGTCTTTTTCCTTTTGAGCAAGTTGCCCTAACTTACGGGTATAAATACCTTTATACTTGTAGCTGTATGAGATCGAATTATCTTCAATACACTTAAATACTTTCTTCCTTGCATAAACACTGTTTGTTTACTCTCGGCATCACTCTTATCATTTACCTTAAGCAATGTTAGGTGGAGAGTAACCTCATTGGACCAATTCGTGCATCATATCAAATTGTATCATGAGTCCTCGGAAGTTCCTTTGGTGCATCATATCCTCTGGAGCTGTTCGTGGGTTTTTACTTACTGTTTCATTCGTCATTTTTACCCCCTTTTTGTACCTTTCCCCATTAACCCTTTTCAAGCTTTCTGCAAGCTTGGACCCATCTAGCGACCGGCCTTTTCTATTCTTGGTCACGGTTCGCATCAACCGCCCCTACCCCCACCCCAGAAAAAATGTAAAGGTAAAGATGATTGGAAGAGCAAAGCTCTTGCAACATCAAGAAGATTTTAGTGTTTCCGCTTAATTACACCATTTTGTTGCAAAGTTTCCATACAAGTGAGTTGATGAATGATGCCATAAGAAGTATAAAAGTCTGATAGCAAAAACTCAAGCCCATTATCAATCCTAATAACTTTGACTTTGTGACCAAACTAAGATAAAATAAGTTGATAAAATATGGGTATAATAAATGAAACTTCACTTTTAGTTCTCATGAGATATACCCAAGTAACTCTAGGGAAATCATCCACAAGAGTGAGAAAATATATGTACCCTTAAAGTATAGGACTGGCATAATGCCTCCAAATGTTAGCATGAATAAGATCAAACACACAAGAAGTATCCTTTTTATGTGAAGGAAAAATACTACAATGTTGTTTTGCCAAAGGGAAAACTAAACGCTCAAATTTATTACAAGCAACTGACCTACCAAGCTAATTTATCTATTGCATCTTACCAAAAGAAGGATGGCCAAGTATATAATGCCAAATCTAAAAAAAAAAAAAAAAAAAACATGGCAACTTATTTAGTATATTTTTACCTAGAAAAGTGTTGCTAGGCTTACAAGAATCAACTAGATTACAATAAGGAACATGAGAAGTAGTGACAGAATACTCTAAGAGATATAACCCCTCTTTAGCCTAAGCATGACTAATTACTTTCATGGTGATAAAGTCCTAAATATAAGCAAAATTATTTGTGAACACGAGTACTATTTTTGTGAAATCAATTTAGAAACAAAGATGAGATTAAAAGTAAAGCTAGGAACAAATAGAATATCATGTGAGATAAAGTGGGATTCAAATGAACTAATCCCTTATGTGTGGCATAGAGATGCTGTTTATTTGGTAACTAGACATAATAATCATAGTAGTTTGATTTATGTTTAGGCGAGAAAAGCAAGTAATAAATAAAGATTTTGAATAAGAACTTATACGTGCTATATTACTGACAAAGGAGGATGTGGAATCATTAGATGTTCTTGTCTACAAAATAGAAGATTGTGCAGCAAAAGAAGTGTTAGGCATAACGATATTGTCTGAAACATTGAGTAAACTCAGTAAATGAAGAATCTTATCCCTTGATAACTATAAGTTTGGACCATTATAATATGCTATATTCTAAATATCAGGTTGAGGTCTTTGGTTCAAGTCTACGATAGCCTAGCTATGCCAAGGAAAGAAAAGAATAAAAGAAGCATCTAACTCCATGCATGCTTTACTTAGCTCAAGGGGATATAGCTCAGTTGGTCAAATTTTCTTGCTGTTCAATATTGCTACCAGAACCAGAATCAATCATTACTCGCACTAAACATTCATGGCTAGTTAAATTTGAAGTGTAGTGAAAATCCTAATAATTTTTAAGAATTGTCTTTTGAATGTCCACACTTTTTACAATAGCCACACATCAGATCATTCTTCAATCTCTACCTTGTTTGATTCATACCAACCATCACTGAAGGCTCAGTAATGATTAATTCCTTATATTTACTTAATCTCTTAAATTCATCTCGTATAATGAGATTACAGGCTTCATCAGGTGTAGGAAATGGTTTCATAACTAGAATCTAAGATCTAAGTGCTAAAAATGTACCATTTAAACCATTCAAGAACCTAAACACATAATTTTTTTGTGACATCTCAATGAATTTATCAAAACATTGCTGACTGCATAAACCACAAGAATAATGTGGTAAAGGATGAAAATTGTGTAATTCCTCCCAAATCGTGTTCAATTCAATAAAATATTGATTTCCTTTGAATTATAGAACTAAGAAGTTGATATTATTGACAGATTCTTGAATCATTAGGCTGAGAAAACCTAACCTTAAGTTTGTCCCAAATCTCTTCCACAAAAGTCATATACAACACTGTTGAAGCAATCTATGGAGATATCAACTGTAGAATCCATGCTACAATCAAGTTATTACAATGACTCCATATCCGATACAATGAATCTATTTTTGTTAGGAAAGGAATCGATCCATCTATGAAACCAACTTTGTTTCTGATGAACAAAGCAAGAACAAAAGACCTACTCCATGTATTGTAGTTTAAACCAATGAGAATGGGCGTAATCAAGATTGAATTTTGAGAATTTGAATGATGAATGTAAAAAGGTGAAGATACAACTTCTAAAGGCGAGATCCAATTGGTCATGATGAAATTCAAATGAAAAAGATTTGCAGAAGCTCTTAATGCTCTAATACCATGACAAAATTCGCATAAACATATGAAAAACACTAGACATAAATGCAATTGCCAGTAAAAAACAAAGAAAAGTGTTGTAAAATGAGTTTTGAGATAGAGAAGATGAAGAAGCTATGAGAGAGAAGAAAAGGAGAGAAAGCTATAGAATCTATTATCTTTCAGTTGTAAAAAATAATAGTTATACATTAACTAACTTGCTAATCATATATATGTATATGTATATGTATATTATAGAGGGCCAAATTTAATATTGGGATTCAAGCCCATTGATTAAATGGATTCGACTCATCGAGCTAAGGTGATAAGGCCTGAGGAGCCAAGCCTATAAATTATTGAGATGATCAAGGGAGTTTTGACATGGAAAGCTTGGAGTAAAGCCTGTTGAATTGGTTTACCCAATCAAAACTTTCTTGACTTGGCTCACACTATAATAATAAATAACGTCTTTATTTGGGCCTAAACTCATAAAAATAGCCCACTTAAGATCCATTAATAAAGGGCTTCAATCTTAACCATTAATCACCATTACAATCTAATGGATGTGATCATCTATCATTTCTTATAAATACCCCATTCACATCCTCATTTGAATAAGAGAAAAACCCCCCATTAACGTCATTACTCTACCAAAACCTTATCTCAAAGATCAAACACTTAAATACCTTAAGAACACCACCCCATTCTTCATTAATCTTGGAGTTTGATGCCATCGAGCTCCTTTACCTATCACTATACGTGCTAAAGCCTCATCAAGATTGCCTACTCCTCCTCTCTACACTTCTCTCTTGATCATCTCGCGCGAGTCACTCAAGTCATTTTCCTAATCACGTGTAATGCGACTTCTCACACGATACGCACATGACACTTGCATCCATACCTACACCTCCCATATTTTTCTGGCAACTCCACTGGAGAAGGAAAGACTTGATACTCACATCACGATACCTTTAAGATGAGGACAACCCAATCCTAGTGATGGCATTAATCAAGAGCAAAATGTTGCTACTGTGACCAATGACCAAAATCTACCACCAGTTAGAGACACTAATCAAGGAGATGGTATACAAGAAGGTGTTCTTGATAATGCACAATTAACGTGTGAGTTGCAAAAGACTAATCAAAATCTAGGTGAACTCATGGCAATGTTTGCTTAATGCATACCTACTTTGGTTGCCTTTGCTGCTACACAGCAAGGAGCAACTTCCTTGAATCCTTCTAATGTGGTGCAACAATACACTCTACCTAACCCTCTTGTTGTTAATGAATATGTCACTCCTAGGGTTAAGGAACAACTTCCTGCTATGGAACTTACAGCTATGCAAGATTCATTACTTAAAGTAAGGAACCAAGGAGTTTAGATCGGAGGCTTATCATCCTCACATATTATACTACGTATCACAATTGTTGACTTTGTGCAACCAACATTGATAAATCCCATGTCTGCAAGATCTACACCTGTGAATCTCACGCCCATGTGCCCTGCTTCTATGATGTCAATAAGGGCAAAAACATCCACTCAGAAAGGTTCATTTGTGACCAAAGAAGATTTAGACATATATTTGAAGGAAATATAAGCAAAGTCTACAGTTAAGGTACCAGATTTGAAGCTTCCATATCACTAACGCATTGCTGTGAAGTCATACCCTAAGGACTATGTAAATCTAAAGTTCATGTTGTTCAATGGCAAGAAAAGGAGTGCCAAAGAACACTTGTTAAAGTTTATTGAGGCATTAGAAGTATATGGTTTAGACGATGATTTGAAACTGAAGGAATTCTTTAAGTCACTCACTAAAAAGGCGTACACCTGGTATGTCAACCTTCCCTCAAGGTCGGTCGATTCATGGGGAAACATGTGTAAGATGTTTTTAGAGAAGTTCTTCTCTACTAAAAAAAGAGTCACCCTTATTGATATGGGGAAGATCCGACAAAAGCCTAAGGAAGATCTCATGGATTACATTGAACACTTTAAGGAGTGTTCCTTCGACATACAAGACGTTTATGATTAAAGAAAGTTAGTTAAGATTTGCATCCAAGGGATGTTTACTGAGTATGCAGTGTACCTTGAGAACCTCTCATTAGTCTCTTTCGCTATGCTGGTTGAGAACGCGTAAAGGACCAACAATTCAATAGCACAACAAAGAAGTGAAAATGCAAGATTTAATAAGCGCATACCATCAATGAACTTAGTTCAAGAGGAGGATTTGAGAGCAAAAAAAAAATTTAGAAGTGAGAAGCTTATGAGCACTAAACCATCTTTGGCATACCTATGCTCAATGAGAAAAGTACACACACTCCTTGACCAATGGCTACATGATGAGAATATCAAACTCCTAAAGGTTGAGCATTTACCATCAAATGAAGGGAAGGTTGACCTTAAGTATTGTAGATTTCACAGGAGTGTAGGCCATCCTACGAGAGGTTACTAGACTTTAAAGAAGATATTTAATAAGCAAGTTCAAAATGGAGAACTGATCATCAAAGATAATGATGTTGTGAATGTTATCACTCACGATCCCATAAAGACGAAAAGTATGGACGTACAGCCAATTGAGGCATACAAAGTTAAGCATGAAGGATTTGAGATTAAGACAAATGGAGATGATAATACTACTCTTTCTTTGTTGAAGACTGCAAATGTTAGGAATTTCTTTTATTTACTCAGCTTTGATGAGGATGCTCAGCTCAAGGCAGCAACTACACTAACGAAGATCTCACAAGATCAATATAAGAAATATCTTATAGCACATCCTATAAAGGGAATCATTTCAATGAACAAGGGGGAAATTTACAAATGCTGACATTTGTACAGTGAATCCTAACTACAATCACCCTCTATATGTAGAAAGCATACTCAATGGTCATTCTATCAAGAGGACATTTATTGATAGTGGATCTTCACTTAATGTCATGCCAATGTCAACTTTTAAAGCTACAAAGATAGATATTCAAAATTTAGTGAGACAACCATTCGCATTAAATAGCTTCTACGAGTCTTCCATGAAGACAATGGGGCATGTTGAAGTAAACTTTGATATCGAACCTATCCATAGCTCCACGTAGTTCCATATGATCGATGTGCCTATATCTTACCATCTCCTTATAAGAAGAACATGGTTGCATGATTACATGATACCATCAACATGGCATCAATGCATAAAGGGTCATTAGAATGAGTAAGACATCTTCATTCCTACAACAAAGAATCCATTCACACATAATGAGTCTGATTTCACAAAAGCAACATTCTTTTATAAGCATGTGAATGAAGAAGAGACACTCTTAGTGGAACCCCCTAAGGCACTGCTACCTATAGGGGAAAACGCTATGACTCGAGCATCCAAGAAAAAGAAGATGCATGGTTGTCACAGGGGTGAGAAAAAACGAAAGCAAACCAATGTTATTATGAAAGTATAAGGCTCATTATAAGTTAAGAAGTGTGAGAACTATTGGCAACTAGGATGTGTTTTCACTAGTTTTATCCCAATTGTCATTTCATTTCATATGTAAGCGCAATGAGGATTGCTTCTCATCAATGAAAGTTCATTTTCCCATCTCTAATATTTTCTAATGAGAACGTGATAAGTGTTTGAGTATCTTCATTTTAGTACTATTGTCGCTGCAAAATAAGAAACTAGTCTCCTTAGCATGCAAAGTTAATTTCACAAAACAATTTATGTCTAAATGAGGGAAACTATACCCCTCAATTGAACAAAAGAAAGTGATAATGAATATAATATATAGACTACGCATCGTTGCTAGCTAGTAAGAGCTTAATCTCCTAAGCCCACGATAATGAGCTTAGCTCATATGTTGCAGACTGGTACGAGCACTGCTCCCAAACCAAACATACATCACGCCATGATAATCATGTATAGCTTTGATGCTATCTAATCTCTATGTTTCTTGCCATCAAGTAGTGGAAACAATCCCATTGTTAAGCACTTTAACATATTAACATTCAAACTCAGATAACATACTAGTACACCATGCTACACAGTCAAGTAGTACGAAATATCCCCTTGACTAATGAGAAAGAATTATTAATCCCAAGTGATCAATGTCACTATCACTGCATATGCACAATTGAACACTTCTCAAAAGAGATCTTTTATATATTATCATTAACAAGAAAAAGTTTTGCTTCAATATGTGAGATGACATGTGAAATCTCATAGATCACTAAGTCTAAGCAATTTCACAATTATATTTATGGTACAAAAGGCCCCTTAGATCAAAGAATCTAAGCAATCTCAAAGTTATGTTAATCCAAAATTCAAAGCTTCTGATTGCTTAACACTAATGTAACTAGGTCGAGCCTTTGCTCCCTATCGCATGGTGTCATTTTTAAGAAGTAGAGATAATAAGAGAATCTAACTACTTTACACTAGACAACAGCGTTACTTAGTTGAGGCATTGCTCCTAAGTGCATAAAGTCTCTAAGATATGCTTCTCACTTTCTATCAATACATTGCAAGTTATTAAGGAGATTGAAGCTACCATACTACATTATTGTCTAACACACTACTACTAAGTGAAGAGCTAGCGCCCCTAAGTGCATAATAATAAGATACTTTCATAAAAGTTGACGAAAGTATCGAGGAGATAAAAGAACATGAAATTCAATCAATGAACTTCATCGCTATTGATTCTACATATTCAAGTACATGTTTTATTTGTAAAGAGATATAGGATTTGCAACTGAGATCAAAAAGATCATATGAAACAAGGTTTAAGCAATGTCTACCATAAGCGGTATCATGACTTTTAAAGACTAGCATACTACAATGCAACATTAGGTCCTCGATGGTGTCATAAGGGAATGAGGTGTATCAAGACTCATCAACTTGCCCTTTCTCGACATGTCAATAATTTAGGGAGGAAAATTATGAATGAATATAGTATATGAAGAGGCTATTCTTACATGGTGATGATCATTACCTATTATATTTGCTTTATACAATACTCCTTGTATATGATGTTTAATGTGTGCATGTTTGCAAAGCTTGATGCGTGTATGCTTGCGATGCTTAAGGTGCGCATATGTACGAGGCTTAATGCTCATGCGACACTCGATACATGAGTATTAGAGCTATTCAACACATGGGATTACTTATATCTAATGTCATGCCACCTCCTCTTGATGACTTTTGAAAAGTAGTAACAATGTCTATTATGATTACTACCCCTTAAGGGAGGAGGAATGAGTGATTACACATGAAAACCAAGGGAACTAAGCAATTTAGTAAAGTGAAGTGCAAATGAGATAGAAATCGTACAACTGTACAAGTGAGAAGTTCAAGAAAAAATAACAAGGATAGTACAAGGAATGAAGCCTTGTTAAGGACTCATGTTTAACTTGAAGATTTGGCTCACCCATGTTCATATCATAAGACAATTTACATGCTATTACTAAGTTCATGCTCAATTCACATGTTCAACCGCAAATGCTCATACGTGTTCATCTTAGAGAAATTATGTTGAACTCATATGCTCACCTCGCGTGTATTTATATTAGAAGACTCATATTCGACTCTCATATTAAGGCTCATTCAGGATGAAGCCTCACATTATGATCAACTCTCATGTTCATTCATTATGTTAAGAAGGCTCACGATTCAACCACTCACATTCGGCTTACATTTCAAGTGCCATGCTTATCTTATGATGCTAAGGCCTATATCATGCTTATCTTACGAACTCTTAAATATTGATTGTCCTACCTACAAAACATGGACAATGAAGAGATGTTAGTTTCAAATTTTAAAGAGAAAAGGGGGGGAGAAGGATGTCTTAATCAATTACTTAAAGATATAACATTTGTATAAAATCTAAGGAAAACCCTCTACATTAGTCTTTATGATTAACTCACCCATCTATTGAGTCACCAAGATGGCAAAGCCAAATCTGAGTTACACCACTGAATCAGGCTCTAATCACTCAGACTACCACGTAATGTTCATCAATACGAACCTTGAAACTCACTTCATATTGATTGTCTCCAACATGGAAATCGTTTCCGACCTCAAAAATAAAATTGTTCAAGAACATCCAATATTGTTTCCCAATTATGGTGAGATAAGAGTTAATTCAGTGAAGTTCAAACGTAAGGATGAATTCTATTGCTTATGTGATTCGATACTAGTGAGCACTGCGTTTATTGGTATGAGGAAGAATTGGTTTCTTTCTATAGAAGCTTCAAGTAACATAGAGATTCATAGAAACCATAATGCCTTAAACAATAACTTTGAAGACCAATCGACTCCTCTAACTATGCACAACAATTTTCCAAATGATAAAGGTGATCTCAAAATTGTTCGTCATCAAAGAAGTGCTAATGATTATGAAATTCCATCAACTTCTCAGCACAATAAGCATATTGACGCTATTACTAGTGAAGTCAATCCAAGTGCAATTGGTAAAGAGACCAATCATTTAGAAGAAGGTGTTAAATTGTCTAAAAAGGAGAATGGTGTTGTTATAGGCAGTGGAAGCTAATGGATATAAATGAAACATCCCATGAGAACATTTATAAGCTAGTAGCAAGAGAGCAAGCTGATGAAGAAACAAATACAACTAGAGTTAAGGAGCATAAAAGAATAAGGAAAAGAAAGAAGTCTGCAAAGATAGTAAATGCAGTCAATCAAAAGCCATTTATATCTAATATAGAGACTATTGAAGGTTTTGCAGGTAGCTTCACTAAAAAATAAGTTTTAGAAAGATATTGATGGCATTCAAGCTAGTGATAAATGCAAGATAGTTGATAATGATGCATCGCAAGATGGGAGTCAAGAGAAACATATAGTTTCTATTCAAACCAAATTTGGTGTACAACATGTGAATGGAATTGGATTGATGGATGGTGTTGGAAAAAAGGAAGCATCACATAATAAAAAAGAGAAGTAAGATGAGACAGAGCCGTAGGGAGAAATGATAGAAGCACTTTAGATTCTCCTGTTATGATTGCAATCCTTCTCAAGCAGTTGCTAATTCTAATGAACCTTTAGGTGATCTTAAGAAGAAAAGGGCAGGTCATCATGTAGATGTATTAGGTGAAAGTGATGAGATCAACTTTAGAGATTATTTTGTTTATGCCCATCTAGAACATGGAGTTGTTCCTCGTGTCAATTTAATTGTTGCTGAAGAGATAAGACAAGATGGACTAAACAAGAAGCTGAAAATAAAAGCATGTAGAAACAAACGTAATGCCAATGCTAATGTCACCTCATCTGATTTGAACAATCCAGTTATATCTGGTTAACCAAAGAGGAAAGTGGAAGTGAATGGCAATGAAACTTTTGCTACAGCGGGTCTTCTTAACTTAAAAGTTTCTCAAAATAGTAAAAGGGGTAAAAAAGATTGCTTGGAAGTGGACTGCTACCGTTGTATTGCTAGAAAATCTTCCAATGGTAATAATGGTGAAACTATAATTAGGCCAGGAAGAAAAAAAAGAAAACCTGCTTGATACATTTAATGCAATTTTTAAAGAAGATAACACTAGGAGTTCTAAAGATCTACATGTAGTATAGGATTCAAATGCCAACCCATGTACCTCCTCACAACAGTCGAGCAATCCATACCGAGAATAGACAACGGGAGATCCGTTTTGATTAAGTTCCAAGCCACTCCATGCAACAACAATGAATAGCTCTAAAATGAACAAGCTATTACCGAGCTCTCAACGTAACAGCAATGACACCCTCATACCTACATTCTAAAAATTCCAAATTAAGTAGCAGCTGCAAGTTTTCCACTAAATTTCTAAACAGTTACGGTCATTTGTCTAAGCTTTGAACAACTAAGATGTAGACTTGCCAAAGTATAGCAGCTTAACATGTTGAAAGTAAAATAGCATAGGCCGACTGAATTTATGAAAACCTAGCTCAAGCAGAGCAGGCTATAACCAAGCAACGAACAACATTGCGACTTCTTTCGTTTATACAGGTGATGCTTCTTAGAGAAGTGACAACACGTAAAAGCTAGGGTTTACTAATCAAGGAAGTTCCACTAAAGTGAATGAAAGAGCTAGGAGATGGGCTTATGTATCCTATTTGGTAAAGTGGGTCAAGATGTAGTAAATATTTAAAAGCTTGATATTGTTAGATAAATGAAAACAAAAGAGATGCAAAGAGAGAAAGGGATCAAGGCAACATTAATATATGGAGTCGGCCAATGAGATTGCTAATGTGAACTCAACTTATAAATTCAACTCAAGAAGAGGCAGCTTAAAGAAAACTTATCTTAAAGTGTTGTCTTGGGGGCAATATACTACCTAAACTAGCTAAGGCATGACATATGGTTAAAAGGTGCTATAGACTTGTGTACTAAGGTAATTCTCAAATTAATTTGGCAGCAACATAGTTGTTTAATAGCACGCGCATGCCTGAGTCATCTAAAAGGCTCACTTGGTGCCCAAACCCCTTCGACTTCGTCCGAAAGACTTCGATCATTAAGCAAAATGTAGAGGGCCAAATTTAATATTAAGATTCAAGCCCATTGATTAAATGGATTTAACTCCTTAAGCTAAGTTAACAAGGCCCAAGGAGCCAAGCCCATAAATTACTAGGATGATCAAGGAAATTTTGGCATGGTAAGCTTAGAGTTGGGCCCATTAGATTGGTTTACCTAATCCAACCTTTCTTAGTTTGACTCATACTAAAATAATAAATAAAGTCTTTATTTGGGCCTAGACCCATAAAAATAGCCCACTTAAGATCCATTAATAAAAGGCTTCAATCTTAACCATTGATCACCATCACAATCTAATAAATGTAATAATCTATCATTTCCTACAAATACACCATTCACATCCTCATTTGGATAAGGGAAAAACCCCCATTAACGCCATTACTCTATCGGAACCTTGTCTCAAAGATTAAACACTTAGACACCTTAAGAACACCACCCTGTTCTTTATTAATCTTGGAGTTTGATGCCATCGTGCTCCTTTACTTGTCATTATACATGTTAAAGCCTCATCAAGATTACCTATTCCTCCTCCCTACATTTCTCTCTTGATCATCTCATGCGAGTCACTCAAATCATTTCCCTAATCATGTATAGCACAACTTCTCACATGGTACACACATGACACTTGCGTCCATACCCATACTGGTCACACACACATATATATATATATATATATGTATGTATGTGTTTGTATGTGTGTGGAAAATGCACATGTAAAAATAAATAAAGTGAGTTTAACAAGATAAATTTATGTATGATCATTTTTTATAGATAATACAAAAAAGGAGAAGGTCACTATATATATATATACACACACACACATACATTAACCCTAGAGAAAGTGGCCATTATAGAAAAGATTGTCCTTTAGTTATATTATTTTTTAATGGTGTTTTGGGATGATTTCTCTATGGGACAAGTGCAACATCTAACCTAGACGTTTTATTGGATCCATTTTAGCAAATAGCTACGAATTATGTCATGTATTTGAAATGAATTAGTTTACAAGTTTGAGCAAAGTCAAAAGTAATTAAATGAAAATGAGAAGATGAATTTGGGCTATAACTGCACCTTTTACATACATTTTCCTATATATTTAGTGCCATTAGCATATCAATTGGAAGGTATTCAGTTGGTTCTTCTTATAGTGGTGTTCAATGCAATAGCTTTAATTTGGATAATAGGGTCTCAAAGATTCCTTAACTAATGCAAACTATTGCTTAATCCTCATGACCATTGGTGATTAACTAGAAATCACGACATAATTGTATTGAATCATAACATTTTCATTTAAAAACAAGAGAACAACCTAGTTTCCTTTCGCTAAGATTCGAAAAATAATAAAATTGAAGGAAGGAAAGAGAGAACTTATAGAATAGGCCAATATATTATATTAATGCTCTAAAATATGTCTCTAAGATAGGAGTAGGAGTATTTAAAATAAAGTGTTTAAAGATTTTTTCCAAAGAGAATTTAGAGAGTGTTTAGGACTTAAGTTTTTGCCCTCGTGATTTTTCCATGTCCTCCTTAAGTGTACATCTAAGGTTTATATAGAATTTCAATGGACCAAGCATACTCCTGTATTAGATGGTCTTTAGTTTTTATAGGTTCCCATAGAGCTTAATGGTCTTGATGGTCTTGAGAGAAGGCACTGTAAATCTTATTTTGAAAAATTAAGAAATAATTCTGAGGTTGATCTAGAATTCGAGTTAATTGATAACCTCTCCAATTTCTAATTTGTTCAATTAAAGCTTTTCTACAAAAATATTTTCTGTTGACTTAATTTTTATTTTTCTCAAGATTTGGTCCATATTCAACATCCACATAAATGGTATGATATGCTAGTCTTATATCATATCCAAACCATTCTGGAGGGATAGAATGAAAAGTCATTTTTACACAAAGTACCCTTTCTCTTTCTGAATGATCACAACTTGATGTAATCATTTTTGCTACTTCTTTTATTATAGAACTAAATTCTAAATTTTGAAATTGTTGTAGTGTTCCTCTAAATGTATTTATTAAGTCATAATCTAACAATGTTTGTTTTGTAAAACAGTATTCATCTATATAAATGCTCATAAACTTTTCTAATTCTATATCAAATTTATAAATGCAAAATTCTACTTCATTATTTTTATTTCTAAATACACAAGTAGAAATATTTCTATAAGAGATTTTCAATATATTAAATTATAAGACATGAAATGGTTCCTAAAAATTCTTTTTTGCCAATTTACTAATATAGTTTCTATATTTTGACGGTGATTTATCAGTATAAGGATGCCTTTTAATAAAAATATATGTGTATGTTTGTTCATATAAAATATTTTTATCTTTTTCATGTCTAATATATTGTTTAGGAAATGCTTATTTAAAAGTTTTCCATTTGTCTAAAGTTCTTTTCATTTCTACCAAAGGTATTTTTTCTACTTGATGTCTAAATTCACTAATTAATTGTAGATTTATTAAAAAGTCTTCACTCCCCATAAATTCAATTAATTTTTGTCTAACTATAGCAACAAAATTACAACCATTGCAAATTAGGTTGTGATGAGCTTGAATTTGAGGAATTACTTTATACCATTCTTTATATATACCCAAATTAAATCCATTCATTACTGCATAATAAAGAAACTTTCTATCCTGTGGAAAAATGCACACTTCCTTATCTAAAGGCAAGCTCATTATTTATGTTTGTAAAGTAAATAGATAAGATTACACAAATTTTTAATTTATTTTTTCTATGCTTTGAAGCCTCCATACTACATCAATAAGTACTTTTTGGGCTTGGACTTCATCTACTTCTACTTTAGTTAATTGTTTAAATTTTAAATATGAGCATTTTGGATAAATAGGAAGTTCTATTCTATTATAATTCATTATGGGGAAGTGGCTTAAAAGTTGGCTTAAAATTTGTCAACCCTTGTCTATTTGTAGTGTCCATTTATCTACTGTTGAATGAGAATCCCATTAGGCTTTAGCTCATTGGACTTTGTTGAAGTGGCTTGATGTTATAGTCTTCCATTAAAAATATACATGCTCAAAACATGAGCTAAATTATTATCTTTTCCTTTTATGTGTTATATTTCTACTTTATATCTGCTATTGATTAAAATATCTATGAACATAATCCACCTTCTTTGTGCCATGCTTTTATTATTCTTATTTTTATAGAATTTAACAATAACCTCACAGTCAATCCGACCAAGATTTCAGTTTTATTGATTAAAAATAGTCTAAAACCATTTAATACACAAATAACAATAAGAATCTCCATATCTATGCTACTGGTTAATCCTTTTTCTCTAAATGTTCCACTGTTATATCTATAAACTTCCTCTTCACTTTTTAGGGCATATTTATGTGGTTTTCTTTTTAAGATTGCTCCCATTCCATTTTCACATCCATCTATTTCTACAATTAAATAGTCACTGTCTAATGGTAACCTTAAATTTGGAAATTTTCTTACCAATTATTTTATTTACTTTACTTGTTTTAGCTCTTCTTTGTTTAATGGTTTAAAATTACTAATTTTCTAGTATAATTGTTTGGTATATTTTCCAACATTTTTTATAAATGGTCTAACATAATTAACTAACTCTAAAAATTATTGTAAAATCTTTTTGTCAAATTCTTCACTAAATTGTAAGACCTTTTTAGAAATACGAGTTTGTAGTTTAATTCTCCAATTTCCTATTTCTTCTTCTATAAATTCTATATTTTTTCTATAAAATTGGACATTTTTACTACCTATAACTATTCCATCTCTAAGAAATTCAAATAAAATTATTTTTAAATGAGATGTATGTTCCTTTTCTGTTTTTGAATGTGCTAAAATATCATCTATATATACAAACAAAGGAATATTTTGAAAAAATCTCATCCATCTTCCTTTGAAAGACTGAAAGAGCATTTTTTAATCCAAATGACATGATTAACCACTCAAAGTGTTCTAGTGGACATGTAAAAGCAATCTATGGAATTGATTTTTTATATATTTTAATTTGCCAAAATCTCGATTTACAGTCAAATTTACTAAAAAAGTTACTACCTTGTATTCTATTTACTAAATCTGTTTTGTCAAGAATATCGTACACATTTGTCCTTATATTATCATTTAGCCATCTATAATCTATAACCATTCTATTTTTACCTCCAACTATTTCACTATACCTTCTAACAATAAATGTTAGGCTTGTGTAAGGGCTATTCGACCTTCTAATAACACCTAATTATAATAATACTTTAATATGCATTTCAAATTCTTTTCAATGTAAATTATCACATTATATTTTCTTAGATCTTATTTCTAAATCCAAATTAAGTATATCTGATTTACAATATATTTTATTTTTATCCCATAATTTTATGGGATTTTCACCTATAACTTCTTCTTTTTCTATTTTGATATTATGGATGACTGGTTACGTAGGGACCGTTTCGTTTTTGTAGGTTGGTTCGGAAAACGACTTATAAACCTTATTATGACCATCCCTCATCGGTTGTCCGCAGATTCCATTATCAAGAAGTGTATCTACGGCTTCTTGCACCAATTTCTCTTGACACATTACTAATTCCCCCGGTGTAGATCGACTTGCTATTTCGATTTCTATAAAATTATAAATTTTTCTATAATTTAAACAATTATTTATCAATTCTAAATCCTCATAATTTTCTATTACCTGTTCCCCTTTTTTATCAATTATTTTTATCTTACATTTACCTTATATGTCACATTCACATTTTTCTTTCAAAAGAGATACTATAGAAGAAGCTAAAAATGCCGATCCTTATGTGCTTAGACTAAATCTATAATTATCATTTAACAAAAATTGTAATCCTATTATACATATGTGCTTTTGAAATTTCATAAAGGTTAGCTCGTCTACTTATTCGGCATTTTTCTAGACTAAATCTGATAAACTGGCTTATTCGACAGTGTAATGCCAGGTACTAAGTCAATGTAGTGCTCAATGCCTTAAGTTAGGGATAACCCCCCAGGTAGCTGCTCTGGGAATAGGTCGACATATTCATCTAGTAACTCCTTGATCTCTTAGGGTAATTCACCCTACTCCTTTATTTCCAAAAGTTGCCTCACCAACATAAGGGTCGGCTCGTCTACTTTAATGACCTCTTGGAGCTCGTCTCTACTCATAACTAAAGCTTTCTTCAACCCGCGAGCAATTTTCGTCTACAACTTATGAACTTCTCTTGGCAGCATCGAGTTCAATGTAATTTTCCAGTCATCCTTCTCAAACATGTATACGTTCCTATAGCTGTTATGGATGACTCTCCTATCAAACAACCATGGCCTACCTAGCAATACTTAGGAAGCACACATGGATAATACGTCACAAAAAATCTAGTCAGAGTAGTTCCCAATAGTGATCGGTAATAGAATTTGCCGAGTGACATGTAATACTCCTTTCTCACTCAACCAGTGTAACTTATATGACTTTGAGTGCACAACAGTCGACAACTTCAGTTTTGAGATAAGATCGGTTGATGCTACATTGGTGCAACTTCCACTAGCTACAATAAAGGCATACACTTGATTACTTACCTTGCATGTTGTATGAAATAAATTTTCTCTCTACCCTTCCTCTCATGAAGGTTCCACGTTCAGAGTACATCGGACAACCATGAGTAACCGGTCCAAGTCCTCAACAAACGCATCCTCCTTAATCAACTCTTTGTCAGCATTTTCTTTCTCAGCTGGAACCTCCTCCTCCTTAAGTTCCTCATCCATACTTTCTAGTTCTAACTTCGAGATATCTCCCTTGATGACCATCATCTGTTGATTCGGGCACTAAGTAATCATATGTCCAAATCCTACCAGACCCTTGCCCCTTCTCATAAGTTCAAGTCAGCCTTTCTGCTACACTCGGACATCAATCTTTTTATTCGGCTCGATACTCGACTGAGCTCGATGACTTGCCTATCCAAGTCGGCTAATCGGTATCCTCGTTGGTACTCGGCTCCTTCTTTGCCTCTCTACTCGCTAGGCAATCTTAACAGCTTCATCCATTGTATCAAATCATTAGAGCTCCATAATGTCTCAAATGTCTCCTCTCAACCCCGTAATGAATCTTGAGACTATTCGAGCTAGTGGTTCCTCTACTTCGCACCATATCATAAGCATTTGAAATTCTTGAATATACTCGTCAATAGCTCGGCCTCCTTGTCTCAACTCCTAACTCCTAAAGCCGAGTGAAAGTAACTTGAAGATAAGTTTCTGGCACGAATCTATTTCTAAGTACTCTCTTCATCTTGAGCTAAGTATTAATCTCTTGGTAGCCTTTTCATCTCCTCATGGCCTGAAAATTCTTCCACCACATAGCAACATATCTGAAAAACTCAATAGCAACAGTCTTCACTTTCTCATAGTCCTCGTACTAATAGTAATCAAATATACGCTCCACCTTCTCTTCCCACTCTAAGTATTCATCAATATTCCCAAATCCATTGAAACTTGGAATTTGAAGCTTCACATGGTCGAATATTCTAGGGACTCGTACATGTTCTTCTTCAAAATACTCCTCTTCTTGCTCTTCATCAATCTCTCTTAAGTCTATCCTTTGCCTTACTTGTCCGCCAACTCCCCAACTTCAAATGGGTCGAGCTGGCTTCTGACCTCTAACAAATTGAGCAGCTTATAGAGTGTTTTACACAGTTTCAGTAAGTCAGCAAGACAAAGTATGAATAGCTCGGATCAGATCTATTAAGAGTTTAGCTACCTCATCAGGTCTTTCGTCAGTACTTTTAGGAGTTTCTTGAGATTGCCGTCCATAGTGGACAACATTATGATTGCTAATACCAACATTCATGCTCGAGTCAGTCATTTTTCCTCACAGATTAAAGCTCAAACAAATACTTTAGGAAATTAATAATTAACAATACAACGCTCAAATAAACACAACAACTTGCTTTGTTTTACACACACAAAACAGAATATAAGAACTTTAGAAAGAACTAGTTATAGCTTACATGAAATCTTCTCTCCGATACTAAGATGTTGCAAATCGTAACCAAAAACAAACAAAGCTAGTCGCTGGGTAGGTCCAAGCTTGCAGAAAGCTCGAAAAGGGTTAATGGGGAAAGTGCAAAAGAGCAAAAATGACAAATGAAACAATAAGCAAAACCCATAAACAACTCTAAAAGATATGACACACCAATGGAACTTTTGAGGACTCACGGCACAATTCGATATGACTCACGAATTGGTCTAGTGAGGTCACTCACTACCTAACCTTGCTTAAGGGAAAAGACAAAAATGTGCCAAGAGTAAACAAATAGTATTTACGCAAGGAAAAAGGTACTCAAGTATATATTAATGATCTAATGCCTTACAGTTATAAGTATAAAGGTATTTATACCTATAAGTTACGACAACTTGCCTAAAAAAAAAAAGACAAAAAGGACATTTCCTAAGGAAGGAATGTACAAGATATAAAAGGATAAAAATGAATATACAAGAAAAGCAATCATTAGTGCAACGAATTTTGCACATGGTACTGTACACATGGCGATGCTATATTGGCAAGGTCGTTAGAAGATGCGGACAAAAAAAGTACAGACTGTAAACCCTATAAAATCAGTAATCTAAACCCTAATTAAAGTTTGAGTGTCATAAACTATATCATGAGTCAATAAGGTTAGTAACGATAAAATTTTATGAAATTTAATAAATCAAATACAATATCGATAATAAAAACTTTAGAAATTGATCGAAACCTAAATCCCGTACTAAAAAACCCTAAATTTGATTTATGCACAATTACCCAAAATCGAACCCGAATTTGATCGAAACCTTAAAACTATAACTTTAAACTTATAAAATAATTAAATATCACTCAATAGTGATATAATCGTAGTCCATTACAATTATCGACTAAATCGCATAATCGTATAAAACTTTTAACGAAACCGTTAAAATAACTTATAAAAATTATAATTGTAACGAGTACCAATTAAATTAATAAATTTTCATAAAATTTCAAAATTAATTTATAAATATTATTTTTATGATTTTTATGTTTATAAAAATTATATATAATTATTTCTATTTTCATTTTTCTTCTATTTTCTTTCCTTTCTTTTTCTTCTTTTCTTTTCCTCTTTCATTTTCTTCCTTTTCCCCACGTGAATGCAACTGCAAATTACAACAACCCATGTGCACAAATATAATGTACAAGTATCAAACAATTAAGGGATAAAAGATAAATTAAGAAAGTAAATGTCATATCTTAATTAATACATTATCTAAATAGATGATGACCTTGTAATTTTTTTTTATTTATTTGTTTCCTTCTGCTGATCTTCACGCCACACAAAACTTGGAAAAAAAAATAATACCGAAAACACAAAGAAAAGAAAAGGAAAAGCAAAGCAAAAGATCAAAACAAAAGGAAAACCAAGAAGAAGAAGAAAATTAAGAATATTACCAATATATTTAGATAAGTATATTTAATTTATTTATCATATGTATATTATATAGTATGTGCATGTATATACTAAGTATTTTATTACATGTACATATATGTATGCATAAGTAAATAAAGATATATATGTATATCTCTTCCATTTATGTATAATTATATGTATAGGGATATGTATATATACATTATTATGTAGAATATATGGTATATGTATATATATATATATATATATAAGAATACATGTGCTAAGTGTTTAGTATTTTCACTAATTAAGTATTGATATATATATATATATGCATATACATGAAAATATATATATGTATATACGTATGTATTATATATGTATGAATAATTAGTATTTGGTATATTATATATATACATGTATTAGGTATTTTTGTATTTATGTATTCAAGTAAGTATTTTTTTTTATGTATAATAGGTATGTATAGTTGACGTGATAGTATGTATGTATATATATATATATATAAACATAATATTTTATATTATATATATGTATATGTGTACATGTATAAAAGTATGTATGTGTATATAAAATATAAATACATCTATATTATACTTATACGTATAGTATATAATATATAATTAAAGTTAGCATAATTTATCACTTAAAGTATAGTGTATGTATAAATGTACCTATATGAAATAAAAATACGTATATAATTAAATAGTACACATGATATATGATAATATTAATTTAATAAATAAAGTAAGTTAATAAATATGTATATATATATATGGGTACCGTAAATTAAGAAAAGAGTTAATAATTAAGTAAATTAGGAAAATATATATACAATAATAAGTATATATATATATGTGTGTGTATATCGTAAAATACTAGAAAATAATAAATTAGAAAAAGAAAAAAAATTTAATAATTCTAAAATCTCAAAAATAGATAGAAATAAGTAATTAGGGTAAAATAAGCTTAAAATAATAAAATTATCACTTATACGATTTAAATAATTATTAAATCATAAATATACCAAGAAAAAGCTCAAATTAATATTTTATAACTTTTTAAATTAAAATAATAAATTTTGTGATATTTTTATGTCATTGTTCAAACTGCGAGTTATAACGTCTAAAACGAACCTCGCTACAAGAAAATACGCTCGAAAACAATCAAAATGGATTATAAGTTCATTATGATCAAAATGGATTATAAGTGCTAAAACGAAAAAGTTATATGCGATTCGATAAAAAGCTCGAATCAACAATTTTACATAATTAAGTGAAATAAACATTACAAATTACGATACTAGTTTAACTTTAAATTTTCTATATTCCTTATTCTTAGGTGATCTCAACCTTAACCCTAAATTGCCATTGGATTATTACAACCCTTAAGTCGATTATGCCTGAGTGAGTTTTTCCTAATGATCTCATACTTGCTTGTGTTTGTAATTAGTGAATATAAATTATGATTAATAATTAAATGTTGTATAGAGCTAGGTTATGCTTGTGTATGATAACTGTTTGTTAATGGTGAATTCACTTTAAAGTACGATAACGTCTTGATTGTTGCATAATAGATTCATTAGGAATTGATTGTTTGTGATCTTATTGATCACTAAATAATAAGATTTAATTTTACTCGACTTGAAAAAGTTAACTTAGAAACACACATAATCATACACCGCATAATTAAATTTCAGTCATTATATTATACAGAGGTAGCAAGAGGCCATACGTAGGTTGGTTATTGGATTGTTATAGATTTCATACAGTGTACACGTACGATATGACTTTACCTTAGCCTATGGGATCATTAGGCGTTAGAAATGTTAACCACCTGGCTAAGGGTCGAGTCTAGAGGCCTCCGTTTAAAAGTGAGTGAGGATTACGTGAACCTACTCACAATCATACGTAAAACTCATTTTTGATAAATTGAGAATGGATATACCATTACATTTTAAATACGAAACGCGGAATTTCGTTATGAGATAAGTTATAGTATGATACCCAAATCTAACTGTGCCAATGTATT
The DNA here is from genome assembly GCA_024138015.1 of Lumnitzera littorea. Taxonomy (NCBI): domain Eukaryota; kingdom Viridiplantae; phylum Streptophyta; class Magnoliopsida; order Myrtales; family Combretaceae; genus Lumnitzera; species Lumnitzera littorea. The sequence continues at coordinate 53,955,637 of JAMXBB010000002.1, forward strand.
TCCAACCCTGACTTCGGAGAGCATTAAATCTGAGCTATATGCAATACCTGGTCACTTACATGTATTTATTTGGTATACTGATTAGCATGCATTCATTTGACTGAATTTAATTATTATATAACTTTATTATTGTATGGTTGAAGGGATTATCTTACTAAGCTAGTTAACTTATTCCCTTATAGTTTACTTTTGCAAGGCGAGTTATTCGTGGAGTCGGGCCACCACATGCCTAAAGTTAGTTATACATCAGGGAGTTGATGTAGGAGTAAGACGTGACCAACGTATACTCATGATAGTGTATTTAGATTATGAATCATACTATGTAACAAAATGTTATTAGTTTGAGTTAAAAAGTATTATGGACTTCTTATCTGTAAATTTCTATATAAATAAATCATCTTTTATATTTCTTTAATTTGTTATTTTTATTATGAACTGATGTTGCTTACAACTGCATAACTCTTAGTTATTAGCCTTAGCCGTAGCCGTAGCCGTAGCCTTAGCTGTAGCCGTAGCCTTAGCCTTGTATATCGCATAAAGGGTTATCGATTGTAAGAGAATTCAATCTACAATCCTTTCTACAGTATACGATAACTGCCACGACTAGCCCCCTCAAGTCGTGACACAAACAGATGGCTTATTCAACTAGGGATGGCTTAGTCAGTCCAGAGTCTCACTTTCTCAACTTCTCGGCAAGAAAGACGACGAGTAATTGGTCAGCTCAAGCGCTAACGAGTAATCTTCAATTTGGCATACTGCAGAAAGATGAGCAATCATACAGCTCAACATGAAGGGTGACTCGGCAATAAAGTACTCAACCTCAGTAAGGGTTAATTGGAACAGAAGGATTTGACATGCCAATCCCTCTAATCCTCGGGCTCAACTGTGAGTTAGAAGTGCAATAGCCCGATTCCCATCAAATCATGAGCTACTAAATTTAATATCCTTTCATTATCTACTAAATTTCTTTTATCGAATGTTTTTAAGGGCATTCATTTTTCTAAACTTTTATAGTCTTTCCCAGGTTCTCTATAGCATATATAAGGGGTTCTACTTAGTTGTCCTACGAGGTTTTCTACTTTGTGTTAAATATTGGAGTACTATTTACACTATTGGTATTTGTATTCATAAGTTCTAAAGGTTCTATATTATACATATATTCTAATGTCATTAACTCATTTTCTAAAGATTCATTTCTTAGTGATCTTTTTAATTCTCTTACTATGTCTTCTAAAGGTTCTAGTTCTTAAGAATCTATAAAACAATTGTCTAAACAAGTTTCCATTATCTGTTTTTCTTCTTCTTCCTATTCATTTTTTAATTGAATATTATATCTTTATATTATTTCTAAATTTTTTGAATAATTTAACCTACTATGTTTTACATATGTTTTTTCTCCTAAGTCACACTTATTTTCTATAAAATAATATCCTTCTTCTTTTCCTAAATATCCTCTATTTCTTAGTTCCTCTATTACCTCATTAATCTCTTCCCAATTTTTAATTAAAAATCTCCTGTTACTTGGACTTTTTATTATACCCCAATACCCGGGTCTACTTCCACTGGCATTTAAAATCAATTTAGTTCTACTTTTTAAGTTTTCATTTATTAAGTCTTCTTCATCTAATGTTGTCTTTTCTTTGTAGTCTGAAAATCTTAATCCATATGATTCATTAGGATTTCTATACATTATACTATCTTCAAGAACTCTACTTGTACTTAGACTTTCCAAGTGTTTGGATATATTCCATTCAAAACCTTCTAGTTCTCTACTCTCTATTTTCATAGGTTAGATAACCTTAATCATTGCTCTGGCTATTTCTTGTATTATACCACCAACGTTTAGTTTGTACTATGTATTGTTATCATTCAGTGCTCTTCCTATAAATCCAATATTTATTAATATATTTTCCCCTATATGGTCTTCATATTATTTTCCTTGTAACCCGATTTTTAAATTTTTTATATTATTTACACTAATCATAAAATTTTGTGTAAGTTTTACTGCTTACTACAACATCTCATCAATCTAGAAAGTAATCATCCTATCTCATTAGGAAGTTATCTTAGAAGGTTAAGACATGGTTAGAATTATTATATATAATCCAAATAGAAAGATGGAAAAAATAAGATAATTTAAATATACTTGTTATTCTCAACAGGCTGAACACCAACTACATGGTAGTAATAAACAATTAAATAGCATTATAGACTTACATATAACCTCAATAGAATTTTTAACTCAATAAGAATTGAGAAATTTTAATCATTGGAAAAGTATACAAAGCTCTTTAGTAGATAAAAACAATATATTAAAAGAAATAAAAGAAAATCAAAAATATATTAAGAAACAAAATAGTACGATCATTGAGAAATTAAATCAATTAAAAGAAGATAGACAAACCATAAAATCTCTCAAGGGACATATAGAAATAAACCAAAAACTCCAAAAAATACAATAAAATCATACAAAGAAACTAAGCTTAGTAGAATAAATAAAATATTTTGTACAAGGTTAATGAGTAATTATCTTCTGGGAAAGGGAATCTCATCATTTAGTCTAGACTTCATTATTTAATCTAGAATAGCAGCAAAGTTAAAAGTTTCTCATCATGCATTCCAAACATCATTGTTCAATTTTAAAACTATTTCTTTAAGCTTTTTTGTCCTCTTCTCTTTTTATCTTCAAGATTACATTGCACAGCTTGAACTTTCTTTCATGAAATGATTTTCATATTTTTTTTATAGCATTCATAACTTTAGTTTCTATGAGTTGTGAGTCTCTAAAGGACTCCTCAAATAATTTGGCTTATGAATTAAAACATTGGTATGGATATGGATGATGGATGACTTACAACAGGTAAGATGATGTTCACAATTTGTATAATTATATTAATTAAGCTAAAAGGTACATTATGATCAACTAGTAGAAAGGTTATGTTTTTTCCCTTGGTGCTATCGTTAATAAAGTTGGATTAACTTTAGAATTAATTTATGTTCAAATTGATGTCTGTCCACTTGTATATTTAAGATTCATTTGGGGGCAAGTATCCATTTAGCAACATAATATCAATTATCAAGTCTCAAAAGATATATACATATTAATTTTCTTGTGACACTATAAGAAACTATACTGTGATCAAAGAGAAGTGATAGACGAAATAACACTTAGGTACAAAATATCTCACGAAATATTAAAATATTAATAAAAAGGACAGAAATTGTTGACAATCAAAATGAATTATACAAGTCGCAGAGTAAAATTAAGTCACAGTCACTTTCGTGCTTTATTTCGTTATCTGCTTTTTTTATTTTTATTTTTTTTTAAAAACTAATTACTTTTTCATTACCACTTTCACTTTTATATATGTGTTATCAAAAGATACGATAGTACTACTAAGAAATGAAAAGACTTAATATCAAGTCAGGACATGGAACTTACCTTTAGTCTTGTATATTTCTTAGTCTAGGAATTAATTACCCAGGCAGCTGTTTGCTGAAATTTCTTGTCTATATACTTCCAAGTAACACTTGCAAACACTGTAAGCTGATTGCATTGGCATTATCATGATTGGTTTATTCAACCTCTCAATTTTACTTTTTGTCGACGATGTGTGTGGAAGTTGATGTCTAAGTATTCATGATACGGCATTATAATGGTTCTTTTTATTAAAATATTAGGTGTGGTTGAGAGAGGCATGTAACAGTCCCCTTTTATGACAAATCGGGATTATTTATCCAATCCACTCATGTTATCATGGTACTTTTTTTTTTTTTTTTTTTTGTCGGTAATAAAGATAGTTACAATTGCATAACTTAACAGATATTACATTATCGGTTCATCCATTATAAAAACTATAGGAGCAAATATTAGGATGTACATGCAGGGGGATTAAGATCTCTGAGAGTATCAATAAAAAAGTGTTTACTCTGCATCTTTCTAAGTACATGATAAGAAAATTCTTGTATTCCTTTCTTTCCAAAATATCCATTGCAAAAAGGCTAGAAGCACTCCTTTTTATTGGAGTTGCATCATGCAAGTCATTTTCCGGATACCTTAGGTGCTTAAACAACCATTGAAGAAGGTTATCCTACTGTGTGAATGAGATGCCCAATGCCATATATAAAGTTCTAGCAATGCCTAGACATTGCAGAATAGCTGGAGGGATATCCTCTTCGTATTGATTACATCTTAGGCATCCATCAGATTGGATTCCTCTTACTCGCAACCTATTAGCATTAGCTGTTAGTAATCCATTCAAGCAAATTCTCCACCTTCCATATCCAAGAAAGCTTATCGCTAAGTTGCTTTGTAATTAAAAAAGGGTTTTTCCTTTATTTTCAGTACTCATGTCTTCTATATTTTCCTTTAAGCAACAAGGCCCAAACTAGTTAATAACGGAGATGACATTGGAAACCTAAGAGGTCCTCACTCCTCCTTGTGCAATTCATCCATACTTCCTCCACTATTAATAGTTCTTTCCCCTTCCCTATAGGACCTTCAATTAGTGCTCTCACTCTTCCACATGGTAGCCGACAATCAAACCAAAAAATTTGTTTATTTGCCATTTCCTATTACTTGGTGACTGTGCTCATCCCACTCATCAGCTCCTTTGATCAGATTTTTCCAGAAGGAGGGCGAATTCTTCCCAAGTAACAATGTGCTTCCCCTCGTACAATTTTTTATGACAATGTTTACTCTAAGCCGTTTCGTTTGGGTGATACTGCCATGCCCTTTTAATTTGCAACGTTTTGTTTCGTATATTTAAGTTGGCAAGCCATAATCCCCCTTGGTGTTTAGGTCAACATACTTGGTTCTCCAAGAAATCCAATGGATTGATTTTTCGAGTGTCCTGTGTTCCACTCCAAAAGAAGTGCCTAGTAATTTTGATCTATATTTGGAGATGATTTGCTAAGGAAGAGGTGCTACTTGCATATAATATGTGGGCAACTAGTCTAGCACTGATTTTACTAGAATTTGTATGCCGGCCATCTTAATATGTGTTCCTTTCCAACCTATTAGTCTCTTTTGTAGTTTTTGGGTAAGGAAGAACATGGATATACTGTGAGCTTGATCTATTTTGGCCATTTAGGTCGAAATTATTAGCTTTCAAGGTGATTTCTCTGCTTCTACAATCTGGTTGTGTTGACTTTGCATATCAGAATTGAAATGAAAATGGCTAGACTATGGAAGGAGAAACTGATCATGGAAGCTAAGCGTTTCTTACTTAAATCAACTCCCCAAATATAAGGATTTGCTACTTTGCTTTTCTTAATCCTTTAACCATCAACTTTTATAGTAATAAGAAACAATCAAATTATATTAAAGTGGATATACCTAATATTAGATGCATATTTCATTTGCTTTTAAGTTAATAGCATATCAAAAACCACATATATAATAATTGAGCTGCTTATAAGTCTCATTTGCCTAAACGTTAAAATATTAATTGAAAGATGACCCATTTTCAGATCCTATGTTTGGAAAAGCGGAGATATATATTATGGAAACAATTCTGCCGGCCTATTTTTCAGTCCTTAATGAATGTAATAAAACATCCTTGATCATGCTCACGGTACATAATCACCTTGGCTGTTTTACAACAGATTCCAAAGGATATCATATCATGTCGACATGTTGGCTATTGGAATCTGAATCTACGAAGACGCAATCGAATTACCCAGTGGCCACTGCCCCCAGCAAGTGGTCCACGTGGATACCATAACGTTCGGCATAAATTCTCTTTCCGCCATTACTTTTCTCCCTTATTCGTTTAGAAGAAAAGCCCCTGTCCCGTGGACGTAGACCTGTACTTGGCAATTTTCCTTAACGCAAACTCGCTCTTAGTCTCCCCCCACCTAGAAAACACGAGTTTCACTTAATGACACATTTGAATATAAGCACATAATATAAGTATCGATAAAACAAATCAAAAAGTGTAGATTCAAAGATCTTACCTGTTCTATTTATAAACTAGGGAGTAAATTAAATAATATCGATAGACATAAATATGGTCCAAATACATACTTTTTATAAATATATTGTTATAGGTTCATTTCTTACTAGAATCATCTTATATTTTTGAGTAATTAGCTTTTATTTTGTTTTCCTTGAAAGGTAAAGTTCTTGCGAAATAATAAGATTGATTCCTCTCCGACTTTGTCTCTCTGGGGAACCGGTTTTCATTCCCTATTTATTTTCTTTTAAATTTTTCATAGCTAATAAAATTAAATTCTACTCATGAAAAGTTAGTTAATTCACTTAAGATGCTATTTATTTGTTAATAGTTATACTATAAATCTTAGTTTTTGTTATAAATGTTTCGATTTTATTACATAAAGTATTCGTAAATTATAATAATCACATATTTTTATAACATATATCGTGAAAAGTAACTAAGATTTTTGAAAGATTCAAATCATTTGTAATAATACTAGTACTTTGTAGTATTACTGGTGAAACAATCTTACATGGCTTTACGCGTCTCGAACATATGATGCAAGCACTCTGCCACATGTTGGTATACATATATATATATATACTAAGACGTAGATACATACTAAAATCCACATATTCGTACAATCTTCAAAATAACTCACAAATGTTATTATCAATTACGCAATTTGAAAAGTAAACAACAGGCTCAACTCATCTCAGTAACTGTTAAGATAAATTCAACTTAAAACATAAAAGAAAAATTTATATATTTCTTGACTCCTACTGCTACTCTAATAAGTTATAGTCTCATCTAACAAACCAAAGCCTAACTTATCATAAGAATCAAAAGTCTCATCATCTCCATATGAAACATAAAAATCCTAGATCGGTGAATCACGAAACGCATGTATAAATACTGCTCACACATAAAGATATATTAAAATCGCATACGAACTCGCATATTCATAATGGAACATGCATATTTATTGAGATACATATTTTAGGTAAATCACATAACACAACCTCAAAAATGATGTTCCAAATGACTCAGCTTCCATTTTACAAAAGTGACAAAACTGCAGCTCATTAGCTATAATAAACAACACAGTAGGGCTCGCAAACCCACCACCTGCGACTATTCAATGCGATATGCCCCCTACTTATCATTTTATGAAACACAATATAACAGAGCCTATAGACCCTTTAATATGCAATAAATATTTTGCAGGGAATGTCTCTGTTTTCCATTGCTGATAAACTAATCATCCCATCATAAGTTCACTATCCAAATCAAGACATAGGGAGTAGTCTATTTATAATGTTCTAATCAATATCCAATTCTACCAATTAACTAGCCCTGTTATAACATCAATCATGCTCAATTGATCAATCAGTTGCAGTTCTCTCATATTGACAACTTGCTCAATCACCACAATAAAATCCGCATTTGATCTAACTATATCATTCTACAAGTTCAGAATCACCATCCCCTCATCAATGGGTGCTATTTGTAAGTAAGTCTGAATAACTAGATACAGGCAATCACAATCATTTGAGCCAAATATTTATTAGTTACATTTAAAATATCTTATAATATACATGACAATAACTATATACTTGAAATCCATTCACAATTAAACCTAATTACCGAGCAAAACTGGCTCTAAACCGTCAATTCGTAAATCAGTTTAAGGCTAAACCGGGCCCAACCTTTAAGGCCATTGGCTAAAGCTAATTCAGCCTAACCGACAATTTAAGAATTGATTCGTTAGCTCTTGAACCATTTTCTTTTCTTATTTTAATTTTATAATTAATTCTTTTTATATTTTTTTCCTACATTCCCATAAATAATTTTCTGTCTTCTTTAGTACTTATATTTTTTCCCTATATTATTATAACATTTTATGCATACATATACATTATATGTATTGATGTATATATATTTGGTTCAAATTTTATTCTATTGCAAAATAATTTATATAAATCTCGTAAACTTTATGTTAGTTTAATATTAAAATATTAAGTAATGTTTTATGAGGCAAAACCTTGATACCATAATTTGGCACGCATGACAAAAGGCAAGTTTTAGCTATTGAATCTGCCCAACGTTAGACGATACTTACCTCTCTTGGTCCATCAAAGTGGGCATCACGCATTTTAGTTTTTGCTCATCCCATGACAATGGGTTTTTTTTTTTTTTAATTTCTCTCTCGATTATAAGGGGATTGGGGGGATTCAAACCTAACTAAATCCTATTGAAATATCAGCGTTGGCATTATTAAGTTATAAAAATGAATTTTCTAAAGTTCTTTAATTCCTTAAAGTACAAATCAATGACTACCATATCATTGTAACATCATTTTTTTTTTTTTAAATTTAGATAATAATAACCATTAATTTCAAAATTTTAGAAATTTTGAAGAACTTAAATACATTAGTTCCAAGAACCTTGACTTATCCAAGATGATATATTTTTTAAGGAGAAGCAAGTCCAGATTCGAAAGCAAATCTTAAACAGCCCAAGGAAATGACATTGCTTAAGAAAGAAAAAACACCCATTTCCATGTTATTTAAAAACTTTTCTTTTTCTCGAATGACAAGTTAGGAAATTATTTTTAAGATATATAGCATTTAGCAATTCCGTTAATATCTTTTATCTGTTCTAGATATTTGGTTTTTCCTATTCTACTGTAATATTACTCCTAGGGTTAATTACAAAAAAGAGCCGGTCCTCCTTTGTTTAGTTTATGTGCATATAATTTTTCTTTAAAATTGAGCATTTAAACCCTAAAATTTTGCATACATGCTTTTGACTCCATTATTATATTGTCCTTAGATAAAGTAATTAAAAAATTACATAAAATACAAAGAATAATAAAAGCTCATATTTTTCACTTTTTAAGTTGTTATATATTTGTTATAGTTATTTTCTAATTTATTATTTTGTCATTGGCAAAGTATTTGTGTAGAGATTTAAAATTACTTCTTTTTTAATACTTAGGGATCTAATTGCTCAATTTTTAAAATAGAAACTCAATACACATAAGCGACTACGAGGAAATGTATTAATAATCTATCCTTTCTCTTAAAATTAGGAGTTTATCACGGGACATTACTTCAAAATCTAGTTCAAACTTGTCTTTTCTGGAGATATGTGTCATATGAATTTGAAATAGGCTAGTTTAATTGATATGTCGTCCATCTTTATATAAGGAATGGGTCGAATCATCAAATCCCCATCTCTTTTGTTTTGTTGGATTAATACTAACATGCATTTATATTCCATATACCTCAGTGAGGAAAACTCACGTTCTCATGAGAGGAGAAAAGAAAGACTAATGAACACTAATGGATGGGATGTCGTGTCCATGGAATAGATGAATAGCCCTTTTCATTACATTTCGATAAATCGTAAAAAATGCAAACCCCCTTTTCACCTCAACCATTGTGTCATGTTCATTAATGTTGAAACTAGTTAAGTACATCACTTTAAACTTTCTCATTAATTTTTCAAACCTCATAAAACAAAAATGGTTAAGATAAATATTCTATAATTAGCTTCCTTAAACATGAAAAAGTGTTTCGACTCTTAAATCTTGATGAAATATACTTTGAGGCTCTATTTTGCTAATTTTACCGGATAAAATATTTAAATGTGTTAAATAAAAGATACATAAAATATCTTCTATCTTTGTTATGCTTTTCTTTTCTTTTCTTTTTTTGAAATTTTTAATTATTTTCTCAAGAGCAAATTGATCATTTAGATCTCCAAAAACGCTTCTATGAAGGTTTGCAGAACTAAACATCAATTGGATCAAGTACAATTAGAGCAAATATAAGAGATGTATTTGTAATTTATTCAAAATTTTACAAACTTGTTATTCCCCAAATTATGAGCAGAGCAGCTTTAAGGCATACCATATCATATCAAAGTAGACTTATGAAATGAAGGTAAGGGGCTAGTTCATAATTGTGTCTTTAACCTAACTTAATACTATGAACCAATTTTTTGAGCTAGTAACAAAATCTAAGAAATCAAGCCTAATGAGTAATGTCTAAGGGAGGTCTAATTTGGCTAACTCAAAATAAGGATTGTTAGATTGTTAATCCACTCATAACTTCTCTAGGTTTTCTTGCACGTGAAAAATGGGACCAACTAGCTACTTTAGGCTCACTTGCCCTTCTTAAGGCCTTAATAAATGGTTAAGTGAGTCTAAGATGTTCTTTAAAATGTTGGGCTTGTTTTATAAAACAATTAGGCTAAGTTTAAGATAAGTTGGGTTTAACTAAGCCCATTTATAGGTCAAAGTCTATGGTTCATAAGAGGATAAGAAGGTTTCAATCCCATCCATCAAATCATCAGAAATGATTCAACAACCATCTTCAATTATCCATCTGAAGATCATCCTTAAGATTGAATTCCAAATTCCTTTAATAAGAGGTTCTTATACTCATTTGCAACATATGAAGCTAAGGGAAAACTTTAAAGAACATCAATACCTTGTCGGAATGATTTCATAAAAAATCAAACATCAAATTTATAAAGAATATATTAAGAGCGCATAAAGCATTAGATTCAATCCGTTGTTACATGTGTAGTCGAAGAACCAAGTTTACTTGTTTCTCCCCTTATATCTCTCTAATGACATCTCTCTATCTATCATCGACTCAAGACTTTTTAAGGATCAATCAATATGCATTTTGTATATAATCAGCTAGTTACAACAACCCTTTATATAGAAGGTATATTGAATTGTACATCCTAAGGGGGGATTATGTTTTTCTAATAAAAGGAAAAGACTTTTTTCCATTTAATTAAAATTATATATATTAAATCAAAAATGGACTAAGAGAGGGTGTAAAAATCATGCAATTGGGAGATTGAACGTATCTTATCTAAGTCAATATTACAACTTATCATAGCAAGTACTCGATTATTATTGCAATTATAGTATATTACTAAGAAACACGCACCTGTGATGATGCACGTACAAAAGTTAAATATATGATATAATAATATTTCAAACTTAACATAATTATTAAATAAAACTATATACATCATAGATGATTAAAGAAATAATAATAACAATGTGTAAAAAAAATAGTGGTAGTAGAGTGTAAATGTTAAATGTAGTTATTAAAAATATGTTAATCACATTTAATTTTCTTGACAAAAACGTTATTCACCTACAAAAACAATGAATAAAAAGAAAGAATGTGCATAATTATCTATATTTTTAAAGTCACTCCATATATAAGTGGTCCAATTGATATAAAATAAATAACTTAAGAAAACTTAAAAATTAAGTGCTTTTTTTTTCCCTTCTTTTACATTTCTTTAAAATGCTTTGCTTTAATGGATCTTATTTTACAAATATATAAAAAATTTAAAAATTTGAATATCAACCAAAAAAACAATTAAGAAGTAGACACTATCGATACCGCTTCTTCCAAAATTTTAGGCTATTTCTTTTGGAATTAATGATAGAAAATCATATGATTGAAAAACGAGAAAGAACTACAAACAAACTAAATGGTAATTACCGGAGAATGTAGAACCACAATATATGTTCTAAATAACCATATAATGTCATTCCTATCAATCGGTGGTTCTCACGAGTCAACGACGTGCTATGTTATCGAAAATGTGGATGCATTGCTTCACATAGTTTCTTGATTGTGGAACAAAGGGAGGATAGATTATATGTGGATTTTCCAATTGACAAACAAAATACTTTTTGATTGTTGTGGATATTTAGGTACTTTCCAATTAGTTGTTTTGGATGAATACAGATTGCCATGAATTTCCTTATAAATGAATCATAAATTTAGAGACTAATATCTAGCTTTTTTCTTTTTTTCAATAATGTAGAATAAATAATGAAATAATACTATACCGATGTCCAAGTAAAATGAGAACACTCTGCAGGTGAAATTGTATACTCAACTAATTGTCAGTTTAGTAAACGTATAAAAATTCATAAACAATTAAACAGGATTTCGAAGATAATGAAAGCAAGACAAAAGATAAAAGAAGTAAATATACAAAAAGCAAGAAAAAGTATTTGAACATTATTGCATAGAGAAATAAATGAAAGAAAAAAAAAGTGAATATATAACTAAATAAAACTATAGAATGGAAGCAAACAAATCTATGTTATAGACTTAAAAAAAAATCCAACTAATTCACTAAAAATAATGGATAGAGTTATTGATAAAGAAATATCATTAATCATTCATTTCAGTAGATGATTAAATTTACATATAAGAGTCTTATGTTTATAGAATCATTTTCTTCAATAACCTAAAACGATTAGAACTATAAAAAGACAATATATGCTTTCTACTAATTGTAATAAATTCAAAAGATATACTTTTTTTTATTGAAGAAGAAGAAGGAGAAGAGCAAAATCATTGCAGTGACGAAAGTAAAAGTTCTAATTTTACAAATAAACCAAGGAATAGTCCAAAATTCATTATCATTTACAAACTCATGGAGTAAAAACATTGATCAAAAAACAAAATAGTAACACTAAAGAAACATGGAGCATAACTCATTTATAAATGATTTTGTAGGAATCTTAAGCTTCTTAATCTTGATCTCACAAAGTCGCTTCAATTAGTAATTGATTTGCCTTTGATCCATCATAGAATGCTACTCCATCTAGATAGTGAAATCATGAGAGTTGTTGGAACCCACAAAGAAAACATTAGTTCTGCCAACCAAATCTTAGCATCTCATGTTTCAATGATGGTTCACTCATGCTTCTCTCATTCTTTTCAATGCCGGGACACCAAGCGTCATGTACATCCATATACAATTTGAGATTGCTATTACTGAATACTTATATGACATTAATGTGAATATCCATAATTAATAAAACATAGAAAATCCAAAAGAGTATGAAAGAGAGATACATTGCACATGGTAGCCATATCTCCCAAAATTATTACATAAAAGCATTACAAAGTTTCGTTATCTTCAATTCAGTCTTAGTCCAAATCACTTTTGATAAATTACTGCCATCTATAAATCAAAAGCACAAAGAACAGAAAGAGATTATGTACCTTTTTTTGTTTGAAGAAACCAATGCTAAAGATGATTAAGAAGAAGATTATAGTTAATAATTGCTTAAGTTGTCGTTTGTTAAAGTGGGAAGGTGGAGATGATGATTAAATGTTAAAAGTAAGATAAGGTAGTTTATTAGCGCTGGTTTCGAAGATAGATTTTTGGAGAGGGATAAATGTAGCAACTCTATATATAACAATTATCGGAAAGTGTAGAAAATGTGCCAATTATAGATTGTGAAAAGTAGAAAACATGGAGAAGTTATGTTGCTAGATGGTTTTGACCCAATCTAGTGCAAATGAAAACGTGTGACCTTTTTCATAATTTCAAAAAGCAGGAATAAAACATATGGCAATTAATAAAAGATAGATAACATATAACTATTTTACATTTAATTTTTTTAGTATATATTAGAGACGAATAATAGTTATAAGTAGTTATATAGGTAGCTAGTGGCTTGCTGATTTAAATAATATAGATAAATATGTAAAAGAATCTTGTTACTGTAATACTTTTATGATATTCAATAACAAGAAAACTTAAACCTTTTTCATGAGATGGTTATGGGTACTTAGTGTATTTTATAAAAGATTAAAAGAATAAACTTTTTTACCATCTCATTAAAGCATGTATGTTAATTGAAATTTAACTATCAAATTTAAAAAAGGGTAAAATTAATACATAAAATTAGTGTAAGTTTAGTTGCTGATGAAAATATTTAAACACAAAAAAAAAATGAAGAGAATAAAAAGAGCAACCTAATGTAAAGATAAGTATTTTAAAATTTTTAATGACAACCTAGTAAGATTATTTCTTTGGTAATGTTAAAAATAATTGTAAACTCCGCAAATTTTGTGTTTTAAATAACAAATCAATTTAAATATTATATGTAATTACTCTAACTTAACTAAGTGAATAAATTTAAAACTAACTAAATTTTAAACTAGAACATAATACAAATGATAAAAACACTAGAAAATCAATCGGAATCCTAAATCGCATACAAAAACTCCAAATCTAAAATACGCACAAATACTCGAAATCAAATTCAAACTTAACAAAAATCCTAAAACTATAAATTTAAGCTTATAAAATGAATAAATATTACTTGATAGTGATATATTATAATCGATTGTAATTATCGACTAAATCACATAATCGCGTATAAATCCTAACAAATATGTTAAAATAACTCGTAAATATTATAATCGTAACGAATACCAATTAAATTAATAAATTTTCATAAAATCTCAAAATTAATTTATAAATATTATTTTTATGATTTTTATGTTTAGAAAAATTATATATAATTATTTTTATTTTCCTTTTTCTTTCTTTTCTTCCTTCTATTTCCCCCTTATTGCCACGTTGAAGTGCATAACAGCCTAAGTTTTTCTCAATTCTCTTTTTCATTTTCCAAGTATTGTATTTACAAAGAAAAGATCAAAATTAATTATGATGATGTCTTGTCTTAATTAATGAATGGATTTAGGTTATTGTTCTTATATTTGCCCTGTTCTTTTATTGTCTTCTACTGCTTGCTACGTCTAAAGTCCTAGAAGCTAAACAAACCAAAGACAAAAGAGAAAAAAAAGAACCAAAGCAAAATACACACACAAAACCGAAAAAAAAAAAAAAAAAGGGAAAAACGAATCGATTAGAAGAAGAAGAAGAAGACCAAGGGGGTTTGATTAATTAATTTACTAAAGAATTTAGATAGGTTATTATTTATTTTTGTATATATATATATACTCTATAACATGTACATGTATAGCAGTTATTTTTTTATTATTTGTTATATATGTATGCATAAATATATATGTATATTATATAAAGTATAAAGTATGTACATGTATGTGTATATAATATATATATGTATTTTCTTATGTACATGTATGTACACGTGACTATATATATGTGTGTATATGTACATAGTAGTTTCTTGAAAATATATGTATGTATAAATAGGTATATATGTGTATATACTTAGTATTTATTTTAGTATATGATATGTATATATATGTATTATGTATTTTCGTATATATGTACAAGTATCATGTATTTTCATATTTATGTATATATTTCGTGATTATATATATATGTAGGCATGAGGTTGTATATGTATATATATACATAGTATTTCATATTATATGATATATATGTATACATGTATAATCATAGGTGTATATATGTATATTTATACTTAGAATTGGTATTTCATAAAAATTTTCTATATATATATTTATGTATAAGGGCTAATGTGAATGTATATGTATATTATTAATAATATTTTGTATTTTTGTATATATATATATGTACATATATAATACAACCGTATACGTATATATGTATATAAAGTATAAATACATGTATAGTATACTCATACATATAATATATAATGTATAATTAAAATTAGAATAATTTAATACATAAGTATAGTATACGTATAAATATACATATATGAATAATAATATATACGTAAAAATATAAGTATATGTAAATAGCATATATAATATACTATCGTATTAATTTAAAAAATAAAGTAAGTTAATAAATATATATATAAGAATACCGTAAATTAGGAAAAAGGATAATAATTTAGTAAATTAGAAAATTTAATGAAATATANTATACATAAAAATACGAGTATAATTAAATAGAATATACCATATACTATAATATTAAGTTAATAAATAAAATAAGTTAATAGATATATATATATAAATACCATAAATTTGGAAAAAGAATAATAAATAAGTAAATTAGAAAATTTAATGAAATATAATAATAAGTATTTATATATATATACTTATACCGTAAAATACAAAAAATAGGAAAATAATAAAAAATTATGAAAATTGTACAAATGTGACACGGGCACTTCCACATGCTTCCACGTCATCACTAACATATATTTTAGGTAACTTTCGTAAAGTTATAATAATAATCATTAATTAATTAGAAAAATAATAAAGTAGAAAAATCCGAATTAATAAATATTACATCTAAAAAATAGGTAAAAATAAGTAATTGTAGTAAAATATACTCAAAATAAGAAAATTACAAATTATACGATCTAAATAATTATTAAATTATAATTATACTAAGAAAAGCCTAATTTGATATTTTATAGCTAATTGAGTCAAAATAATGAATTTTGTGATGTTTTTATATCATAATCAAAACTACGAGTTATAATGTTCAAAATGGACCTCATTATAAGAAAATATACTTAAAAACAATCAAAATAGACTATGAACTAAATTGAAAAGGTTATATGCGATTGAAAATTTAAAATAATCTGAGTAAGAGATTTAAGTTAAACTATATTTATACCATATTTAGGATATAATAGAAAACTAAGCAAATAACAATAGATATTTAATTAACTATAGAACTTAGTTTTTCAAAATACTTATAAGATTTCTTATCTTTTAGGTAATTGATTATCAAGTCCAAGAATTTTCAAAAGTCAAGAAAGTGAGCATAACCTAGATGAAGAAGTTCTTATGATCTGTTATTTGCTTATTATTTATCATTTATATGCTACTTATTGATTGATGCTACTTATTGATTGAATGACTGATTACTTTATGTATTATTATTTATGTGATTACTTTCTTAAATTGATAAATATAATTACTCAACTAAAATAACTAATTATATCTATCACATGTCTGTAACCCAATTGGTATATTGATGGAGTATGCTAGCTTTGTAAATTTTTTAGAAAAGTATTTTTTATAAACGTTTTTCCAATCTTAAATATATTTTATATGATTTCTGTTAAGGCTCATAGTGTCGATAAATGATATTTTATCATTAAGATAAAGCCAATATATTTGTGTCCGTAGGGCCTTGAATATTAGTTAATAACAAGATGGGCTCGCTATGTGTACCCAAAAGGCCTTTGATATGTTTGGTGGGCAATTCTAGTTGGAGTTTACCTATATTAATTGTTGATTCTCAGACTAGGGTAATGGTTAAATAACGTCAAGTGCAACGTTACTCTCGGGCAGCCTCATGCGAATAAGGTAAGGTGCTCCATACAGCTATAGAGGAAAAATCAACACGTAGACGACGTAAATCTATACCTTCCATAGTTCCGGACTTCTATGGATGCATTACTTGCATTTATTTTGTATGTAAATAGCTGATATGTTTGCTAATAATATTTAATAACTCACTTGAAAGTAGCAGTGATGAACGAACTTACTAAATCGTGGTTTGCTCATTCTTCTATAGTTTTTATTACAAGTTTCTTGTAAATAGGCATTGAGATAAACTTGAGAGCAGAGAATAAACTAAAGATAGGTTTGATAATGTTCAAATTGATTGAAAAGTGTATAGCGGTACAAAAATAATCTATGTAAAGTATATTTATATGATAAGATTATGTAGTATTTCCTATAAATTAGTAAGTTATTTTACATTGTCTTAGTATTTAATAGGGGATACCAATTCTCTACGGTTTTAATGTACTGTGACTTATCGAATATCCATATTCACTTATATTTTATATTAAACTATTTAATTAAAATCGAAAACCTTATTGTTTAATTATTTAGAGTCTTATAATCACTGACTTGTAAGACGATTTTTGTATTATGGATACATACATGATATATAAATTTTAGACAATCTTACTAGGCCCCCCTTAGGATTATGAGAATAACATCCTTTAAATATAGGCAAGTAAACAATAAGCTCTTCAAATCCATCTCATTTAATAGTACTATTTGTGGAAAAAAATTGATAATATATCAATAATGATTTATTAACACATGGTGCAATAAGATCAAAATATTTACTGGACAATGCGATTGTTAGTTATGGTATAACTACTAATTAATATATAGTATCTAATGAGATCCACTCACTTAACTATTTTTTTTAATAAATAAAATTTAATTGTATTAGTTATTATAGAAAAAATAAAAAGAAAATGAGTACTTTTTATTAACAGACAAACAATAAAAATAATGGAAGAAGTAAATGGGAATAGAACCCATAATCTTTTGCACAAACAAACATTAAACCACTTGTTACATTCATCATCATATTTTCTTTCTTTTTACTCTGTAACATATAAATATATTACTTATTTTATCTTTCTTAATAAATTTTAATAAATAAATATTTGCAGAGCCGTATTTAATCAAATAAACTCTCTGAACTAAAGAAGAAGTCAAAAAAGAATTTGCTTCTGGTGGCAACATGGGTAGGAAGTCGAAAAGGACTTTACTCCTCCATTGTTTATATTTTTCTTTAACAACGCATTTAATTTATTTTAACAAGTAGCTTTCCAATGTAACGAGTAGCTGATGAATTAGCTAATGCCAACCATATCAATGCAGTATTATCCATTGAAAAGGAGAATTTAGTAAAACTACAATAGATATCGTATATTTCCATAACTTATATAGCTACCTAACATGGTAAAAAATTCCTAGGATTGTTTGCTTAACACAATCTAATGTTGGCGAACTTATCAGGAAGGAATTTGATTACACCGGTATAGGAAGCTGGATTTCCAAATTCCATTGATGGAAAAAAAAAAAAAAAAAAAAGGTAAAACCAAAAACCGCTTATTCTAGGCTAGTTTATAAAGAAATTAAATGTGTTATATTAAATCTTTATTTCTCTTAATAATCATAACAGAAAAAAAGATTAAAACCCAATCCATTTTATTAAAAAAAAACACTTTGATACGAAAAAGGGTTTAATATAGTCTCTAATTGTAGTTTATATTTCGCTCGCTTATATAGCTACCTGTCCATGCGGCCTCTAGTAATCATCCATGTTAGAATTCAAAATTAGTTTAAAAAATAAATAAATAAAATCCTAGGATTATCAGCTTGACACATTCTAACGTTGGCGAACTTATCATAGAGGAGTTGGATAAAACTGCTATAGTAAGTTGAATTGGCGGACTTGTCGTGGAGGAGTTGGATAACACTGCTATAGTAAGTTGAATTTCCATTGATATAAAAGAGAATAGTTTAATTCCCCCCTCTCTTAAAGTGGTGTATGTAATCAAGAAAAGAAATACCGAATTGCAATTGTTCTTTTTAACAACTCACGGTATGGAGTGACCGACCAGGAATTAATGGTAAGAGTAAGATAAAAAAGAATGGAATCACAAAAATACGAACATGGCCACTATCACCACTCGTAAACCACAACAAAAACAAAATACTCTCGAGCAAACAGGTCGCACACTTATCGAAATTCCGTAATTTTCTCTCTTTTAATTTTTATCTGTTAGTGTTTCCCTTCCTCTTTTTAATATAAAAGTAATCACGCAACTTCACCTCCCTTCTCAGTCTGTGCATTTATTTGCTTTAGCAAGTGATTGAGAGGAGAGAGTGAAAGTGAAAACAACAATATAAAAAAGATGGTGGCTGATGGTAAGAAGTCCGACATTTCCTTGGCCGGAACTTTTGCTAGCAGTGCCTTCGCCGCGTGTTTCGCTGAGGTTCTTTTTTCCTTTTCCTTATCTTCTTCCTTCCTAGATTTTTGTTTTTCCTATTTCTTAGCAACGCCATATATTGCATTCATATTATCTGGTTCAACTTCAACCTTGATTTCATATTATATTAGTATTGTGGGTATTCTCGAGGATCAACACATATTTGCGTAGATCATTGATCATCGTGATTTACGAGGTTGTTTTATAGCTTTGCCGCACATATGTTTGTTGCTTTTCCTTTGTAGTAAATTGGACTCATTTGGTTAATTTCATGAAATTGAAATTTTTTCTCCTTTCATCTCTGTATTGACCTTTTTTGACATTGTTGGGACTTGGGTGTAAGAGCATATATGGATTACAGTGGAGACCGGAATAGAATGCATATTGCTGCTGCTGCATTCACTTTTTGGTGCATATGTTATATGGGAAATGCTTTGCGATCTTGATTATGGAAAATGCATTGCTTAATCAAAAATGGGAAAAATGATTTGCCTTTAAATCGTGTTATTAATCTGAGTCTGAGGTCATATAGCATGCCTAGGCTACATTTAAATGATTAAAGTTGTGTTTCACTAATGATGCTGGTATCTTTCCTGTGGTTTACAAATTGCTGTGGAAGTAACAAGCACATACATATCGTGTGATGCAGATTTGCACTATCCCTTTAGATACTGCTAAAGTCAGGCTTCAACTCCAAAGAAGTGCTACTTCTGGTGATGGAATCACCTTGCCGAAATACAGAGGTATGCTTGGTACTGTTGCCACCATTGGAAGGGAAGAAGGGATAGCAGCATTATGGAAGGGAATCATACCAGGATTACATCGCCAATGTTTGTTTGGAGGGCTTAGGATCGGGATGTATGAGCCTGTGGGTTCTGAACCTTGCACAACGCCCTTGTCAAGTCTTGTATCTTGTGTTTCATTCTTTCCTGAGAAATCACAAATGTTTGTTTTGTATATCAAAGGTAAAAGCTTTGTACGTGGGTAAAGACCATGTCGGGGATGTTCCATTGACAAAGAAAATACTTGCTGCTCTTACAACTGGTAAGATTTATTAGATATTTCACATGGATCTTCAAAATAGGTCTTATGATTCAACATGCGTGTGGATTTCTGTTAGTGATATAAACAATAAATGATCTCCAGTGAAATACTTAATAAAGTGCATGGAATTGGGTGAGTCTTTTTGTATAAGGTAGATGGTAATGATTGGATCAGCTACAGATTTCATTTTTTCCCTATATATGACTACTGGATTGTGTAATCTTAATGTTTAACTCAGATGAAGAGATCAAATTCAATAAGCAAGAGGATCCATAGCACCAAACCTATATGCTGTAACTAAATAATACATGTTCCGAAGTGGCTTTAGTTGTTTGTATTTTGAGATGGGTTCTTCTATGTAAAAACAGGTGCTCTTGGAATTACGGTTGCAAATCCAACTGATCTTGTTAAAGTAAGGCTTCAAGCTGAAGGAAAGTTACCAGCTGGTGTTCCAAGGCGTTATTCCGGAGCTCTAAATGCCTACTCCACAATTGCTAGGCAGGTTGTTCCCATGATCTGAAATAAATTATAGCAAATCTAAAACATCTCACCAGCTTATAACTTTCAAGTGGTTTTCACTTTTGATGGACAGGAAGGCATTACGGCTCTTTGGACCGGAGTTGGACCAAATATAGCACGAAATGCTATTATTAATGCTGCTGAGCTGGCCAGCTATGATCAAGTGAAGCAGGTTAGTCAATAGTTAAATTCTGTCATTTGTAGGGTTTTCCTTAATGCAAGTGAATTATTTGGACCATACCTAAATCATGTATTTTCTTCCCAGACGATTTTGAAAATTCCTGGCTTCACAGATAATGTTGTCACTCATCTCCTTGCCGGTCTTGGGGCAGGGTTTTTTGCTGTCTGTATTGGCTCTCCCGTTGATGTGGTAAGGCGTCAGCTTTTCATGTCTAAATTATTTTAATGTCATTTAGGTTTTACTGCAGTTTTTGCTTATTTTTTGCTCAATTGATGTATGGTGGCTGGAGTCAAATTCCTTCCATATAACCTCATAGAAACACTGTATCCTGTGCACCGCTGAGTATTCAGTCCATTCATACTCTTAGGTTTTGAGGTTTTTAAGTTGCTGGATTTATTTACTTGTAAACCTAGAAGGCTTGGTTGTCTCATACCTTGCATATTGAAGGCATATTCCATGTCATCAAAACAAAGTTTGCTATAGAAAACACATAATCTTGGAAAAAATCATAAAAAGGAATGATACGAGTATACCTGTTTGGCACATGACATGTCATGGGAAAACCCAACATCTTTTAACATTTTCAATCTTCACATAAGCAAAAGTAATAACATCATGCAACTATTATTTTCTTGAATCTAAGAATTCTAGGCCACTCCCGTGATTGATATAATATACTTTATAACATTTGCAAATTTAGTTGTCATATCTATTATATATAAATATGTTCCACAAAATTATTTGTATGCATTGGCCTTGTCATGTCCCAGGTCCTTAATATCTTGGTCAAAACTGTTGTCCACGTCCATCCATTGTATGGATGAACTGTAGATAAATGTGGAACAACTGTTCTATTCTTTATTCTTTCTCTCTCTCCTCTCTCTCTCTCTCTCTCTCTCTAAGAAAATTGCTAGAATCAACTCAAAAAGCAATGATAGCTCTGATGAACTTTTGTTTGTTCTGTAAATGACTTTGATCAGTGATCTACTATTTGCAGGCTTAAAACATGCTCTTTCTGCTCAAACAGTGTTGTGTTGATATATTTTCTATGGCAGGTTAAATCAAGGATGATGGGAGATTCTGCTTATAAAAGCACCATCGACTGTTTTGTTAAGACCTTAAAGAATGACGTAAGTTCGTCTCTTGTACTTATTTGTTGTTTCGTATCTCTTTCCTCCATTTGCCATACCTTTGTTCTGGTATCATTTTAGTGGATATTGCTAAAATTATTACAGAATTACTTAAATTTGTTTCTGTATAGATTCTTTGAATTTGAAGCTGACCTAGGAGCAATAAGATGCACTTTGTTTGCTACTTCTGAAAGATTTGATTTAGTATGTGTATTCAATGAACATATAGAATAGATGGCATATACCCCATCAGTCAATTAATCCATGTTTTTTAAAGGCTTGCAAAATGCAATCCGACCTTTATTTGACAACCGAGTAGAAGAAACAGATGCAAATTCTTCTTTTACGTAGTGGCTATTGTTAGTTGGAAACTATGCTTTTTCTTCTCTTACCAGTTTAATGTTGAGTTATGCTGTGGTAAATCTCTACTTGATATAACAGCTATAATATTTTTCACCTCCTCTGTATTGCTTCTATTTTTTTATGCTTAATTTTGTGTGAGCATCCACAGAATATCTTCAGCCAAGCAAATATGAAACCTCGAAAGAAAAGCTATGCTAAACCTTCTATTACTTTTCATACAGGGACCATTTGCTTTCTATAAGGGCTTTATTCCAAATTTTGGGAGGCTTGGATCTTGGAACGTGATTATGTTTTTGACATTAGAACAGGTATATATCGGAATAACCACTTTTTCCTCTTGCTTATCTTTCATTCTTCTTCCTTTGTGCATGTTTTAGGTGGGGTTATTTGTACAAAATATGTGCATGCTTTTGGAGACTATAAATTGCTTGCAGGGTGGTATAGGGATAATGTACTGGTGAAGTTTGGACAGTCTTGATATTCTGGCCTCACAAACTAAAATTGAGTCTTGTATTCCATTTATTTCACATAGTGCCTTCCATTAATTATGCAATGGAACTTGCATGTTTAGATGCTTACAAATGAGTTTTTATATGCCTGGAAGCTGTTGACCGAGTCCTTGTATACATATCCTTTTTTTCTTTTAATGCAGGCTAAGAAGTTTGTCAAGAGCATAGAATCATCTTGAGCTTGGAGGAGACAGTGAAGGTCTTCTAATAACCTGCATTTTGCATGGAATAATTTCCATAATCAGCAGGCCATGAGCACATTTATATAGATGAATAAATTCCTCAATTTTGGTTTAGTTATTCAATTTGTCCAATGGATGAAACGCTCCACCAAAGGTAACATTTGGCTTATTAAGGATATGAATGAAGATAGATTTTGAGGACCATGTTTTCTTTTTCATATATTCAGTGATTATCAAGTTGACGCATGTTAAATGGCTCTTAGATTATGATTCTCTATTTTTGTATTTTCTAATTATAGAGATTTGGATACCTCTACAATCATAGCTAAGTCGGATTCCATCCATGTTTGAAAAAACTGGGTGAAATGGTAATATTTCAAAAACAAGAGCAAAGGGAGTTTTGCTTTGGTATAACCATTTCATCATCCTTTATTTCCAATGGAACAATCGATCAATATTTAGTTATAGTAAAAATGGAGCCAAACTCGTATAGCATATGAGTAGTGTGACTTGCTTACCACCCTAATCATGCATCATTCTGTTCAAGAAATATGATGTGGCACACATGTAGCTCCTCTGCAACGGAAGGGCCAATAAAATCTAATGCCATCAAATTGAGTAAATAACAATCATGGTATCTATCTTAATAACACCTTAAAGAGTATGACACAGAGGTCTTTCATTGGAACTACACACCTGTCATAAGGTGTTACAAAGATAGGTAGGCTAAATGGCTGCCAAACTTTTGTCCTATCAAATCATTGGCATAGCCAATGCTTGTGTCAAATTAACGCTTATGCCTTAGGGATAAACACAATTGAGATAACTATCGTTAAAGCACAATTTGGTCCTTGGATGGAACAGAAATTAAGTAGCCAATAGGTTGTTGTGTCAATTTCATACAAGGCTTTGCGCCTGATCTTGTCCAATTTCGATAACCTCTCACTAAAGACAACTTTTCTATATTGGGATGCAAACTCCTAATATTGATTAATTAACTTTCCGTAATTATACAGAGAAAGGTTTAGTATATATGATATCCTAATTTCTTTTTAAAATTTTATTATATTTCCTCTTTATCCTTCATAGACTTTGTTCCTGAAACCATGATCCGTTCTTTTTTTCTTCCAAACGCAAAATGATGGCCTGTATGCACAAATCCATGATGCTTTACGAAAAGCCATCCAAGCGATATTCGGATGGTGAAATTTTTCTCTCGAAAGCTCTCAAGATATTTCCCCTAATTACACATAGCAGCCATGCCATGATGCAGGCACTTCTAACAGTTACATAACAAGAACAGCTTGCACTTGCATGCCAAGTTATCAACTTAGCACTTGATGGAGCAAGCAAAAATTTCCCTTCAACTTTACACATGTAGTTCTCCGCCAAAATACAGCAATAACCCTTTTCTTGCCAGTTGATCAGCAGACAAGCTGTTCCAAAATGAGCAAGTTTGATTAAATGATCTAAAATTGCACCGGTTACTTTGTGCTAAAGTAATGAAATTCATAATTTTGGTGCCATGGAATGCAAATATACAAAGTTTCTTAGACATTATCAACCATGAAAAGGAAATCGAATCAAACTGAAAATTTCAGTTTTTCGGATTTTCCTTCTTGGTTTCAGTTGGTGATTTTCCCGAACTGGAGTTCTCAGTTTAGAAATCCTCCAAATGGAAATTTTTATTATTAAAATTTTAGAATATAAAACATGGACAAAAGTGAATCCTCATACCCTTTTACCTTGCACCATATACTGGCTCTCACCCTCCAAATCTCTCAAATGTCAACTGTATATTGATTTTCTCAATCTCTCATCTCACAACATGATGGGTATTAAGATAAAAGAAGATAAAAGAGACAAAAAAAAAAAAGCATAAATGCTATAATAACACTATTCAGAAACTTAAAAGTCAGCAGTCACCCACATTTTCTGTACAGTGAGAGTTTCTTAAGCATATGCAACATCGGAAACTATATATCACACATAATTTCCTTTAAGTCATACATGGATTCTTAATATTGAATGGAATGTTTTATTTAACTTCATGTCAATGGCAGGTAATAATGAGCACCAAGTCCACAACCAGCTGCTGTGAATTATAGTTTTTCAAGTTAATTTTTGAAGTCAAGTTAACAAATCTTGATCAGAAAAAAAAAAAACATAATATCAAATGGAGCAAGAAAAATGGTACATACCATCGGGCACAAAATGATCTCAAAATGCTTTTGGGTGGGTAAGACTGGCTACTCAAACCAGAAGCTCAAGTGTTGACTTTGCTAACTCTTGTCCTTCCCATGCTGCAACCACAGCAGAAACAATAGTCTCATAAGTGAACCATATGAATAGGGAACTGAAAGAAGAAATAGTGATACCATCAGTCGTGATACCTACACAAAATGGAACTTTAAACATCGTAGGCTATTGTTCACAAATTCACCAAAGCCTCGTAAGATAGATGCATGCAACTCAAGAACCTAAGCAGCTAATTGGACTAGGTCAAATTCTTGTAGCAGGTATTCTGGCTTCAATGAGCTATGCAAGGTGCAATCGAATAAAATTCACTTGTGAAACATCTAAGACATAACTTGGAGAAACTAGAATGGTGTCTATCACCTTCTCTGTACATTGAAAGAAACCAATTCCAGTGAGATGCCCAATCGTCTAGCCTTTCATGTGCTAACTAATTATTAAAGGTGATATAAACCAGAGAATTACAGTATCGAAAAAAGAAATTCCCATTGATTTTTTTTTTTTTTTTTTTGTAGAAGACTACAAACCCCAATACCTTCAATGAAGAAGATCCATGAGCAATACGCTCGTTCAAGCACATCACATGAGCAAAATCTGCTCATACTCTCACTTTAGAAACAAAATGCCCAATTGCCCTTCTACTGATTAATTATCTATATATAGCAGCTAACTCTAACTAAAGACTCCCCAGAATCCTCTAGAATCTTCTAGAAATAGTACAAAGAACTTTAACAAACTATGCCAACTAAGTGACTTATTGGCTGGACAAATATATCTAAACCAACACAATTTATCTATGATACCTAACATATACTTCAAAACAGTGACTAAAACTTCAAACTTAACCTCCTGTTCATACACACAGATGTTTTATGCATGGCAGGGTCGTATGAGAAGGTGAAACTGTGTCAAATTTGATTAAAAACTCAAGCAACTCAACCATGAAAATAATTTACTAGATGACTGCATCATACAAGCCAGTAAAACAAAAAAGAGACTTCAAAGGCATCCTGCAAACTCAACATATGTCCCATAAGAATTCAAGTCCATCTCCAACTTGTGCAACTTTGCAAAGGCATACGTTAATACAGCTTGACTCTTGTTTGACTTTCAGCAAAAAATAATGATTGACAAGCAACTGGCTAGTTGACTGCTTAACACTAGAGCTGCATACAACTATATGAAAGCTAGCATATGATTTGAACTTAACACAATATAAAAGGGAACACTTACACAAAGTGAGAAATATACGAGTCAATGGCATCTTTCTTTCCAGCATCAAAGCAGATCCACTTCTCTTTAGACTTATCTGATTCAGAGGAGCTCACATCTATAAAATTGAAAGAAGAAAACAGTTATTATCCAAAGTTAATGCATATGAAACTGCAAGTGAAGCACTAGAAACAACCTTGAAGCAAAGTATCTTGCCCATCACTGTAAGTTTTCAGTTTCCAAAATGCATGGTTTCTATCATCAAACAGGATGGCCTCTGTCCTAACAGCATCATGCCTATGTTCTGTTTAACAATAAAGCAGATTGAACAAAATGATATGTGTTAACACAGATCCTTTGTATTTCCTCCCCATTATTATTCATAAACAATTTCATCCACCTATCCCATAGATGTCATACAAGTTGTGTCTACCATAACAAAAACAAAAAGGAAAATATACAGGACTTAACAAGCATATGCCATGTCAAAGTGTATCTGCACTCATATTTATCGCAGAATTCAAGAAGTTGCTTTTTACTATATCTCTGAAGTAATAAAGTTCTCTTACATCTTAAGTAATAAATATAAAAGTTCACACGAATCTACTGGCTTAAACTTTTAGATCAAATGATTGTAAAGCTAAATACAATATTGTATCAAAGCAGGACAAGTTCAAATCCTTACAATCATTTACAACCCATTCAATTAGATCATCCACTTGATAGGCATCAATCATAATCTAAGCCCACAAGTGAAGAGAGTATTAAGTAATAAAATACAAAAGTACACACCGATTTACAAACTTAGGCTTTTAGAACAAATCATAGTGGAAAACTGGTAAAAGATATCAATAGCACAACATTTGGTGCATCCACCCCCACAAAAGAGTAGGAATGACCATTTACACTGTTTGGGAAGAGGGAAAGAATCAAAAAGGAATAAAAGTAAGAGGAAAGAATTAAAGAGGAAAGAAATTGAGAGGAAAAAATATAAATTCCTTTGTTTGGATAAGGAAGAAATGAAAGTAGAGGGAAAGTTAGTAATAAAATTATTTATTTTATTAAAATGTCAAAAACAACCCCTTTAAGTTTGAATTATGCTTTAATTACAAGGGCAATGAAGCAATTTCAAGATATTTTCTTCTTATTCTCTCCAATTTTGAGGGGAAAACTTTTGGTGGTCCCAAGGGAATTTGCAAATTCATCCCCTCCCTTCCTCCCAAACGAGGAAAATATACTTTTGTCCCTTCTAATTCCTCCCCTCCTCTTTCCTTCCTTCAATCCAAACACACCATTAAGCACCATAAAAAAATAAATTAAGAAGGAAAAATTATAGATATATATGCGATAGAAAATAGCCCCAAGCAAAAACATGCCAAGTTTTCAATTGTTGTCAAGTCTAGCACCAATTCCCACAAAACCAAAACCCTTTTTCACCTATAACAACAATGAATTTCAAATTTGTTTAAGAGCATAATCAAATCAGTCTGCAGGATCAAGCGATAACAAAAAATGAAATCAAGAATTCTACCCTTGGTTATCTTTCTCATCTCCAGCAACTTTGATTGAGCTTGAGCTATTTCGTGTTTCACTTGAGAAACAATAGCTTCATGCTCTTCAATTGATAAAGGAACACCATTTTTTGCAATAATAGCCTCGGCCACCTCATTATGTAATTTCTGTTTCAAACGCTTCTCCTGTGGAAGAAGAAATGTCAAGAATGATGAAAGTAATGGAGCGCAGTAGCTGAATGATGGTTGGCAAACATGGTTACCTTATCCTTGGTTTCATGAAGCTTTTCTCTTGCTTCCTTGCCATTTCTAAGATATTTTGAATTTTGTTCTTCTATCCAGCCCCTAAAACGTCTGGAAGACACAAGCAAAGACATTGGTCATCATAAATTTGAGGCAAAAGCAAGATGTATTGACAAGAGTTCTCACTAAGAAATGTATTCACAGGAGTCCTCATACTTACTTGGTACATAGTACTTCATCACATAGAAAATTCAGAAGCCTAAGTTTTTGCAAGCAGTTGAGGGAATCATAAGAATCAAACTTGAAATCGAGACACTCTGAGGGATATCCTCTTGATTCGCATTCATATTCAGAAACATACTTCTCCAAAGCTTTTAACCAGGAACTTCTTCCATCTGTCGAACTAAAAGACATAGACCTACATAAAAATACTTAAGGCATGAAATATATTGCTCATAAATTAAAAAGAGCAAAGAAAATAAACCCTAAGAGATTTTTGTAAAAAAATTTTACTTTTCTCCCAAATCCTTCAGTATCAAGGACAACAACTTAATGTGAAAACGGACTACTACAGATGATGTGGGACTATAGCGTGTTTTTTTCCCACATATCAATTCTTGCAGTATGGTTTCAGCCTCCTGTTTCTTGAGACCAAGGACCTGAAGAAAAATAGCAAAGTAAAAACTTAATGTTTACATAAGAGAGAGAAAGGTCAAATGAAGCAGACCATGTAGAACAGAATATGCACTTCCATCTAAGTCATATTATAACAAATAGCCATAAGCAATGAGCAGAACCTAATATTTTATGATGAAAGGTAGAATCAGCTGCGCTGGTCCAACCGAATGTAAACTTGCCTTTTGAAAAGCAGCACTAAACTCTAGAAACTGTAACGCATCCCCCACACAGTCTGGAGTTAGCTCAATGCCTGTCACTATGTTCAGGGGCATGCCTTCAGGTAATGTTATCCCCACAGGCAACTCAATTTGATGGCACTGAGTGAATTCATTGCCTATGGTTGGCTCTGCAGCTTTCTTTTTCTTCTTCACAACTTTATTGACAGGCAACTCAATTAGATGGGTCTCAGTGGATCCATCTGCTACAGTTGGCTCTGCAGCTTTCTTTTTCTTCTTCACAACTTTATTGACAGGCAACTCAATTAGATGGCTCTCAGTGGATCCATCAGCTACAGTTGGCTCTGCAGCTTTCTTTTTCTTCTTTCCACCTGTATTGATGGGCAACTCAATCAGATGCCTTCCGGTGGATCCATCCGCTATGTTTGGCTCTACAGCTTTCTTATTCTTCTCCCTGACTTTATCACTTTTTACAGATTTTGCTGCTGTAGCATCACAACTAACTACAACATCATTAGTTGGATTTTGTTCTGTTTCAGCAGAACCTGAGGTTAAATTGTTGACAACTTCCAACTTTAGTTTCTTTTTAACTTTGAATGGAGATCCATCCTTCCTTTCCAAACCATGATCTTCCTCATCATTCAAAATTTTATTGGATAATCTGGGGCTCTTTCGAGTGCTTTTCTTCAGATGATTATCATCATCTACCCTATTTCCATTACATATTTCCTTTAGTCCTTCACTTGTTCTTTTCTTGGCAGATTTCTTGTCTGAGTTTGCTTTTGAACTATGAATATCCAAGTTGTGGTCAATTTGGCCACAAGGGTTCTCCTTATCCAATATGTTTGGGGAGGAGAGTTTGGGTTTCTGCAAGAGATAAATCCACTTCCCAAATGAATAACCAATAAACCGAACTGTAGATCCATATTCATGAGTATATTTTCAAGGAGAACAAAAGAGCATTCCCTTATACCTTAGTTGAAGCAGGAGAGTTCTTTGAAGAGGAATTTTCATGTTTTACAGTTCGATCATGACCAGATTTCTCAGGGCTGTCAACGCACAACATTTCAGAGACGGAGGAAAATCCCGTCTTTTTCGCTGTGTGCACTAATATGCCGGTGGGATTTTGGCCTCTTTTCTTCCTGCAATTGCAATCTTTCTTCTATCAACCATGATGTTTTACTATGATAAAGATAAGGAGTCCATCAGAATTTAATTATTCAACAGTAGTTACAAAGACTTACATGCAGAAACTGCAATTGCAAATGCCCCTGCATTTCGGGCAGTTCCAGTCATCCAACCCAGAAACATCAGCTGCTTTTTCTCCATATCTAAATTACAAGTTGAGTAAAAGAAAAACAGAATTGTCTTTATTTATCTTTTGTAGAAAAGTATTTCAAGTAACAGATAATTTGACCTAAAAACGTTACAACAAGAACAGAGATTTAATTTCCAAGGAAGGAAAACGAAATAATTTTCTTGGTTAATCGGTAATTTCCAATAAGAAAAACGTTATGATAAGCAACTAGATAGCATCACCGTCGATTTATGTCATCACATTCTATTAATGTAAACTACATAAGAAGAACACAAGTTTCATTTTTAAGAAAAACCAAGCTCTATCCAAGTACACTATAGTATGTTACCTGTTCAAGAGGCATTTGTGACAGAATCTTATTGTGCAGGGCTTGTCGCTCTTAATGTTCTTACAAGCCGCTGAGAAATCCAGCGTTTTTTGACGACACTTGGAAGATTCCATTTCAAAGCAAATATCAATAATCAAACCAAGGATTTCCAACATACAAACATAAAAAAAAATTATCATAGTATCTATTCATAAATGCTAGCCAAAAGTTAAGAACTTTATCCAGAAACAAAATTAAAAACAAAAACTTTCGTAAGTTTAGAGTCGTTTCCCTAAACGGGTAAATGAATTTTTGTGTTTCAAGCTGGCCATTTCTATATGATTGATTAGAACCTATAAAACCCTTTTAAGGGAATACCTCGGAAGACGAAAGTACCTGGTGGCAAGTTTTGCCATTGACGGGACAGTAAATCCGACCACCAACGACACGAACTCCAGGGTTCTTGGAACGCTTAGGTTGAGATTGTTCTTGTTGTTGATGTGCTGCATCACCATAATCTTGGTCGGCATTCTTGTTGCTGTCCTTGCGCTTCCCAGCAGTAGAACCATTGTGCTTCGCAGGAGAGCTTGAAGGAACAGCCATTCTTGATGTCCAACTCTTGCACTTCTCCTAAAGTTACTCTTTTTTTTGTTTTCTTGTTTAAGAGGGTGTCATGGTGAGTTGAAGCGGCAGTAAATTTGAAATATAGACGTGGGACATGTTGTGATTTGGGTTTTCATATTTCCCTCTATTTTTATCAGAAAGGCGGGATCGGGAATAATTTTTGAGTTCCCAAATGCATGAGGCCTCATAAAGACAAAGTGGTTTTTGGACGTTATTGTCCGACTTAGGGGAATTTGGACTTAGGCAAAGGGGTATTTGATTTAAGTATATGTCTAATAGGGCCAACTTACATATTGAATCTCTCCATTCCTACAAGTACGAGGGAGGTAATCATAAAATTTGTTTATCACTTTTCAGCTAATTCCTTCCTTTATACATATTTAATTCACTTACAATACATTCACTTCATAGAATTGGAATTTTATTCCTTCCATATTCATTATTACGATATTTATTTAGTTTTTTATCACGAAATCGCAATCTGTAAAAATTTCTATTACTTAAAATCAAATAATGAGAATTCCTTAACTCAACCAAGAAATCATAATTTCTCACCACTATCACAACCATTACCACTGCCACCACCGCCGCTGCTGTCGCAACTAACATCACCACCTACCATTGCTGCACGCCATCGCCATTACCACCACTACCACTACAGTTACCGCCACCGCCATCATCACCGTTACTGCTACCAACCACCACCAATCGCTATCGCCATCGCCACCACCACCACTACAATAGCCACCGCTAACCATAGTCGTCACCACTGCTACTATTGCCAACCACCATAACTACCAAAGTCATCGCTATTAATTGTCGCTACTGCCACCTATTACTTTAGTATTAATTGAGAAAGAAAATAAGATCGAAAAATCATTTAATTATTAAAATTATATTATATATCTATTCTTAAATTACTTATAAATCAAACTAAACAAACTAATATATATTACACCCTTATACCATTCCTTATAGAATTCCAATTCCAATTCCATTCCCTCTCATTCTATTACATAAAGTACTATAAGCGGAGTTTGGTGCTGTTGGTTAGCAGCTTTTTTAAGGTATTAAACATATCAAAACATGTTTGATCTACAAAACAAGCCTAGTTTTAACAAAACTTCACTTCTTGTAGCGAATAAATCTCAAAATTTTATCCTTCATTTTTCTTGTACAAAAATCTTAAAACAAAACAAAATTAAATCTCTTGGTGTAAACTCTAAACTAACAATTCATTTCAATCACCATCTTACAATTATTGACACCGCCATTGCTACCATTGTTACCATGACCAATTTTACCATTATCATTGAAGAACTTAACTAGATAAGGATTCATTAAAGAAGCTTGAAATGAACAAATGAGAAGGAGCAATAAATTAGTAATTGCAAAGGAAAAATAAATGATGAAAGAGATAAGGGAATAAAACCTAAGTTTAATGTGAAGTTTAAAGTTCAAACCAAATCTTACTCTTATTCTACTGCAAAATGCTTCCCCAAAAGAACTTCACGAGCACTTTATTAATATTTGTCCATAGAGGCTAGTTTATAAGTTATAAACACTTAGGATATTAAGTTAGGTGATTTTTTATTACATAATAAATAAGCTCTTTTGGGCATTACTTTCTTTCTCTAAGAATTATGAAGTATGGGTACAAAAGAGATAAAATATAAACAAAGTCTTCTCAAAATCCTGTTGACATCTACCTAAGTGATGTATATATAATCCTTCCAAAAAGATATATCCATTTACTTCTTTTTCGTCTTTTGATATATTACTTTCATCCTTCTTCCATGGCTTTTTTCTTATTACTTAATCCAAATCTCAAAAAGCAAGATTAAGATCAAGTTAACTTGATCAGGAACAAGTCAATGAGATCGAGATGAGGACCAAATTAACAAGATTAAGATTAAGTTCATGCTTGTAAAAAAACCAGTAAGTGTTATTTGAATCTCACTTAAGGGATGTAGACCAAGTGATTTCTACAACAAGCTTTTAGTAGTTGGAGATTAAAAGAGATTACAACAATTCTCTTCTAATAATCATTAAGCAATTTGATTGATGGTCAATCAATACATCACATGAACTTACATTAAAACTATTTTTGGAAAAGTTTGTCCTATTTAAATCATACTCAAACATTTAGGTTCAGTGCTCTCATGCATTTTAATAAGGAGAAGAAAACAACATACGATTCCATCTCAATTAAATATATGTAAATTAATACTTGCATTTAGCGTAAGTTTCTTAAGCAAACTCTTTCAATGGGTTGTTAATTTGAACTAACATATATCTTCATCTTTCTGTCCTTTTGACGTCATCAAAAAGATAGTTGAGATAGCAAGCAATTAAGGAGGAGAAAATAATGAAGTTTAAGCAAACAAGGAAACTCATATGTTACTTGAGCACTAGTTCCCCGTAAACACCCAAGTGTTGTTTAAATACTCAAACACATATGCTAGTGCTAGCTCATGCACCATTCTCTAGAGACATAAGTGTCGCTCAAGTACTTTACACAAATATTACTATAGTATTCTTACAGAAGAATAGCCCAAGCACTCCTGTAAGCAAGTAAGCATTGCTTAAGTAAGGTTGTAATCTAGTTAAGTTGAACCACTGCCTTAGCTCAAGTTCGACTAAGCTTTAAATTTTTTAGGTTAAGCTTGAAACGAAATTATATTTGGCAAGCTCAAGTTTTACTCGATTAAGTTCGAACTTTTTATAATTTTCCTTAAATAGCCTCGAATTCACCTATATCTAAAACCTTATTCCCACAAAAGAAAGCATAAGTGAACAATCAATTCTATAAGAGAGGATCCATTCAAAGCCAAATTGTCAAAGAGCTTGGGTATGCATTCAAAGTAAAAGCAATCTCCTTTTATAACCACTTTTTAGTAGAACAATCCCCACACAAGGCTATAAGAGTGCATTTAGCACACCCTATTATGAATCACAATCAAAAACAGACAAGGCCAGTCGCTAAATGGGTCCAAGCTTATAAAAAGCTTAAAAAGGATTAATGGGAAAAAGTGTGAAAAGGTAAAAATAAAGAATGAAACAATAAACAAAACCACGAATAGTTCTAGAGGATATGACGCACCAATGGAACTTCCGAGAACTCACAGCTCAATTTGATATGATGCCAAATTGGTCCGGTAAAGTTACTCACCACCTAACCTTACTTAAGGAAAATAATAAGAGTGATTCCAATAGTAAACAAACAGTGTTTATGCAAGGAAGAAAAAGTACTCAAAGAGTGTATACTAAGAATGATCTGATGTTGTCACAGTTACAAGTACAAGGGTATTTACACCTATAAGTTAAGGCAACCTGCCTAAAAAATAAAAAATAAAAAGGGTATTTCCTAAGGAAGTAATATAAACGATACAAAAAAGTAAAAATAAATATATAAGAAAAATAATCATTGGTGCAACGAATTTTGCACATAATACTGTACACGTAGCGATGTTACATTAGTGAGGTCGTTAAAAGATGTGGATAAAAAGTACGGACAGATGAACTTGTCCGAACAAGGATGGCTTAGTCGGTTTGAGCAGGGATAGCTTAGTCGGTCCGAGCCTCAGCTTCTTAGCAAGAAAGATGCCGAGTAATTGGTCGACTCGGCGCTATAAAGTAATCATTAACTCAACATACTATAAAAAAATGGGCAGTCATACAACATAGCATCAAGGGTGACTCGGTAAGGAAGTACTCGGCCTCGACAGGGGTTGGTTAGAACAGAAGGATCCATCATACCAGCTCCTCTAATCCTCAGGCTCAACCACGGGTTAGAAGTCCGATGGCTTAATTCTCATCACACCCATTTAATCATAAAGTACCATACCAACTTAAGCATAAATAGCCATAACTTTACTTAATCATGGGCTTTGTTGCAATAGCAATTTTCATCATATTAACATAGTGGATAAACAATCATAAGTCAATTAAATGCAAGTCAACATTAGCATCAAACATAAAGCAAATAGTAACACTAATATCCCTATGGTTCAATTATCAATTTACAATACAGCTTCAAAATTCTTCAAACACTAAGGATCAACATGTTGGAAATTTTTGCTATTATCGGCTAACATTAATTGGATAATTCTTTTGATTTATAGTTGATGATTTAACCTCTATACAATGATGTACATGATAAGCCTTAAAGCAAATGTGATCATGTAATATGGGCTATGTACATCTCATTAGGCCAATGTGATGAGGTTGTTATGTAAGCCAAACCCAATAAGAGCCTTGATTAGGATTTTAAGGGAGGGAAGGTTAAGGTTTTCTTATAAATATGTGATTAACTTCTCTCTTTACTTTTAATCGATGAATCTACACATTGAGAGCCACCATAAAAAAGAAGAGCAAATAAGAAGACTAGCTTGTGGATCAACCATTACTATTGTCAATTATGTTTGCCCTATCAAATAAGTATATCGGTAACTACTTACATGGTGTTCTAATATTATACATTATGTTTTATACTCTCAATATCATATAATATAATATCTATTCTATTACATTTTTACATCATTTAAAATGTCCAAATTTTAAATATTGTCTAATATTTATACCTTCCATAATCTAATATTTATTTAATTACATTATATCCTCAATACTGCGTTTTTTTTAAGTGAAGTTAATTTTTGTACCATATTTTAGATGGGATAAATTTTGAGTATTTTATCTAATAACCAAACTCAAATTACAAACCAAACATTGGCAAAAAATTGTGTCCAGTTCAATTTCATAAATTTTACACAACAAAAAAATACCTTAAAATAAAGTGGAAACAAGCTCATTCTTATAAGGAAAAAAAAATCATAAAATTTGTTTATGGCCTTTCATCTAATTCCTTCTTTCATGCACATTTGATTCACCCAACACCATAACCAAAATTTAGTGTCATTGGTTATTAGCTTTTTAAGATATTATACAAAACAAAATTTATTGTAACATATATGATCTACAAAATAAGCCTAGTTTTAGACAAATCTTAAAAATTTGTCCTTTGTTTTTGTTAGTATAAAAATCTTACAACAAGATAAAATAAAATCTCTTTACAAAAACCATAAATTAGCGATTTGTTACAATAACCATTTTACAATCATTGACATTACCATTGCCACCATTATTACTGTTGTCACCGTTACCAATGCAACCATACCATTACCATTAAAGAAAATTGAATTAGGATTAACTAAAGAAGCTTGAAATAAACAAACAAAAGCAAACAATAAATAAATAATTACAATAAAAGAAAATAGAGAAAGAGAGAGAGAAATCAAACATGGGCTTAATGTGAAATTCAAACCACTATTTTTTATTGCAACTTACTTCTTCAAGAGAACTTCACAAGCACTTTACTAATAATTATCCATATAAGCTACTTTATAGGTTGTAAAGACTCAAGAATATCAAGTCAAGTGTTTTTTTTATTACACGATTAATAAGCTCTTAGAAGTATAGGATTTTCTCTCCATAAGAATTGCATAGTATATGTACAAAAGAGATAAAATGTGAACAAAAAATAACGAGCTTCTTCTCAAAATCTTGTTAGCATCTATCTAAGGGATGAACCTATAATCCCTCCAAATAAAATATAATCATTTACTTCTTTTTCTTTTTTCATATACTACTTTCGTCTTGCTTTTATGACTTTTTTTTCTTGTTACTCGATCCAAATCTCAAAAGATCACGTTAAGACTAAGTTAATAAGATCAGGAGGTCAATGTGATCAAGATTAGGACCAAATCAACAAGATCATAATTAAGTCCTCACTTGTAAGAAAACCAAGAAGTGATATTTGAATCTCATTTGAAAGATGTAAACAAAGTGATTTCTACAACAATCTTTTAGTAATAAGAGATTAATAAGAATTCCATTAATTGTCTTCCAATAATCATTTAGCAATTTGATTCATTTCCAATCAATACATCGCATGAACTGACATCAAAACCATTTTATGAAAGGTTTGTTCTATTGAAATCATACTTGAACCTCTAAGTTCAATAAGTTCACGCATTTTAATGAGAAGAAAGCACCATATAGTTCCTTCTTAATCGATACCTATTTATTGAAAAAAAAAGATATCCATTGGAGTTTGTAAATTAATACTTGCATTTAGAGTGAGTTTTCTTATGTAAACTCATTTTAGTGGGTTCTAAATTTTATCTAATATATATCTTTATCTCTCTCCCCTTTTAACATCATCGAAAAGATGGCTGAGATAGCAGGTGATTAAGGAGAAGAAAATAATGAAGTTCAAGTAAATAAAAAAGCTCATGTGACACTTAAGCGTTAGCTTCTTGTAAATGTCTAAGTCTTGTTCAAATACTCAAAAGCAAAGCAAGCTCAAGTACTACTCTCTAAAGAGGCAAAGAACTAAGCGCCAATCGAATGCTCTCCAAAAATGTTATGTACAGTATCAAATACAAGTGCTACACATAGCACCAATCATATGCACAATATCCAAAGCATTAAGCATGTACAATATCCAACTCCTTATCTATAGCTTAACCACATAGCATTCACAAGGCATTACTACATCACAGTAATATATAAGCTTTAAACATAAGTTCATGAGTTGTAAAGCATCGGATAAGAACCATCAAATATAATTACCTTTTCCTTATTTCTATAAAAGAAAGCATAAGTGAACAATCAATTCTATAAGAGAAGATCCTTTTAGAGCCACGTTGTTAAAGAGGTTAGGTATACATTTAAATCAACAGTAATCTCTTTTCGTGACTACTTTTTAGTAGAATAATCACCCTTCAAAGCTATATGAGTACATTTAGCTTATCTATTCAATCATAAAGCACTATAAGATAACACTAACTTAAGTATAAGATGTCATAACTTATTGATCATATACTCTATTGTGATCACAACTTTTAGTATACCAACATAAGAGATAAATAATTGCCAATCAATTAAATGCAAGCCAACATTAACACTAATCAAAAAGCAAATAGCAACGCTAACATCACTATGGTTCAATCATCAATATGTAATACAACTTCAAAATTCTTCAAACGTCGAAGATCAACAATCATTCATCAATCATAAAACCATCATGCCACATTAAAATCATCATAAGGTTGCATTCAACCATGATCATCACAATTTCAATACCAAAGTTTCATAACTTTTCATCAACCATAACTCCACTAAGTCATCAAATATGAGTGATCATCATGTGATCATCATAATCACATTATTCTTGAAAAAGGCAATATCAAACTCAGTCAATAGAAGAAGCTAAAAAATCAAAATGGTGGAGAACGATAAGCAAAAGACTTCATTTAGATCTCATCAAGGTGATCCATAAGTTGTTATTGGATCAATAAAGTATGGTAATTTCAATCGAAAATGTGGAAAAAATCCTAAAACCATGATATCAACTTGCATAAGCTTCAAGTTAACATAAGTAAGTTTCAAATGCATATGTTATTCCATAAAGGTTAATTTCAAGTCACGACAAAGTGGAAACCACAAAATTACATGTTTGTTTGAAAATAAGAACAAAAGGAACAATTTACTTTTGTCATGTTTCAAGATACTAAAAAATTAGAGAAAATTCATAAGTTCAAGCAACAATACAATTTCAACACATTTTAATAAACCATGATGAATGATCATTCTAATAGCGAAACTTGCTCAAACTACTTACTTTTGGTTTAGGTTCTAAGGTTTCAAAAAATAAGAAAACTTTTATCCTTTGGTTTATGACCATTTCTACTTGATGCACAATTATGTGAATGTATTTAAATCTATTGTGATAGTTGCAAATTTTGTTAATGGTGACTTTGACAAAACGATTATCATATTCTTTATTATTGAGCTTAGCGTAAACAAGCTAGGATTGCAAATCATGGATCAATTGGATCATCAGAAAAAGAGAGAAAAAATCAAAAGTTGGTTAGCCTTGTTGAAAAGCAAATCCAAAAATGATTAGAAGCACAATGGGTTAAAAGCAAAAGAGATCAAAATTTGGTTAGAAGACATGAATTCATAAGCTTAGTTCTATTTTTCCTTAGTTTACATAAGTCAACTTTGGGAATCCATAAATCTTCGCATATGGATAGTTGCATAGTTCATAATATATCAATAAAGATTGATTTGAGTTTACTTTAACATAAACTAAACTACTTCATCATTTACATTATTTGGGAAGTTGAATTTTGCTAAAGAAGATTACCTTACTAGTTTAGGACAATCTATCTTATTTTATTTTCTTTTCTAATTTTATGGGGTATAGACTTTGTTCGATTTGTATTTTCAGATTTTTCACAATAATAAACTTTTATTCTTCACAATATTTGTGTTTTTCACATTATACGTTGTATTGCTATCATAGTAGGACATTGACTGGTGGCAATGGTAACAATCCTCATTACTGTATTCAAAAGGTTTGGGTCCCGATTTGGGGGGTAAAACTGAAATTACATTGCAGCATTTGGAGCATAGTCTAGAGCAACGGATTGACTACATATCCCAACATTTTAAGGAAATCCTTAAGGATGTTACATATCGTATAATGGTATAAGGATTGATACTTATAATCATAAGAGGTAACATATCAATTTCAAAAGATTTGAATGACTACGAATTACTTAGATATGGTAGGCGATGGCCTTACTAAGGTAATAGAAGGAAAGACGCTTATGGTAGTAAGGATGAGATTCTAGAGATTTCTGATTGAAGGTGAATATTCCTTACTTCAATGGAAGTTTGGGAATATAGGAATTTCTAGGTTGGATTGCAAAGATTGACAAATTCTTTATTTACTGAAAGATTCTACCAAAAAAGAGAGTTAGATTGGTGGCTTACAGGTTGAAAGAAGGAGCTTCTACATGGTGGGGATGAATTCTAAATAGAAACGAACGAGAAGAAAAGGGTCTTGTATGCTCTTGGTATAGGATGAAATATTTATTAATAAGTGAGATTCTACCTCCAAATTACGAACAGGTTCTATTCCAACAGTACCAATGTCGTCAACAGGGGAACATATCTTTGCTCAAGTATACAACAGAATTCATGAGGTTAACAGAAAGGAACAACCTTCATGAATGAGAAGGGCAATAAGTTGCTAGGTACTTAAAGGGATCAAGACCAATCTTAATGGATAAGATTGGTATTCAGGTCATTAGAACCTTATTAGAAGCTAAAAATGTGGCTTTAAAGGTAAAGTCGATGCAACAAGAGTGTAACAGAAGTTGTTATTATAGTTATAAGGCTATTAGATCAAGTGAGAAGTTCAAATTAACATTAAAAGCAATCGCTAGTAGCAGAAGCATAATAAAGGATAAAATGCTAAGTAAACGACATATGTTAGAAGCTAAAGAAAAAGAGGAGACGAAGGCAAAAAATCCTTATGCGAAGCCTATCACAAGAAAGTTCTTTTGATGCAATCAACCAAGACATAAGTCGAATGAATGTTTGATGAGAAAGACATTGAATATTAGGAAAAAGATCCAGAAGATGAGGAGGTTTGGTTTAAACTTGATGAAGATGAGGGGGAAGAGTATGATGATGAAGGTGATGTTATATCCAAAATAAGAAAATCAAAGTCAACATCATCAGCAAAACCAAATGCACCATCAATGACAAGGTGTTTAGAGTTGTCATTAATAGTAGTAATAGTGAGAACGTCATTGGCTAAGAAGTTGTAATGAAGTCGAAGCTACTTGTGGAGAAACATTCAAATCCTTACACTTTAACACAAATCAAGACTACAGTAAGAAGGGTAGAAGGGTTACAGAAATGCAAAGCTCCTTTCTCAATTGGTAAGTACTACAATGGAGTTTATTGTAGTGTTGTTAGTATGGATGTGTGCTATATATTGCTTAATAGACATTAGCAATATGATGTTGATGCCTAACATTCAGGTAAGAGTAATCTATACGAGCTAAAAAAAAGGAGGTGTAAAGTATACTCTATTGCCATTGAAAGCCAGGCTAGAAACTCTTGAGAATAGTAATTTCTTGTTTACTGTTCATAAGTTTGATTTTGAAATTAAAGGGATGAGAGAGGTTCATGTGTTGGAAGTTAAGCATGTGATGTTAAATAAGGCTGAATTACAAGTAGAGGAGCAATTAGAAGTAGTGTGACTTTTATTTCCGGAATTTAAAGAGTTGATGCTAGAGAAAATTTACGTTAGATTACCTCCTGTAAAAGAATCCAACATCAAATTGATCTCGAGCTTAGGTAAGTTTTCCAAACTTACCTCATTAAAGAAGGAATCCAAGGGAGAGTGAGGCTAAAAGAGAAGGTAGAAGAGTTGCTTCATAAAGGTCTTATATAGGAAAAACATGAGTCCTTATGTTGTTCCTACAATTTTGAATTTGAAGGAAGATGGCATTTGGAGAATGTATATTCATAGAAGGGCTATCAACAGAATCACAATAGGATATAAGTTTTCAATTTCGTGATTGGATTATATGTTAGATAGTTTGTACGGTGCCAAATGGCTTTCCAAGATTGATTTTAAGAATTGTTATCATCATATTCAAATTCAACTAAGAGAAGAATGGAAGACAACATTGAAGACCAACGAAGGGCTATCTGAGTGCATAGTAATACCATTTAAGTTATCCAATGTTCCTAGCACCTTCATGAGATTAAAGAATCGGGTGTTGAAGCCATTCATTACTAAATTTTACCAATTTATTTTGATGACATCCTGATTTGTAGTTGTTTAGAAGAAGAGCACTCAATGCACTTGAGTTAAGCCTTAATAGTTTTGAAAGAGAACAAGTTATACATAAATCTTAAGAAATGTAGTCTTATTGCAAATAAATAGCTATTATTATGATTTGTAGTGTCACCAAAAGGCATAAATGTTGATGACTATGAGATCAAAGAAATTGGAGATTGACTTACACTAAAGAGTGTTTCTGAAATGCGAAGTTTTTATGGGATGGCTGCATTTTACAAGCATTTCATCATAAAATTCCGGTATTATAATAGTACCTATGACAAAGTGTTTGAAGAAAGGAAAGTTTCATTTGAGAGAAAAGGTAGCTGATAGCATTGTGATCTTAAAGGAAAAGTTGTGCACTACTCTAATTTTAGCTTTACCAAACTTCAA
This sequence comes from Lumnitzera littorea, assembly GCA_024138015.1. NCBI lineage: Eukaryota > Viridiplantae > Streptophyta > Magnoliopsida > Myrtales > Combretaceae > Lumnitzera > Lumnitzera littorea. The sequence goes on from JAMXBB010000002.1 coordinate 53,998,473, forward strand.
TGAGCTATTTGAAATTGATTGTGATATAAGTAGAGTAGGATTAGGAGCTGTCCTATCTCAAAAGAAGAAACCTATGGCATTTTTTTAGTGAGAAGCTGCATGATGCTAAGTAAGTGTAGAGTAATTATGATAAAGAGTTTAATTTGGTATTACATACCCTTAACACTTGGGAACTCTATCCACTATCTAAAGAGTTTGTGCTATATTTCAATCATGAAGCTTTGAAGTATTTGAGTAGTTAGAAACGACTTAGTAGTAACATGCATGCAAGACGGTGTTGATTTTTGTAGAATTTTCCTTTTAGGTTGAAGCACAATCAAGTGTTTAGAATAGAGTTGTTGATGCTCTTAGTAGAACAACTTCTTTATTGCTTACCTTGAGTGAAATAATTAGGTTTGAATAACTGAAGGGTGAACATGAGTAAGATGAGGATTTTGCTATAATTCAGAGTAGACTCTCTCATAATCAACCCTCTAATGGATTTTATGTACACAATGGACTTTTGATGCATGAGAGTCGGTTATGTTTAGACATTACTACACTTCGGGAGCAAATGATTCTAAAATTACATGTTGGAGGATTATAAATCATTTAGGTAAAGATAAGATACTTGCTACTGTAAAGGAGAAATTCTATTAGCCACATTTGAGGAGACATGTCTACAAGTTTACTAAAAGATGTATTATATGTTAGAAGGCTAAGGAAGAGTCAAAGAATACCGAGTTGTATATGCCTTTGCCTATACCAAAAAAGATTTAGGAAGACTTATCCATGTTTCTTATGTTGGGTTCACTAAGGACTTAAAGGGAGTTGATTTTGTGTATGTAATGGTTGATAAATTTTAAAAAAGGACTCATTTTATTCCATATAAAGAGACTCTGATGAAGTTGGGGTTGCTATATTATTCTTTAAAGAGGTAGTTAGATTACATGGGGTTCTAAAATCTATCACTTTTGACTGAGATATAAAATTTGTGAGTTACTTCTAAAAAACCTTATGAAGGATATTTAGTTGTTCTTTGATATAGTTGTATTGCTCATCCAGGGATTGATGGACAAACAAAAGATGTTAACAAAACTTTAGGAAATCTAATCCATAGTATCTATAAAGGTAAGCAAGATAATAGGATGTCACATTAGCTCGAGTAGAATTTGTATACAATAATGCTGGTCATAGCGCTACTGGGAGATCACCATTTTCAATTGTGTATATGAAGGTAGCATAGCATATGCTTGACTTGATTTAATTGCCTAAAGGTGAAGGAAAGAGTGTTCAGGCTAAGAATATTGCTGAAAAATTTGTGGAAGTACATCAAGAGATGAAACGGAAGCTTTGATTTGCTAATTAGAAATATAAGGCAATTGCTAATATGCATCAAAGAGTTAAGACATTCAATGTAGGAGATAAGTCATGGTATGTCTTCAAAAGGACAGGTTTCGAGTGAGTGTTTATAAAAATTCCAATAGAAGAAGTATAGTCCTTATAAGTTACTTCAAAAGATAAATGACAATGCTTATGTCATTAATCATTTTACAAGACTTCAATTGTTGCAGATTTATCTTTGTATTATGATTCCATAGGACATCTATATTTAAACTCAAGGTCGAGTTTTCCGCAAGTGGAATAGATTAACGAGGATGGGATATGCTTATAGATCATAGATCAATTATATCATTAGAAAAAAGGGAAAGAAGAAGTCAAAAGTTAGTTAGCCTTGTTGAGAAGCAAGTCTAAAAATGATTAAAAGCATGGTGGGCTAAAAGCAAAAGACATCAGATGTTGGCCAAAAGATACAAATTTAGGAGCTTACTTCTAATTTTCCTCAATTTATATCGATTAGCTTTGGGAAGCATAACTCCTTATGGAGCAAAGCAAGTTAAAAAAGAAAAAAAGAGTAACAAGAAAGCAAAAGCAATATCATGGTACAATTGTACATTTAGGACTTAGTAAAGACAAAATCTCTCTATCGAACACAAATGACTTGTAATGCAATGCATGAGAGATGTAAATGCAGTGAAATGCATCAACATCTTCTATCGAGCCACTTTAGCTCTCATATTCATATCAAATCACTCACTAGGCTTAGAATACTGTAGTAACCTTAGCTTTAATCACTTGGCTAATCTTTATCATGCTTTGAAGCAATAAAATCATAACGGTCTCACCATGTAAACTATCCTAAAATAAAAGTTGACTTTACAACTGTTATCTTATACTTGATTCACATAAGGCATCAACGACTAACTTGCTTTGAAGTGATAGTTCACATAAGATTATTGCAATTTTACCCATGGAAATCTTAAATCATATATTAAAACTAAGGCAATCTAAGTACTATTTACATGACTTAGTAACTTAGGCTACTTAAACATTTACATAATTTTGATTCTAGAGGATCAAAAGATAACAACCAAAAGTTGCAAAGGTCTAATTGTTCTCCCGTTTTATATCCTCACTCCCTAATCTAAAAACAATTAACCTTAAGGTAGTTATAATGCGGTATCTTAGTCAGCACCTGCAAAATAATCAATAGAGATATAAGCAATCAACCACTCAATAAGTTAGGATGGAAACATAAGACTATACAATAAGCACAAACAATGTTATCAAACAGTTATTAAATACAATAGTAAGTATATACCATCGCACGACGGTGTTTAGTTCATCATGAGATTAGAGAAATTTCGCTCACTCTAATTTAGGATTGAAGAGTTTTAGTGTATATGCAACGACTCAAGACCAAACCTAGACTTGTGTAATGGAGACATCCCTCCACCCATGACTACTTTCGAACCACCCCCTTCACCCTTATCGCTCTTTTGTCACTTAGTTCGAATAAGGATGGAGAAGGGGCTATGTCAGCTATCTTTTTCGAAAGGATTAGTATTTGGTTGGAGAATTTTAATTGTCCCCTAATGGGTTGCAATGCATATTCAATTAACTTTTCAAGTTTAATATAGTTAAGTCGATTTAAGATGATCAATTAATTCTATACAGTTCAATCAATAGCAACTTAGTATAGCAAACCAATAAGGTACAATCAAGCTTAGAGATACGTAAGTATGTGCATAAGCAAGCTATTTATTATCACAACCAAGCATAACCTTAAGCCTTAAGTACTATAAAATAATACTTCTAAATACAGTTATGTATTGATCTTAAACTTACCTAGACTTCTCGCTTGCTTACTATGGTGCGACTTATGATATGTCTTTGCCACTAGTCACTATAATATAAATGTCATTTTATTATTCATACAATTACTATATATATATGAATTTTGTTCTATAACTCGATTTACTAACTGGAGTTTAAGGTTCTACTATACTTAGTTATCCAAGTTTTCTAGGTAACTTGTTATTAACCTCGCATTTAACTGATCTTTTATTTGACTCTTGATTACATTTTACTCAAAAGTTCTAAAAATATCTTCTGACCCATTATTTGAAGTTTAAGTCTTTGATTTTGTTTCTAATCTTCTTAGTTTGCTATTTACACCAAGTCTCTAATCTATCATTTGATTTAGCCTCTGATCAATATGCACGCCACATTTTAGCATAATTTCTACATTTTCCCCCCATGATCATATTCAAAATACCTTCCATAGCTTAACTTAACTTTAATTTGGACTAAATAGCATCTTACTATGTTACTTAAGTAACTTATATGTTATATATTTAGTCATATTTCAACACCAAGTCTTCAATACTCAAATCTAACACTTCCAACACTACAAATTTAATCCTTCAACATCATTCAATATTATAGTACACCAGAATACCAATCAAATCAGAATCTAAGTCAAATTCTTGAAAAATCATTAAGTATGTTTTGGTAAAGAGCTATTTAATAGGATTTTGGGACTTAAAAATTAGATAAAAATTTAGGAAATAGTTTTTCACGAAAAACTCTTCATATAAATTTTTACATATTATAAGTAATCTACAAAAAAATTTTAGAGTCGAGACAATATTGTTAAGGGTTTTGAAAATTGAATAAAAAATTGGTGGGTTTTGGTGATTTCTTAAGAACGGTATATTTAGACACCTAATTTCAATAAAATGACATTTTTCTTAGAATCTAAATGCAAAAATACTTCAAAATACTTTTTTTTTTCATAATTTTCAAACAAATTTAGTATTTTTACTAATTTTAGCAAAATTGAGGCTAATTTTGAACTTACCAGTAAATCAAAATTTAGCCATCGATAGACAAAGGGGTGTATCAAGCCTCTTGGGTGTTGCTTCCCTACCCTAGTGGTGGTAGTGGTTCACTTTCTGGATCTGTTTGGCCCTGTGAACCCAAAATCACCCTATTTGCACCTAAATTTTCTAAATTTTTCCTAGTTTTCCTCTTAACTCTTCTAAGCCTCTCCCTATTTTTCCTAGGTACTACTTTGTACAAAATGAATGCCAGAGGTGAAGGTTTGAATTTATAAGTGAGCTGGTGTCGATTGGGAAAATATTTGTTGACAGGTGTCCTTAATTCACTTTTCCCCCCATGTTTGCTTATCATAAGTCTAATTAAATGAAGTTTAATTGCTTAAGTGATGTTACCACACCACTTTCCCAACCTTTCTAAGCTGTTACATAATTTTTGATAAATTTGTATTAATTTTATATATTTATTTTAATATATCTCAGTATATTTTAAGTATTTTAAGTAATTTTGGATATATTTTCCTACACAAAAAATGACATTTAACACAAATAAACACTCTTAAATATTATCCATGTCATTTTATAACTTTTAGTCTACATATAATTTATCTCTAGTGATTCATTAATTATTAAAACATGTTTTGTGTGTTTCTATTAAATAATATACGCCTATCCTATAATGGTAACGTTTAATTATTTTATTATTTTATTTTCCTAAATCTAAACTCATGGGGGCAATTTTAATAATATTCTTAAATTTGAGTTTGATCGAATAACTTTTGCCATCACCCTAAATTCTACATACTAGTTTTAAACTAACCAATCGTAAGTTTATTGACCAATTTTTGTAGGGTCTCACACTTCATCCCCCTTGCAAATAATTTTGTCATTGAAACTACCACATTCTAGATCTTTTCCCAAGGAGGATTATGTATATACTCGTGAAGTTGCAATCCATTTTAATTTTTCTAAACCATCTTCTAACTGAACTTCTCAATTGACTATTTATCTATCTTTCTAATTTTCTATCCACTTTTCTCTTGTAATCCATATTTGATATCAATCATATCTTCACTCCATCACCAAAGTCTTTTAGCCATATTATACTATCCATTTTACAACTTAGAATCATAGCTATTCAAGTGTTCTTATTAATTTATCCTCTATCTTATCCTCTATGTTATCTACTCCTAAGTTTCACTTAAGATCATCAGTATCATCGATCCATTATGTGCCATAAGTGCCATATATCACCAATCTTTTTCCTCCCATCCACACTTTTCTTCTCATACTGACTATATTATTGTCATAGTTATTGATTTGCTTCCTCATATAGCTAGTGCAGGGTTAATAGAAATAAATTTAGCAAATCTTAACTATTTCCATCTCGAACTTCAAATTAAATGGTTGACAATTTGGATCAACTTGACTTGACTTAGCAAGAATTGAAGTTACTTTTGATCAATAGACTCATTAAGAGAAAAGATATTGACAGGAACTCATTACTTAACAAGACACGATACGATACGACACAATGTACTTCAATAGTTAACAAAACAAGAAGCTCAATATATGAGAGATTTGATTGTCATATATTTACCACTTCTTTATTTGATTACTCGTTGCTATTGCTTATATGAAGTATATTGTTCCTCGTATCTCACTTATACACTTGATTACATTAGTAGATCTTCTTTCCTAGTAGTGGTTATCCACTATCTCCATTCAATCACTAGTCTAACATTTATAGTATCTACAAAAATTCTTTCTCTATATGCAAGATGTTCAAGGGAAGAAATCATATCTAATCTAGGAATCACGCTTACTTAATTTAGCCTACAACTTATTATCACTTAACTTTTGCAATGTCAACCACAAATGGCCTGCATGCTTTTCCTTAGTTTTAGGGTAAATTAGAATACCATTAATAAATATCATAGCAAATTTTCTCTAGATATGGTTGCTATATATGATTCATCCAATTCATGAATACAGTGGGTACATTAGCTAATCAAAAAGGCATCACTAGAAATTCATAGTGTCCTTATCATGTCCTAAATATAGTTTTAGGGACTTTTTCCGTCTTAACTTGCATCTCGATCTTAAACCAATTCAGGGAAACACAATTGCTTCTTGCAACTAATCAATATAAATTCAGAGTAGACAATACTTTTTCTTAATAGTCACTTTATTTATCTCATAATATTCTATTCATAGCCTCATAGTGCCATTTTTCCCCCAAATAATATAGGTACCCTCTGTGGAGAAGTACTTGAGTGTTTAAATCTTTTATCCAATAGTTCTTGAAGTTGCTTTTTTAATTTCTAAAGTTCTATTGGAGATACCCAATATGGGACATCAGCTATAGGTTCTATCCTTAGAACTATCTTAATAGTAAAGTTTAATTTTCGATGTGAAGTTATACCAAATAGATCCTTAGGAATACATTTGAAAATTCACATATTGCCAGTAGATCCAATACTTCTGGTACTTTCCTCCTTCTCTCAATTGCAAATATCCACAAAACTTCCAATCCCTTCTTTTGTCTTTTTTTCTTTTAATCCATTATATTTTTTTCAATTAGAGCCAACTTCAACTCATTTATACTCTCTTTCCCGGAATTCTACCTAATTCCTTATTTACAACCTTTCAAGTTGGTACCTTTGCTTTAGTGGAAGTTCTAACTTGATAAATAAGGGTAATTCCAATCACTTTAATTCCTTTCTTACACACAAACTGCTAACTTACAAAGAATGAGCACATCAGTATCAATACTGCAATTGTAATTCATCCATTTTACATCTATATTTGTTGAAATATTTATAATTGATTCTTTTATTCATAGAACTTGAAATATAATTAGCTTAGTTCAACCTACACTTCAATTAATACCCAAAAATAAGAAATTTGGATACGTACTTGTTATAGGTCCTTCATTGATTTCATCTTCAACTCAAAAGATCACTATAGAGTCATCATGATAATATTCTTCCATCCAATCAGAAAAATCTTCTTCATCATCTTCTATATCTTACATAGCAAATGTCTAAGCAACTATAGTAGTATTACTAGGTTCTCTAATATCTCTAATTTCTCATCTAAACCATGGACAATACTTAGAAGAATATCTACTCTTTCTACATCTATTATTCTTAGCCAACTTCATTATTAGACCTTTACGAATTTTGTGGTTCCTATCTTCACAAATAAAGTATTTTCCTTTAAGTTGCAAATAATGTCTAGGAAAATAACTTGCTCCTTATTCCGGCACTTGCTATTTTCATTCTTATCGTAAAACTTAGACCATGCATAGACTAGGTAGGACTATTTGCTAGAGTTACTAGTTTCTTTTTCTTCTTGAACTACCAGCATCCAGTTAAGATCTATTGAGTGAAGGACCAAATCGAAAACCTCTACTAATCTTTTGACTCCCTTAAGCTTGTATCCTTAAAAGACTATCCCTGATTAACATACCTTATCTACCACCTTAGTGTTAGGGGTAAAACAATAATCTCTCAACTTACAATGCATAATAAGGTTAAATCTAGTAATAAAAAGTTCCTTCTTTAGCTTAAGATTATCTCTACATGAGACTAGCATATATTACATCATCCCATTCTTCACATCCTCATATTGAGTCACATTTACACTTTGCCTCTCTAACTCAAACAGTTCCTATACCATCTTTGTCTGAATATCATCATAAAAATGTCCCTTTCCAAATTCACTCCTAAACACCTGTTAAGTAATACTTTCTTTCAATTGCCTAGCTCTTAAGTCTTATTAGGCTCACGCTGCTAATTTTAGCATGAACGTACCATAAGCCAATCTTTGATACTTTGGAATTCTAAAAGGTTCAAAGTTTCTCCTTATTGGACTAACCAGTCGTCAATCAAAACGACTTATCTATCTTGCTCAACTTATTCCTAATATCTTATGGTTCCTGTATACAAATCCAATCATAAGTTTATCCAACAATCTGCTCTCATTCCCTTTATACAATTCAAGAGTTAACGATTCCTTACAATTGGACATAAGTACCATATAATGATAACATTTCGTTTGCCACAACATAAAATAAAGATTTCTACTATCCAACTTATAATTGCTTTACTTTACTTGCATTTGCTTACAAACTCTAGAAAAACAAATTATAGACTCATTAATCATTTAATTAGATACATAAAGGTTTACAACTTGATTATAGTATCATTTTACATTAAACATTACAAACTTAGCAACTACTATTGTACATACAAATGATTTACAAGATTAGTCACCAAAACGCATTTGATTCTATTACATCTCTTACTACTAAGTAAATAGGATGTTTATGACATATGTACAAGACCAAAAGCTACATATGCATCAACAGTCACAAAAATTCATCAAAAGATTAAAAGTACATCTACATTAGTCAAGAAGTAACACAAGATCAGACTCTAATGACCTAGTGAAATAAGACCAGCTGTCATGATATTTTGATTGTTTGAATTATCAACAGCAACCATTTGTTCAAAATAAATCCATTCTATATACCCCGAACTATGTTATCCTCCTCTTCACATGCAGATCCATAACTCGGTTGTACTAACTCAGGATTATCAAGAATGATAATTACTTCATAAACTTTGTCATTATCTAACCCCTCAACATCATTATTAACTATTATCTCATGAGCCACTATCTCATTCTATACAAGGTCAGCTTTCGGATTAGGCTTTGATCCATCATTTGATATAGGTTTTAATTCACTCTTTAAATTAACTCTAGATTGCTCACCTTTGACTTTTCATATCGTTTCATTCATCTCAACAGTAGCTATAGCCTGCATCGCTATAGCATGCATACCCTCACTAAGATTTCCTTCAATGTCTACTTCCAACTCCACTTCCTCAGGTACTTCATCTTCATGTTCCTTCTCTTCTAGATCCTATTCTACATTACCCATCAATTTATCCTCAACAAACTCATGATTACTTTTTACACTTGATTAAGCATCATCCTTGTGTTCTATAGGTTGTTGATCTTATGCCGTCTAAACTTCTTCCAATTAATCGACATAGCCAAGCATCTGGACACAACGTCCAGAAACCTAGGGCAATAAGGAGCTGCCTGAGAGTAGAACCCTTACTAAATTAGACTATACACTATAGTTTACCATTATCAAAAAAGGCAATAAGGACCTGGTTGAGAGTAAAACCCCCAACTTTACAAAATTAAACTACATACTGTAGTTCACTAAATCAAAGTAGCAACATTACCAAATTAGATCATACACTGTAATCTACCAAATTTGACTATCAAAATAGTTACATTGTTCGAGTAATGTAATCTATATGCTTCCAAAAACTGAGTTCATAAAGCCATACTTTTTCCATAATCACTTGGAAGCCTTCTTTTGAAAGTTCTGACCTGTATGTCCCTTTTTGCATTATGTCATGCCATGATATGCAATATCAACTCAAGAATATCAATCAGCACAATTAATCTTCCAATTTTATTCAACCCAGTGATCTAATTCTAGTTTTTCAAACTCTTCGTAGTAGAATTCTGGTATCTCACTTAGGGTTCACTTAGGTAAACATCCAAAAGACTGAGTTAGTAATCACTCAACTTCCTTGGTCAGTACAATCATTTGTAAGCACAAATCATCGCCTAATATGACAACATAATAGTTTAACCAAAATACAGTTACTGTCATTCAAAATCAACACATTAGCATCCATTATAGTAGTATATCAATTCACATTCATATTTAATCAATACAGTATCAAACAACACACAGTGTTATGAGTAGCAATATATTTATTCCAAGCATGGGTTAGATCCACTTACTTAAGCTTAGTAATAGTGCAAAATCTTAAACTTCACGACGTAGTCTTTCCTTACTTCTTACACCTATGAAAATATAGCATAGTCTTTAAATGAAGTATAGGTCGAACCTGAACGATTATAAGCTTTGATTTTTATGTTTTTAAACTTCATTTGATCGTATTTTACTCATTTCCTATTCAATTTTAGTTAACTTTATATCGTTACAATCTTTATTTTGAGTATTATTAATATATCTTAAGAAACGAAACTAATCAATATTGTCAAAAACCCAAAAATACCCTTTTGTATTACTAATTCGATCAAGCGTTATCATAACTTTATAATTAATCTGATTAAGCTTTAATACTAAACTAAAACCCTAAAAATCATACTTTCCAAACTTATCCAATAACCCTTAATATACCCCAATTTGTTCGTTTTCTATAATTCGACAAGTATTTTTCTAATACTAATTATTATATTACATATTAAGCCAATATATAAGCTCATATTAGGAAAATACGTAATAAATAGTATACGAGCCTAACTAATTTCATGAAAAATCCTATAGACTCATCAAAATATGTAGTTTAATTATTGACAATGAATTACACTAAATTGACTATAATTTATTTTTACAAAAATAGCGGTTTTAGCTTGAAATAATGGAAAATTAGGGAAAGTAAACAAATTTATGTGTAAGATAAAAATTAAATATTCCAAACATAATTATAAACATCCAAAAGTCTAAACATGTAGGGCTTATTCATTAATTTCATCAAAAACTAATTATTTCAACAATTTTGTAAAATTGGCAGTTTTATTCAAAATAAATTATAAAAAATAGTAAACATGGAGATTTTAAAAAATTATTATTATTGAAATTTAATACATTATATAAGTGTGTTATACAAAAATTTTCAGGCTAAAGTAACATTATTTAATATTTTGAAAAATCTATTTAAAATCTGTCTAAATAGGGCACGTTCTTAATTAAGTACCATAAATCAATGTTATTTTAAGAAATAAAATTACCAAATGAAAGTAAATGGAAAATAACCTAGGGAAACCAAATTTCATAATTTTATGAGCTAATTTGATATTTTTAGTGAATTAATGAAAATCAAGCAATAAAATTTGACTTATTAACCCGCAGTACTCTAGCCACCCTCTGGCCACCACCCTATGTTGGCCCACTTTCTCTCTCCACCAAAACTTTAAGTCCCAAGTGGCTCCTTGTCAAGTTGCTTATAGCCTTAAGAACCGTAATTCACCATATTTTCCTACTATTTTCTTTTATTTTTTCTGATTTTCTAAAATTATGTTCTTATGTTTTCAGGTTCCCAAAATACTGTAAATGATATTTGGAGCCCTATTTATAGGTTTTAGGATTTTTTGACGTAAAAAAGTAAAATTACGCATATTAATTTTACGTTTTTCTAAGTACCATGTGTCATTCTCTCCTTAACTAAGTGTTGACTCATCATTTGTAATTAATCCTACCTTGACACCTTATTTGGTGACATATTCATTCAATTTTTATTAATTTTCCCTTATTTTAATAATTCATTATTATAATATATATATTTAATACATATAATGCATATCACATGTAAATACATATATATTATGTATAATTGGACTTCATTTATCATTTTTGAAAGTTATTTAACTTATCTCTAATATCTTGCTATATCTAAAAGTTTAAATTTTATGATTATTAGTTTTATTAATAAATTAACGTTTTTTTCAAATTAATATTTTTATATAGCTTATTTTGAGAAATTGATTTTACTTGAATTATTTCGTCTAATTTTTCTAACTTTACTGTGAAGTTTGAAATAAAACTGATAACTTAGTCTGGTATCCTAAATTGAAGGGCTTAGATCTTAGGATTATTAAATTAGCTCGAAATCCTAGAGTATTACAGATTCCTTACCCTAATGGTGGTGGTTGTAATTTACTTCCAAGATCTATCTGGCCCTTCGAACCCAAAATTACCCTATTTGCACCCAAATTTTTTAAATTTTTCTCTTAACCCTTATGAGCCTCTCTCTATTTTTCATAGATATTACTTTGTCTAAGATGAATGCTAGAGGTGAAGGTTTGAATTTATAAGTGAGCCGGTGTTGGTTAGGGAAAATATTTGTTGATAAGTGTCTATAGTTCACTTTTTCCCCTACGGTTACTTGTCCTTAGTCTAACTAAATCAAGCTTAATTACTTAAGTGATATTGCCACTCCACTTTCCTAACTTTCCTAAGTTGCCACATAATTTTTCATTAATTTTCTATATTTATTTTTACGCATTTTAGTATATTTTAGGCATTTTATGTAATTTTGGGTATATTTTCCTACATGTAAAATTACATTTAGTACAAATAAACACTCTTAAATATTATTCATGTCATTTTATGACTTGTAGTGCATATATAATTTATCTCTAGTGATTTATTAATTATTACAACCATTTCATGTGTTTTTGATAAATAACAAATAATATACGTATATCCTACAAATATAATGTTTAACTATTTTATTATTTTGTTTTTCTAAATTCAAACTCATAGGGCCAATTTTACTAATATCACTACCTTCTTTGTAAAATTCGAACTTGATCAAACAACTTTCATAATCACCCTAGATTTTACGTATCGGTTTTGAATCGTCTAATTGCAAACTTACTACCCAATTTTTGTGGGGTCTTACACTCTTTAGTCTCAATGCTTACTTTTATAAACGTGCAAATTTCAACTCTTGCTATTCATTAAGCTTGTTTTACTTTCTTTATCTTTTATTTGCTAAATATAATCTGGGGACTACACCTAGTAAGTCACTTATTGTACGACTCCTTCAAAGATCATACCACATATTTACCCGATTGATTTCTAAGATTGGACCAAGTACTTACTGTTGGTCTTAGTAAACAATCACTAATGGGGGGTTGAATCGATTGTTCTAGAATTAAATACTTTTTGCAAACACAACCCTTCATAATTATTAAATGATGACACTTAACAAAGCTTTACGAATGTATATAAAAAATCAATTCATGAAAACAATATTTAAATAAACTATAGAAATTAAATAATATAGAGATAAGAAGATTAGGTAAGCATTTATAGCAAGTCCTCCTTATGAGTCAGTCTTCTATTCTAGTGCGTGGTTAGAGATTTAATCCTTCATATTAGCTTGTTCAACTATTCGAAAATAATTAATATGAGATATACAATTCCTACAACTTTGCCTTACCTCATGACTTGTACCTTTAGATTGCATAAGTCTATAAAGTCCCTCACAATCTTCTCAAATAGTATCGCCACTAATTTTTCAAGAGATTTAAAAACTCTTTCGAGGATGACAACATAGTTATTCACACCTTTTGTGCAATATCCTTGATAAAAAAATAGTAATACTCTTTATTACAAGTTCTCTTTTTCTTGTTGTTGCTCTCTTCTTCTTTTTTTTTTCCATTCGTATGTTTTGTCTTATGCTGTGCAGCTTATTATATTGAAATACTCTAAAGCTTTACTTGGAAGTAGTTACTATATGTGACTTACCTTCCTTTTTCTTCTTCTTATGATAATAATCATTGTAATATTATTTAATTCTATAGATGTCTCACATGTTTGTTGAGCCTTTTCCATATTCCTTACAATAGCTTCTTCTCATTTATCATAGCTTCATCCATAAGTTCTTTATACCTTGAATATCGTGTAACTTCTCTTAAAAACTGTAACATAATGTTTAGTTAAATATATTATCTAAATATATTTAACTCTTAGTACTAGGCCTTTGATCAAATACATTTGTTCCAATATTACTTTTGCTTTGCAGATTCAGAAGCCATGTTTTGATTATGCAATTGATTTTGAAGTCTAAAACTGGGTTCTAATTTTGATACTATGTTCCAAAGCTTAAAGTTGCATTATAATATGATCCTAAACATTGTTTTTGGTCCTGCATTTTGATCTATATTTTGATTCTCTGCAATTCAATTTGAGAACTACTTTTGGTTCCAAAGTTCGTTTAGATTTTGATTACTAGTTCTAAATGCGGTTTTGAAAGCGCTTTTAATTTTGAACATTAATTCTAAAACAACTTCTAAACACCTTTTTAGAACAACTTTTGAATATGCTTCTTTTAACATTCATAACTTCTTTCTTCAACTCAAGTCTATAACATCTTTAATACTTTTAGTTACATACTTGATAAACTTGTTAGCATACTTAATTTAATGTTTTGTTATCATCAAAACATCTTTAGAAAACTCAAAATTCTCCTCTTTTTTTATGATGGCAAAACACTTCTCAAATAATCAAATAATTTTTTAAATATATCATATTTTTTTTCTCCTCCTTGAATGATAACAATGTTCAAAAGTTATTTATTCACATTTCTCCCCTTTTTGCTATCATCAAAACAAATGAACTTTTTCTATACAAAAATAATTATAATAGGCCGCATACAAACCTTCTTTTTTCCTCCTTTTTTATTATATATAATATAACAAGTCACAAATATATGATACTCTCTTTATAAAATAAGACATCCATATATAAAAAATGTTAGGTTTTGGTATGATAAATAGTCCAAGGGTAGTGTAGTGTGAAGATGGATTTCTGGATCCCTTTTGAGAGAAGTCGAGGAGTCAACGGTGGAGAAAGCATGGAACCATGGCAAATGGAATGAGGAGAAAATTAATTTCTTGATTGATGACTATATAGCTAAGAGGTTAGGGGTGATTGATATGGACATCATTACGGGTGATGAAGTCGCCATAGACTTAAAGCATGTATGGCTACATGATGTTGATGGGGAAATGAGTAGTAAGACAGTGTATGGTATGTTGATGATGGAGTAGGGAGATAAAGTGCATGTAATCTACAATTGGATATGGCATACACTTATAATAATACCACGTATACAACACTTACTCTAGAGAATTATGATGAATGGTTTGCCAACGATAAACAATATAGAGAAGAGGGGTATATAGGTAAACCAAACATGTGTGTCCTGTGGCATGGAGAATGAAACAATGATCCACCTATTCTTAAATTGCCCTTACATCAGTCAAATATAGAAGCAATTGGGGTGGAACTTAACACTGGTAACTACTGAAGAAGGAGAACTACATACTTAGTTAAAATCAAATGCAATAGTTAGGAAAATTCCTTAGAATAACACTTATTATCCTAGAGCTATTCTCTCTCTATTTACCTTACAAGGTATCTAAAGGGAACGAAATGAATGAGTATTTAGAAATGCCTCTATAGAACATGAATGAAGAAGCATCATACTGAAAGAAGCTTTTGGGTGGTGGGTGATTAAACGAAACAAGAAATTAAGCCAGACGGGAGATATTACTAAGTGATCTTGGTATAAACTGCCAGATGGATGGTGTAAAGTAAATTGTAATGCTGCTTGGATGTGAAGGAATACAAAGCATTAACTACTATGGTGGCAAGGGATTCGAGAGGGAAGGTGTTAGGAGATATAGCTAAGAAATCGATGAGCCTAACACCTGTTGAGGCAACGATCTTGACCATAGTTTGAGGACTATGATTTACATTAGAAAGAGGATGGAAGAAGATTATACTTGAATTAGATAGTGCCATTGCCATAGATCTTGTAACCAAAGGATGTGCAGGGCAAAATATCAAATCCATGCCATCAGGGAGTGTAATCTCCTTAGTCTTAACTTTGATAATTTAATGTTTTACACGATAGGGTGTGATGCAAATAGGCTAGCGGATGCTATGGTGAAGGAGGGTTTACGGATGTCATCATGTTTTGTTTTTTATTATGTTTTTTCGTTGTTTTTACTGGAGTTAGTAGTTTTTTACTCTAGCATTGACTAGAGTGAAGCAGAAGCTTGACACCTAGGGAGTGAAAACACCCTATCAAGC
This sequence comes from Lumnitzera littorea, assembly GCA_024138015.1. Lineage (NCBI taxonomy): Eukaryota > Viridiplantae > Streptophyta > Magnoliopsida > Myrtales > Combretaceae > Lumnitzera > Lumnitzera littorea. The sequence continues at coordinate 54,014,361 of JAMXBB010000002.1, forward strand.
TAATTTTGTTTTTTTTTTTTTTTTTTGTGTCGATCATTTTCCCTTAGGTTTCTAGTTAATAAAAATTATCCTAATTACTAAAAAAAAAAAAAACAAGTATAGCAATTCCTTTCAATAATGGAGCATGTCAAAATATAATAAATGTTCACAATACAATATGCAAGATATCCAAATGTAATTTCCATAACATATCAAGATATTAATCTATGTTGTAAACCAACTATGCATATCTCTACATAAAAAATGAATAAATAAATAATGTGGCATTTTCTTTGTAATTATAACAATTGCTTCTAAATTTGTACCTTTATTAACATTAAAATAGCTAATGTGGCAATTGTTTTGAGAACTATAAGAAATGATTTCATGTGGGCATATTCATATAAACTTGTTATATAAGGAATCTTTCATGAAAATGATCCACAAGACATACTTAACATTCTTGTCCGTTATATGACTATTTTCATAATCACATACAGATACACTATAACATCATATATCTATAAATCTAATTTTATCAACTATAGAAGATTATATCATTTAGAGTATGTCAATAATAATCACATTAGAGATTCATGAGTTATATAATGACATATTTTTCTGAAAGAATATATCAGAAAAGGATTATTTAAACATGATTATATTCAAGAATTTTTTATCATACCAAAAACTTTGCTCATATCTTTTTAACAACTATGGAATATCATAATGGCTTCTTTTAAATATATCATAACTTATAGCATAGTTATTCCTTTCACATTAACTCATAACATGGAAAACAATAAATTTCTTAATTATACTTATTTTTGAAATTTATTTCCTTATTATAAAATAATCATAACATTCCATGAATATGCTTGATTTAAAAAATCGACTTAATAAACATAGAAATACATTGGAAGTCATTCATATTGACGTATTTTTTCTTTTAGTATCATAATGATTGTTTACAACTTTCATAATCAAAAGCATATAAAAAACAATCATTTAATTCATAAGATATAAATTATTCAAAATTTCTTTTATTCAAATGCACATTATAGCATGCCATATAAATTCATTTTTCGACAACATATAATGACAAATATAAAAAGCGTTAATCTTTTTAAAATAAGACTTGTTTTCCACCACTCTTTCTATCTAAAATTATTTTTTGAAAATCAAACTTCCCCTTCCTATATGATATTAGCTAACAATTAAAATAGAGAGCACAAATAATTAAAAATGAGTTTGGAATAATTATAGCAAATTATAATTTTTACTTCTAATCAAGGCTTTTATTGTTCATGTCTATTCATGTTTGCTTCATATATATGCAATACTAGAAAACCATTTGTTCTTTAGACCTCATATAAGCTGTAATGGCTCACTCTTAAGGTGTCTACTTACATTTTCTTTTTTTAACTCACAATGCTTGAGATATGATTCATTGTACCATCCCTAATAAGGAATAAGGCTAAATCGTAATTCATCATTTCATCCATCAATTTAACTTCCACAACCACATAAACTTCCAAAATTCATTGTTAAGCCTACGGCTAGTTGAAGCCTACTGTCCTTTTAGACCCACAAAAACCTTAAAGAATGAAAGACGCAATGAGACAGAAATACTCAGGTAATCTTCTTCTTCCTTTTCCTCTTACGTATCTCTATTTAAAACTAGGGCTTTGTTACTGCTTTTATCTTCTAAGAAACTCTTAGATCTTGAATCTATGACTCTCAATGTATTTGTTGGTACTGATTTTATGTTGTTTTGATGGTGCAATACAAGGAAACAAAGGAAAGGGAATTGTGATGATGATGATCTAGTATTTGAGTCACCAGGAACTCCCTTAATAGCGTAAGACTATTTTTTCAAGGGAATCAAGTTGTATCCTCTTTTCATTTCTTTTTTCCTTTACATTAGTGAATTTTTCCGCAACGAATTGTTTGTTAACTACTTAAATATTGTAACTACTTATTGTATGCATTACTTTGACTTCAATAACTAATAAAGTTTCCATAGTATTGTAGGTCCTTAATGTTCCTCTTTCGTTTTGTCACTTGTTGTCCCTCTGTCATATCAGTTGCCCCCCTTTTTAAGACATGTCCTTGTCCTTAAGGTTGAAATTAAGATGATCCTTTCAAAACTCTACAAAATCAATCCATGTAGAATCTTTATATCAAGCAACTCCTATTGCACTAAAACTTACGTCGCTTTTGTCCCTTGTCGATAGATTTCTCTGACATCCGTAATAGGCAAGGATTTTATAATAAACTGAGTTGTGATAATCTCATATGGCAATGTTCTCGACTATTCCCCACTACCCTCGGCTTTCTTTAACAATGAAGCATGAAACACAAGTTGCAATCGAGAACCTTCTAGTAAAGCTAACTCGTAAGCAATAAGCCTAACTCTCTAAATGACTTGAAATGACCCATAATATTTACCAAACAACTTGTAAGAAAGACAATTGGCTACTGTAGATTATTTATAAGGTTGAAGCTTAACATACACATAGTCCCTAATCTAAAATTATTTTGTCAACTCTTTTCTAATCAACTAAACTCTTTAACCTTTGTTGAGCTTGTTGTAAATTTTATCACAACTCCCTTAATAATTCATTACGATTAAGCAAATCTTGATTGACAGCTTCCACAGCATTGGCCCCAAAATATAACGTGATAAAATAGGCGTCTCTATACTATACAAAAGCTTAAAATGGGGTCATTCTTATGCTTATGTGATAGCTAGTATTAAAATAATATTTTGCTTGAGCTAAGTACTTAGGCTATTCCTTAGGTTTGCCCATCACAAAAGCTCTCAAATAATGTTTAGGACATCTATTAAGCACCTTTATTTGTCCATCAATATAAGGGTAGTAAGATGAACTCATATAGGTTTACGTCCCACTAAGTTTGAAAAACTCTTACCCAAAACAACTTTGAAACACCTTATCCTTATCAGAAACTATAGATTTAGGCATGCCATGAAATTTTAACATAATATCAACAAATAATCTAGATGCCATTATGGTTATGTGGGTTACTAGCAAGGGACCCAAATGATAGTATTTTATCAATCTATCCACAATGACTAGTATCATTGAGTACCAATGAGAGATAGGTAAACCAGTGATGAAATCCATAAAATTGTCATAAAAAACTTTTTGAGGTATCGGTAAAGGTTAAAGTAATCCCACTGAACAAGTAGTCAAGTATTTAATTTGTTGACACACATGGCATTACTTCACAAATATCACTTCTCATATTTTTCCAATAAAATGCAACACTTAATCTCTTGAAAGTTTTGAAAGTACCAACATGTCCGCTTATAGGAGTTGCATGAAATTGTAATATAAGAGTTGGAATTAAAGTACAATGAGTCGGAATGAATATTTTAGAACCCCATAATAGTAGGCCACCTTTCAAAATCAAAGGCGAAGAAACTAACTTACCCTTTTCAACTCAATCTCGCAAAGAAAACCACTCTCTTATCTTTCTACAACTCTTGTTTCAGTGTTGCAATAGAATCAAATGATGGGAATGATAACACCAATAACTAAAATTCATAAAAAAATTGCTTAAATAAGGCATCCACCACTTTATTGTCAACTCTTGACTTATATTCTACATGATAATCATAACCCATAAGTTTTACCAAATATCGTTGTTGTTCAGGAGTTTGTATGACTTGAGTTATGTTATTTTCAAGCTTTTCTGATAAGTCCGAATAATAAAGTATCCCCCTAAAGTACTATCTCCATTTGTAAACTACTTCCACTACTGTAACCAATTCCTTAATATATGCCCCAACTTTTTGCAATCAGATACTAAATTTTTTACTAAAAAATGCAATAGGTTTGTCACCTTAATGTAATAGAACCTACAATCCTAAGCTTAAAGCATTGGTCTTTATAATAAATGTTTTTGAAAAATCTAGTAAAGTCGAAATTAGAACATTCATCAATGCGTCTTTTAATCTTTGAAAAGCTATTGTAGCTTCATCAGTCTACTCATAAGCATCTTTTTTTTTCAACAAATTTAGGAGTGGTGAAGCTATCTTGACATAATTTTTGACAAATCTTCTATAGTATCCTATAATTCCCAAGAACACTCTTAGTTGCTTTACACTTGTAAGCTATAGCCAAGTTTGAATTGTTGTTATCTTGTCAAGATCAGGTTGTAACCCTTCCTTTGACACAACATGACTCAAATATTTGATTGTAGGTTGAGCAAACAAACGCTTACTTTTTTTTTTTTTCAAGTAAATAGTGTTCTCTATCAACAATACTAAAGCTTTCTCAAGTTGCAACAAATGGTCTTCCATCGTCCTATTGTTAACCAATATATCATAAAAAATACAACAATAAATCTCCTCAAATTTGCCTTGAAATTTGTATTCATTATTGCTTTTAGATGGCGGCATTTGATAATCTAAATGGCATTACTAAAAATTCATGGTGCCTTCCATGTGTACGAAAAGTAGTTTTATGAATATTGTTTGGGTACATTTGAATTTGTTGATATCCTACTCTTAAGTCCATTTTTGAAAATACAATAGCTCCCCCTAATTTATCCAATAACTCATCTATTGTAGGGATAGGAAGCCTATACATAATTGTGGCTTGATTTAATGCCTTGTAGTCAATATAAAATCTCCATGATCAGTCCTTTTTCTTGACTAAAAGGACTGGAGAAGAAAAAGCACTTATGCTCGGTTGAATTACTCCTATTTGAAACATTTCTTAGATAAGTTTCTAAATTTTTGCTTTTTTAAAAGTGATGATATTGATAAGGTCAAACATTCACAACTTGTTTTTCATTCTTTAAATGGATATAATGTTGCATGAATTGTAAGGGTGGCAATGATGAAGGAGTTGTAAACATATCCTTGAATTTGCCCAATATCTCTTTCAAAGAGTTGTTGCTGGCGGTACACATGGATGAAATACTCGTTTGAGCCACTGGTTAAAATAAACAAGCTGTGTTGCTCGAACTAACCAAATTTCTGTAGTGGTCTATGCTTTATTTGTTTTAATTGCAACTCCGTTTAACCTTAGAACTTTACTTTAGTACACTTTATGTTAAAACTCATGGTTAACAATGAGTAATTGAATGTAACAGGCCCCATTGTTGTTAGACACTGAATTCCTAATACAATTTTAGCTCCTTGAATCTCCAAAATGTAAAAATTCATAAAGAATTCAACTTGGTTTAACACTAAGGGCACTTGCTTACACATCCCACAACAAACCAATTTATCTCCATTACCGATTATTATTAAGGATTTAGTAATAGCAACGATAGGTAGATTGAGAAGTTTGGCCACATTAGATTGCATGAAATTATGAGTACTACTTGAGTCTACACAAATGGAAACATGTTTACCATTAATAATGCCATGCAATCTAAGGGTTCTTGGAGCTAAAACTCTAGATAAGGCATGAAAACTGATTTCCACTGTATCACTATCATTTGTTTATACTTGTTGATAGGGATTTTCTCCTTAAAGTATGGAAGACTACTGAACTACCTAAAACGGTTGTTACATAACCTTATTAACTTGAGATCCGACCTTTATTGGACACCCTTGTGGCAAACTTGGAAATTGTATGGTCTAAATAGCTAGGAAGCTTAGTCTTGATAGTAAGTATGAAAAGGGCTTGAGACAAGCTGCAAGTAGGTTGGGAAGGTGGTTAGGAGCTTGATATAGTTGAGAAGAGTTCAAATTTAAACCTAGGAGCAAATAGTTGGGAGTCATTATACTAATAACTACCCACTCCTCATATAGAACTAGCCCTACATTCATAAAAATCAGGAGATGGTTCGCAAGATGAAGGAACTTGCCACATGACAAACATGCAGATAGTAGTTTCCAAGAGCAGTTACTAGCCAACTCCTATAAATAAAGTTTAGCCACTAATGAGGAGTCTTATTCAAAAATCCCTACTTATTTGAGCTTTCCTTTTTAATTACCTTTACTCCCATAACCTAATATCTTACTTAGGTATCGGAGTGGTAATGCTAGAGTAGCCTTGGTATCCCTTTTAGCCTAATTTGTTTCTTTTTGTAAGCCTTTTGCTAGTTTAGTAAATAGCTTTACCATTAAAAATCGACTGTCAATAATTTGGGGCCATCTATTACTAACCCAAGATGGTGACTAGAACTAAATATAGAGAATACACCACTGTAGGGGGAGTAATGCCCCTCGCATGGCTTAGGACGATCAACTAATAGGGCACCCAATACTAGAAGTGCTCCCAATACAATCGAGTAACCCCTTAGTACAACTACAACAAACCCAACAAGTTGAATTTGCACAATTATTGTAGTTAAAGGCTTTATGCACATAGTTTGCAAAGGAACTAAAGGAAGTTAAGATGTCTAACTTGGAGTTAAGGAAAAAAATAAAACTCCTGGAGCATGATGTTGCACCTTCCTCAATGCCACCTTTTGGAATAAGTAGGTGAGGAAGTTATCCTAATTACAAAGGAGGACTATCATTGTCGTATACGAAGGAAAGCTTTGATGGTTGATGAAAATAATCAATAAGCACACCCTAATACTCTTGCTAAGAGAGGTTTTCAGCAGACACCATCACAAGCTTTAGCTTATGGTTATGTCTTTGCTCAAAAAGAAGGAAAGATCGAGCATATAACTACTCTCTTACCTCAAAAAGCTATTGCGAACATAAGTTTGCTGGGTTTGGAGGATTACATTAGAAAATTAGTGAGTGAAGGAAGTTCAAAAAGAGAAATCAAGCCAAAAGGGAGGAAGTTGAATCCTTTTGGGTAAGAAATTATGGAATAGGTGCTTCCCTTAAGTGTCATATTACCTCAACTTGACACTTATGACAGGAAGAAGGACCTAGATAATTACCTTAACACATTTCAAACACTAAAGGAGTTGTACGAGCTCTTCGATGTGATAGCTTGCAAGGTATTTCCTTCCACATTGAGGAAGTTGGCAAGCAACTAATTCAATTCCTCGAAAGCGACCTCCATATCTTCTTTTAATAAGCTTATCGAAGAGTTCCAATAGTACTTCTTGGCTAATAAGCTACCAACAAAGGGTTCTTTGCTATTGACCTCCATTAGACAAAAGCTTGGAGGGAGCATATGGGGTTATGTACATTGTTTCAATCAATTGATGATTGAAATAACAAACTGTGAGAAGAGAGTAGCTCTCCATGCTATCTGTTAAGGAGCCAGGAAAAATTTCGACTTCTTCAAGTCCTTAGCCAAGCATTCGCTAACCTCATTGGATGAATTTACTATTAGGTCAGAAAAGTTCATTGGATAAGAAGACCAAATGTAAGCCTGTGCAACTCATTAAAAAATGATCTAAACATACTTTAAACAATTAAATAACCAAAATATATATAGGCCAATGAATTTTCAATATGAGTTCAATTTAATAAATTCCAAGTCCTATTTTAATTTCTTAAGTTATTCAATAAAAGCCCACTTTCATGAATCTAAACTTTTCTAGGACTTTTTCAAAAAATAAAATTTTCTAAATAAGTCCAATTTCTTAAAGACTTAGAATTTACTAAATCGCATATATATATAGATATTATTGATTATTAAAATTACCTGATCCAACCCTAAATAACTTATTGACTTGACTTAGACTTTTTTTAACACTTTTTTAAAAAATTTCCAATTATCTTTTTTGTATTTAGCTATTCTACGAATTCATTTATTTTTCCCTCAATTTTTTAATTTTTAAAATTTCTTTTGTAAACCTTGCTAAAAAAATGAAGGATAGTAAAAATGTAGTGTCTACTCCTTAGAGTAGGACCCCTAAAATAGTAGTTAAGCTACTCAAGCAATGTAAATCTATATGTTTTAAAACCAAGTTAATAAAACCAAATTGTTTTCTTAGTAAAACCCAACTTTTCAAGTACAACTTTACCCGTCGGTCATGTTCGTGTTATGCCTTGAATGCATCAAATAAGATATCTAACAATATCAGGCACAACATTCAATTACATATTAGGCATCTTTTAGACTAACCCACCTTTATTTTAGTATCTTATTTTTTTCTCATCTTGAATCCTTGCTAGCAAGTCTACTTAAGTAAATACCTTAGGAGGATTAATTAGTTCGTTGCTCCTTTTCCAAGTTTGTACATATCTCAACCAATGTTGCAAAGCTAATGGATAGCACAATAGTCATAATTCAATAAGAAACACAATCATAGCTACTCAATTCAATATTCATAATCAAGTTTAACCAAGCAAAACGCCATATAATATACAAAGTTATGAGTAGACATAACTTTACTTAAGACATGCCTACAACCCACTTACTTGGACTTACTAATAGCTTTAGGCTTATGCTTCAATGTAGGTTCCTTCTTCATTAACTTCACTTAGGAAATATATATGTAGTACCAAGGTTAGCTATATGTTGAGTGTAATCAATTTAATAAGCGTCCCTTCCACTTTGTTTGATTCGGCCTCTGAGTTAACATGTCATATGATATATCCTCTGAATTACCTTAAAACACTATATGACTTATAAAACCCCACATTCTCACCAAATTCAAGCTGAAAACAATAAATACATTCCTTCCTTATGCTCGTTCAGTATAGGTTCAATAGTAGCATTATTCATGCAAATCACCAATCGATCATATAAACTAATATATGAGTAAATAATAGAAAACTACATAATAATTGGTATATACATCTAATTAATTTTGTGAAATAATATTGTAAACTCATGGTAGCTAGAAAGCTTAAATTGGTCGTTACATATATTCTCCAAAATATGGATTTTGGTACAAAAGTACAAAAAATTTACTTAAATTATACAAATAATCAAATTTAATTTCAATATTAGAAATAATCACTTCTAATAGTATAATTAACGGGAAAATTACAACAGGGGGGGATCAACGTTTCAGTGTAAGTTCAAATAGGAGGATTAACATTTTGAAAAGTTCAAATAAGGGACCAATATTTCACAAAGTGGTTCAAATAATTTATGGATTGGCTATTATAAATTTCTTAATTGAATTGCTTTGTAAAATGTTGATTTCCTACTTGAACTTTTCGAAATGTTAATCCTTAGTTGAATTTACCCCCAAACATTGATCTCTTCCATTGTAATTCTTCCTATAATTAATCTCCATGAATTGTTACAAAGTATTTGCATTAAGAATTTTTTTTTTGAAAAATCTAATATTCTCTAAAAATACAAAACAGGTCAAATTGGCTAATAATTAAAATAATTTCCAAACATATACTTTATAAAAAATTCTTATTATATAAATTAGAATAATATATGAGGAATCTCTAAACTAAAAATTACCTTAAAACAATATTGTTTACTATTTTAAAAAATTAATACAAAATTCATTGGAACAAAACTGTTTCTTAAGGAACCCATATAAATACTTTGAATCTAAAAAATATAGTTTTATTTTTAGATTCTACATGCAAAATTACCTAGAAAAACCAAATACTTTGATGTTGTTTGATATTTTTAATAAAATTAGAAACTTACAGGTGGAAATTTGAAGTTATCATTTCTCCTACCGTTGGTTCTTTGCTAACGGCAAAGGTATGTCGATCGGCTACCTCTGGCATGCTTTGTCGATCCCAAAATGGCTACTATGTCAGGTATACTTTTTCCTTGCAACCCCATGTACCCAACTTTTAGTCTATAATTTATTTTGTGTCTTCTTAAATTCTCCTAAGTTTGTTTCTCTTCTCACATTTTCTTTTTGTCTCCTAGATGCTAAATAAATTCAAATGGCATGTCAAGGTGTACTTTTATACATGATGGGTTAGAGGGAAAAGTTGAATATAATTCCAAGTATCCGTTTAGCTTTAACCTACAATGCATGTTGCTAAGGGGTCCAATAACTTTAAGGCAAATATCATGGCTTATCTCTTAGTAATATTGAGCCATTTTATTATGTTACGAAAATCTCTTATTATGTTAATATCGGTTTTATATTTATTTAGGGTATAGTTTACATATATTTAATAATGTATGTTAATATATTTGCTTATATCCTAAGTAACATGCATATTTAAGTAATATACATGTCCTTGAAATGTCATTCTCTACCATATTATTATCTTTATATACTAAATAATTTGTTTCCTAGACCTCGATGTGTATCGAAACTCATTATTCAAGTTATCGATAATGAGTCAATAATCTTGCTTCCCAACTATACTCTCTAGATCCAGGCAATTGCTCATAGACTGGGTCTTACAGTCTCTTTCAATCTCGGTCCTCCACTTGTGCTTAGGAAGAGTAAGAAACTTCTTTAGATTTGGGCTTCACCTAATAGCTCAACATTTGGTGGAATAGCTCAACCTTGGCTTAGAAGAGGTAGGTTGAGTGGTGAAAGAAATGCATCATCATTCTTAGTTCTAAACTATTCCTCATTATAATTGATTCATACATCTAGTCTAGCTTCTAATGTTTGAATCTTAAATTTAAGGAAATTTTCGTCAAGTTCCTAGAAATTTAATTTCTATACCAGTATACCATGATCTCAATTCTTTGTATTCTTGTGTGAAATTAGTTGCTAGACTTAAATTATTGTTGATATTCAAACCAATATTTTTAACTGGAAAAAAAAAGAAATTCCCATTATTCTTTTATTTATTTACCCGATTTTGTCTATGGTTAATTGGCATTTTTGGTATATGAGTTTTAGTAAATCTTTCATAAGAATGTACTGCAACTTCTAAGAAATATGTATCTAATTAACTAGATACATTTGCCTAATTTAATAGGTTCAATTCCAAATATGCCAATAGGTGCCTTTCTAAAGATATCTTGGCCTCATCACCTATAAATAGGAGATGAGGCCCCAGGCAAAAGGACTCTCTCTCTCTCATTTCCATTAGAGTTTTCACTCTTTATCATCTATACTAACTTAGCCATTAGAATGGCTATGTAAGAGCACATATTGGCTCCATCAAAAAGTCGTTTTCTATTTTGCAGATGATTGCATGACAAATGAAGAAACCTAGTTAACATCTATAATTTAGAATTCTCAACTTTATGTTTAATAAGGTGGATTTTAATTAAATAACTTATTATCTCTTGTTGTTAGATTTAGGGTTTTATATGGAAATTATAGATTATAGGTTTCCTCTATAAGATTCGTAATTGTTATGATTTTATTATCATTCCTAATTACACTGGAAGCTTTGAGGGAGTTAGAATAGGAGAGCACTCATCTTAGGGTGTTTCTATTATGAATTTGAAAAGTGAAGTTCGATACAATTGTTGTTGCATGGTTTTTAGCTTTATCTCTCTCTCTCTCTCTCTCCCATTACCTAATCATACTAAGAGAATTTTTGCTAAGTTGATTTATGAGAGCTAACCTAAGATTCCATTCACACCATATTTTAGGAAGGTTACTGATTTAATTTCCTTTTAAATTATATCAATCTAATTCCCTATTGAATGAATTTCTATTATTTATTTAGATATATAGGTATATTTATGGTGTTTTATCACACATAGATACTTTCAAATTCTCTTTATAGTTATTTTATTATTTCATCCACTAAGTTTATTTTTTTTATTGCATCTTATGGTTTTTGGGTATTTTAGTTAGTGTGCATGGAATTTAACTGCATAAATGTGAAGTATAGATAAAGATGTTTGGAAGTATGGCTAAAGATTCTCCTCCAAAGATAGGCTCATAATAATCAACTTGAAGCTTTCATATATTTATTTATTTTTCCTTGACCATAGTTCTAGCACTATGTTTGATTGAGGGAAGGAAAAGGGAGGAGAGGAGTTTGGGAGAAAAATTGTACAATTCCTTATTTGGAAAAGGAAGGGAAAGAGGAGGGAATGGATTTGAGAAAAAAAGTTTTCTTTGGGGCCATAAGAAACAATTCTCTTCAATTTGGAAGAAATTGTAATGGAATTACATATGTACCCTTGAAACAAAAGTATATTTTGAAATTACAGGGACATTTATGGTATAATAAGAAAATAAAAAACTATATCATCAACCTTCCTTTCACTTTCTTTTTCTTCTTTATCCAAATAAGGAACTTATATTTTTTCTTTCATTTTCTTTCCTTCTTAATTTTTTTCTTCCAGGTCTTTCCCTCTTAATTCCTCCCCTCTTCCTATACATAGTGTAAATAGGTGATACCACACACATTTAGAGAATGTAAAATGTTGTATGCTATCAATTATGGCATCATCATTATGGTGGATGAGAGAGTAGTTGAGACAAGAATGCTAAGATGGGTGTGTAAACACATAACAATAAGTAATGTAAGAAATGAACATATTGAAAAGGCAAAATTGAAATATCAATCATAAATGAGAAATAAAAAAAGATTTTATAGTATTTATAAAGGACTTTAAATGGTACATATTAGGCTTTGCAGTGCTTTAGTGATTACTAATATATATACATATATATTTTGCCAAAGAAGTAAACTTTATTAATGAGAGGAGTTACAAAACAAAGTTTTCAATCTTAGAACAAAAGCTTATTCAATTAGCATGGGGGTTTATCAACCCAATTAGTGTTCATCCCAAACTTACCCTCAGTAGTAACCTATTCGGCACACACATTAGCTTGTTTATTTGTCAAAGAAAAATCACATGACTCAAAAGAAGTTTAATTAAAGAAATATCTTAAATGATTCTCTTATAATGCTAAGAACTCCTTAAGCCTCTAACCAACTAATCGTAAATAACTTTTGAATCGGCGTCCAAAATCACACTCTTCCATCATTTGTGGATCGTTGTCAACATTCTTTTTCGAATAGCTAAGGCTTCAGCCAAGTCGTTATCCTTAACATCATGTAATGAGGTTGCTTGAACAAGCAAAACATCTACATTCCTGGTGATAAAACCCAAACCATCGCTGTGCTTCACTACATAGAAAGATCCATCACAATTTATTTAATTATCTAATTGCTTGGTGATGACCATCTAACACTTTTTCTTCTTCTATTTGCTGCATCCAATGTAGATCATAAACTTGTTACATAGCTTGCTTGTACATGGCTATTCTAACATGCAAAGGAGCACGAAAGCCACTTTAGATTGCTATAAAGGACCACTATAGAAACTAACCTACACATTGATGCTACTTTTCACTACCTGCAAATTTGGACTAAGGTAGTATTGATGGATAGTCGGCTCTTCTGCTGTACTTGTCAACATTACTCATGCCAGCTACAGTAACAACATCGGTTGAGTTATAGTCAGGAATGCTACCTTGCCTTACACTTCTACACCCATTAAGAGTTGCTTCACTAGTTGGATGTATAATATTCAAACCAATCACTATATCTATAGCCAAATCATTCTATCTATGCATCCCCTTTCCACGTCTATCTCCTCTCCTAATTGTTGTTTCAAGATGTAGGTCTTTAACCTACTAGTTAATCCTTGCAATCATAGCATATGGGTTAGGTAAATGATACTCAAATGAGCAAAAATTTCCTAATATTCCAAATAGCTATGAGGATTTTAGAACATAATTGCTGTATAACAACTGAAGGTAAACCTTCTTGTAAAATCATTACTTCCAACCACTTATCGACCCTAGGCAAATTAGCATAGCTAATGTGCATATGTGCACTTTCATACCACACACGAAAAATTTAAATAGATACAATATATTAGGTACTAAAGAGTATATGATTAATAATGACAAAGCTCAATGATCATGTAGCTGACTTTACTAAGCGGGGAACAAGGGTTGATTGTCTTAGTTGTTACATATTTAGGTATTTTAGGTGGTGTATTTTGCCATAAAGGGGTGCTTGTGAAATAACATTTGATTGTTGACTCCATTAAATAGGAAAATGATCTAAATGTTATTGTCATTTGATATCATCAATTTATTAAATTTTCATTATATTTTATGATTTTATCATAATTATTTTATGTTAAATTGCATTATGCACGTAGAGATTATAGAACAAAAAATGATATGAACAAACTAATGGTGAAGTAAAAGATCAAGCAAAGAGAAAATATTTTTTTTTTGTGTAGAATACCTTAGAAATCTATAATGAAAAACCACATGAAGCACAATAACAATATTCATTGTATTTTACAATATGTTTAAACACAATATGAGCTCTTACTTATGGGTTATATCCTATTATAATATTATATATACTTGAATAATATGTGATTGATATATAATTGAAATAATGAATAAGGAAACAAGATAAGCTAATTTGGGGACATTGATAAATTGATTTAGGTCGTCTATTGTTTGTCAATGGGCCTCAATTGATTATTAGTTGCCATTGTCTTTTATCAATTGTAACTTGCATCTACCTATTTTTTAATGTTGTACTCTTCCTATACTTTTAGGTATCATTTGATTGTCATGTCTTTATGATATAGCATTGGAAAATTCTTTAATCTATTGTTTAGTTTGCATTTTGGTTAGAGTTACTAGATAATTAGACTAAAGCAAAAAATTGTACTATATATATGGTAGTATAAATCTATTTTATAGTACAAAATAAATATATCTATGAAATTCAAAAAATAATTCTACACCAAGTTTCCAAAACACGATACTAGATTTTGTTTTTATTTATAATATGAATAATTGATTTTTTTAATTTTTTCAATTATGGAAATCCATATATCGTGCTACATATACCAAACAAAATATAAGGGAATTGTACATCTTAGTTCTTCTTATACTATGCTATCTAATTCCCCTTTTATTGTTTAGTTTTGCTAATCAAAATGTTATCTTAGATTTTAATTTCACATGGTACATTAGAATCCTCAAGTTATATGTATTGCTCATGTCGCTTTGCTTTACTTACACCAATTTGTTAAATACTATATATAAATCGCAATTATTACCTATTGTTTCTTTATTTAGAGGTTTGGAGTAGTCTTGTCCCCATTAAAAATTTCTTATGATATTGTAGATAATGGGGTTCTAATGGAGTGGTCTAACGTGAGTATCACGTTGCACATGGCTTCAAAATAGTGACATAGAGATAATACTTAATGGGATGATTGGAGAGAGAATGGCAGAGAGAAAAAATAGGTAATTCTGAAGTTCTGAATGCATGAGTGACAGATAAGGAAGCTAGGGAACCCAAGACGTCGTCCTTATAGTTTTAAGCAACTGAGATCGTTATTTGCCTGAACACTTGTTTGATCTTAGAGAGTATTGCAGTGGAACACTATTTCTCTAATCTTTAGAGTTGTCTCTAAATGAGGAGGAATGTTTAAGTATTTATAAGCTCTTGAGCTTGATGACATTCATTGGATTGTCTTAGCGGTTGATAGATGAGATGGATACATTATCTGTATTGATTACTTGGTTGGGAAATAATAAGTTAATATAATTTGACTAACATACATTACTTGTATTGATTGCTTAGCTAGAAAATGATAAGTTAATATAATTTGATAAACTACCTATTGATGTGCTTGTGGTATGAGCCATGCTTATTGTTATGTATTTATCCACTTTCACCTAGCTCAACAATAGCTAAGGGTATAAATTGTTTTATGTTCAAGTTAAGGATGAGTAGATGGAGCAATTACATTATAGAAGCAATGCGCTGGAGGAATGAGAGAAGATAGAGATAGTCCTACCCTAATAGAGATGCATATCCCTTACTTGACTTGGCAATTGAATGGCACATGACTTCCTTAATGTGCATAAGCTTGTTGGAAAAAGTTTAGATGCAAACAGACCAGTCCAACGATCTCTATTCCCATCCCATTAAGCCAAATCTCACTTAATTATCCCAAGAATATGGATTGAACTCCTTAAGCCTCGTCACCTAGCCCAATGAATCAAGCTAAATAAATAGTAGGTTTAATCCACTATATTAATATAACAATTTTAGCCCTCTATATTTTGCCCTTGATCAAAATTCTTGGACGGAGTCTAAGTATTTTGGGCATTAATTACTTACATTGAATAGCTATATCACTACTTGATGCACGTGTGTTATAAATTAGCTACACTACTGTCGAGTGCGCTCATATAACTGAAAACTTCATTTTGTTGCTAGGTTAGAGTGTATGAACCTAATACTAGTGCTACAAATTTATTTATTCTGCATTTATGTATTTCAACATGCAAACTTATAGCAACGTCTTGATTCATGCATCGCTTTAGACTTACTAGGTTAATGCTGCCCCTAAGGCAATAAATTTTCTTTAATAGATAGTTGTCTTCATATAGTTCAATTTGACTTTTGTTTTTAATATACATGAATGATTTGCTCCATTAATTAACCTCTATATATATAGGCCTCATACTACTGATTTCAATTAATTTCTTGATCTTGGTTTAATAGAATAAACTAATAAATTTCCATGCTATGTAGATGTCCATTTAAGAGGAAATTCATTTTCTAAAAGGGCTTGATTTTGTCTTAACTCGAGTTTATGTGCTTTCTCTATTTGATTTATGCTAATTACCCATCGCCTCCTATATTTATCTATCCTTTTTCTTTCTTCATTTTTTTTTTCATTTTCCTTCCTTTTTTTTTCACCCCAACTTTTGTACTTGTCAGCCTTTACAATGAGCAACCCCTTTCAATCTTATTCCTTTTGAACAATATCAATTTAAGATAATAATGAAAATTTATCTCATGTACACATCTTCCAATTATTTATTTATTCTTTGAAGAAAAACAATTTTCATACAAACTCAAGTTTAATGTATCTCCTATCTCTTTTCCCAAGATTTATATTTCTCCATTCCTCCTTTTCTTTTCTTTTTTTGATAAATATGAAGCAAAAGCATGGCTTCAACCCACAATTACCCACTCAATGGAATTCCCTACACACACCATATTTCCATATACACTTGCCAAAAGAATTCCACACCAAGAATTTGATTTCTATTATGAATGCCTTTCAATAAAGATTATATCTAACTCTACATATTCACATATCTTTCAAATCTATCAACTTCCAGGATTAAATCATCTCATTATCTTTTTAGTTGCATCCTTATAGATACACACACACACACACACATACACACATACATACATGGCAGTCACTAATTCTTTTTGGTACTCCATACTTGAATTGTTCGAACTCTACTCTTTGACTAATGAGTTCGAACGGATTCATACTTGAGTTGAGATGCTCCTTCGGAGGAAGCACTGAGTAACTTCAACATTTCTCAAGTCATATCCTTCTAGTTGAGTAGTGATAGGAAATTCGTTCCTCTTCTAATTTGTGAGTTCTCATAGTAAATTTAGTCTTCAAATTTCCTTCTTTAATTTTGTCAAATTCACAACTTTAGAAAACTTCAGCTGTTTGGCTCGCAATTGAATCTCCATTGATTGGTGTTTGAAAAAAAACTCTAAGACATATGTTCCTTTCTCTTTCTCAAATTGGATTCATGCTTGCATTGATGTTAGTTGCTACTAGTATCATATAGCTCGCCCATACATCTTTGATTTAAAATTTCTTACGTCCATAATTGTACAAATAACGTATGTTTGTTGTTCCCTTATTTTCTACAATCATGGCTTTGCAAGTTTGTCTTTGAGATAGTAGTAGAGACTTTAAAAAATATATATATTATATACATACATACATATGTATATATATATAAAACTATGTGTTGAGGAGAGCATGTTTCTTGCTAAGCCTTCTTCTTAAAATTCTTCATGTATTGAGCAAAAATAACAATATGATGGTATTCTTCAATGGATTAAGTCTTTAATGCTTGGGCACTTGTTAGAAGCACATGTGGTCTTTTTCTTTTTCAATGATTTCTTGTCAAGATGGTCTTTTCTTCTTTAATGATTTTTTCACCAAGATGGAAATTTAATAATCAAATATAACTAGAACCAATATGCTATTGCAATTCAGTACAACATTGTATCACTTTTCCTATTTGTCTCTTCTTCTTTTTTTTTCCCTTACCTCTTTATTCAATAAATTTCGCAAGCCTCCCAATACTGAGGGACTTCATGGATACAACTTGAATGCGCATTACAAGTTGAGCGAGTTGTAATAGTTACATTCTGCCATTATCACTTTTTCAACTCACTTTCTATTTTATGCACTTTCAATAAGAAACTCGAAGGTTAAGTGAGTGTCCACAATCGCATTCAGCCGTTCTTGCACTTAACTTGTTATTATATTAAGTTCTTGTTCGCTTGTGACTCACCTATTTACCACCATCATAACATCATCTATTGATCGTATCTTACATTCCTTGTGCTTCTTCTTTTTGAAATCCGTACATTGTCATCTTAGTATGTTTCTTCATTGTAATACCATTGTACTTCATTAATTGCTCCAGTTTGTACTTGTTGTGACTTTAAAGAAAGACTTCTCATGTTGATGGCTTCACATTATATAAAATCTTCATCTAGTAAGTAGCATACAAACTATCCCATGTTAGCTGTATAATCGTGCTATATCCTGTATCTACATTACCTCATAATGATGGCTTTAGATCTTTACCATGCTATATTCATAGGTGTGTCGTCTTTTGATTTAACTTATCTTTCTCTCTTCTCTAACTTTCAATTCCAATGCTTGTTATTGTATCCTCGAACTTTTTTTTTTACTTACTCTATCTTGATTTTTGTTATATTCTATAAGTAAGCATAAGCTTTCAAATTGTTGAAGTCTAGTCGATCTATATCTCTTTCTCCTTCCTTAAGTGGTAGTGACAACATTTTGTTATCACTCACCACTTTAGTAGTTCGAGATTGGTTTGATTCTTATAACACCATTGTTGGCAAATTGGAGGATGTGATAGTTCACTCAAATAATCATGTGATATAGGTGCCTTTGCCTCGAAATAAATAGCTGATGTAATCATTATGAAAGATTATTCTTCCAGAAAAAGTACAAAGAAGCGCATACTTTATATAACTCCTCCTACTAGTGGGATTCTACATTTTGTAGTGTAAAAACCTTCTATAGAAATAGGAGAGATGGGATTTCTCTTTCAACTGATGGTAAGTGGTGGTAGGATAAGACATATTGCCCTTACTCCTCTATGCCACTAATGGAAATCAAGTGTTATGCTAAAATCCTTAAGTCAATGATGACTACGGTAACTTGGAGAAGTGTATGGACTTGTCTTTAGGGTAGAACATCAATTGTATAAGAGTAGTAAGGCTAGAATGTTGAGAACATATGTATGTGCATAACTTATAACTTGTGATAGTAGGCATCAAGTTATGCCATTTGTTGTAATCTTTGTGATCACGTGATTATAACTCTATCTATGATGTAATCAAATATTCCTCATCAATGAAGATGGAATTTATCTTTATATACATTTACTTCTTAGTACTTTGCTTGCTTTTACGAATTTGTCCCAATAATCATGCACTTAGGACTATGGTTCTTGCTTAGTAGCAATATGATAAAAGATGTTACGATGAGAAAGCTTCAAATGTCATTTGATGTTATATTACATCTTTACACAAAAAATAGCTCCATGTTGGTATTCTTTAATTCATATAGCAGGTGTATCATACACATGTAACATGTAATGCTGTAAGGCAACATACTCTACAAGGTAACATGCACTATAAGGCGATGTACGCTATGAGGTGACGCACATTGTGAGGCATTGAGCACTACAAGGTGATGTACACTATGAAGCAATTTTCACATTGTGAATCAATGCACAAGGGTATAGACACAATACATCGTAGTCATCATATGTTGTTAAAATCATAATGAATCATTGAGGATTCTTTCTTTGCATTCAAACTTACAAACAGTCATCTTTGTTGATGCATCATTGCCTTGAGATGTTCATAGATAGATGAAACATAAAATCATAATGAATCATTGAGGATTCTTTCTTTGCATTCAAACTCACAAACAATCATCTTTGTTGATGCGTCATTGCCTTGAGATGTTCATAGATAAATGAAACATTGCCCCCATGATCATAGTGATGAATTAATTGCTATTCCCTAAATGTCCTTTCACATATCGTATTAACTAACGCTCTTCCTCCCCTAGTTATTAATGTACTCTAATAAGAAGGGGTAGTATCTCTAGGGTAGAAGTGGGTATTTTCTTATGTTTAAAACACTATACGCTTAGAAGAAACAGTAATGTCATCAAGGAGGAATCTTTGGTCTTAAGGAGTGAATGGTTGGGGTGTTGAGTATTGTCTCACTTTAAGGATATGAGTAGGTATCACTTGCCAAGGAGAATGCTTTGTTATAAGACAATGGTAACAGTTAGTTGCAAAGATATTGGCTAAACCTAAGCATGAAAAACAAGATGCCAGGGCATGGCCTATGCTTAAGGTATGATAGTCGAGATGTCAGGGCATGGCCAAGGTTTAAGGCATGGTAGCTGATATACTAGGGCATGGCCAAGGCTTAAGGCATGATGGCTTATATGCTAGGGCATGGCTTGGGCTTAAGAATTCTCTCATATTAGTCAAGGGGGTATTTCCTACTACTTGATAGTTTGGTATGACTTTTGAAACTATTACCCAGGATTGAAGCATAAGCTATGACACTATACTAATGCTTATGCTTAAAAGGCATTGCCTAGTCTTAAAAGCATGGAAGCTAAGATGTTAGGGCGCTATATAGGCTTAATAGTGTGGGAGCTAAGATGATAGGGGATTGCCTAGGCTTAAAGGCATAAAAGTTAGGATTCTAGGGTATTGCTTAGGTTTAAAGAAAACAGACACAAAGAATGATCATAATATGAAAGTTTTATTATTTGATAGCAAAAATCGTTTTTCTTTATAGAAGTAATGATAAGGATTGCTTCCATCTCAAAGATCTAATGAGTTACTAATCGTCGTCATAAGACTCATATGTTGGCATCTAAGCATCATGAGATTGGAGTGGATTGATTCGAACATCCTTGTCTTCAATAATGAGTTCTCCACTTTAGATTCTATCGTTGAATATTCGCTTTAAACTTTAGCAATCCTTGGCGGGGTGGTCCATTGTTCTATGATATCAATAATACTTAGGGTTTCTTCTGTTGTTTGCTGTAGATTGACTTTCAACCCTTGGTAATTTAATATCTTCATTTTGTAACCAATGGTTAAGAATGGCATATACCTTACTCATTAGGCATAGGAAGGGAGGAACTCCTGATGCGTCTCTAGGGTTTGACACTCGGAGGGGCACTACAACAGGAGAATGAACAAAAGAAAAGCTAGCGAATCTGGGCAGCTACCAACTGGATATGGCACACCAATTAAGTCTACAATCCATCGAATATGATAAACTGGTCCGAACTAAAGGGTCACTCGCTATTACTTCTTACTAAAGGGAATAGATAAGTATTAAAAATAAGGTATTGGGAACATAAAGGTTGCTTAAGGGATACTTAAATAATCTAATATGTTGATTAGTTATCCGTGTACACATAAGTGGTGAGTTTTATACCGGTCCATTAGGGTTACTTTACATGTATGAAAAGACAAAAAGAGATATCCTTACAATTAGGTTACATAATATATACTAAAAAGGGTAAAAGAGATGAGGAATATTCAATATGGAAAAATAAAGAATCCTTCAGAAAATTCGTGCCAAAAGACACGTATCACATAGTAGTTGGATATCAGAAATATGGTACAAGTGAGTGAAAAAGATAAAAGAATTTGCAATCAAGGGTCGACCTAATTTGGATTAAGTCGAGGACTAATCAATCCTTCTGTAGAGAAGTCGGATTGAGTTAGGGTCGGATGTTTGTGGTTGGGTCGGGAGCTCAGCTTGGCCAGTCTTGGGCTATCTTTTAGGATAAAGTATAGCTATTAGGCAGGAGTAGGTTCGGTACACATGAGGGTCTGGTGGTCAGATTAGTAGAAAATCAGGTTCGAGTAAGAATCCCCATCTTAGATAAAGCCTTGAGCCAGTACTCTCCTCATGAGTCCTTAGAGTCTTAGGGCTTGGCTACATGTAGTTGATCTAAGGGATTGATTCCTATCATTAGCTTGGAGGTCGAAAAGATTTGCCCTTAAATCTAAAGGGGTCTCTGGCTCTCCTTCTATGATACTCGTGGGGTTTTCCTTAGCTGGTTGGTGGGGAATTAAGTCAAACACATTGAAAGTAGAGGAAAAACCGTAGTCATCAGGTAACTCGATCTGGTAAGCGTTGCGATTGACTTTCTACAAGACCTTGAATGGACCATTAACTCAATGTGACAGCTTACTCTATCTCAAATGCTAGAATTGTTCTCGATTGAGGTGAATCTATACTAAGTCCCTTAGTTAGAAAGAAATAGCTTGGCAGCCTCAGCTACCAATCTCGTGTTGTTTTTTATTGAACTTGGCGATCTTCCTTATCATAGACTGGTGTAGCTCTTGTAATTCTTGAGCTTGGTTGACATCGGATTGACCCTCTTCAGCAGTTGTAGGGGTGCTGATCATATCTCGGGGGATAGTAGAATTGAGGCCATAGACGACCTCAAATGGGGTCTTCCTAGTGGTGCTATGGATAGTTTGGTTATATGCGAATTCTACATTTAGTAGACACAAATCCTAATCCCTTAAGTTCTTTCCCATGATAGCTCTGAGTAAATTGCCTAACTTTCTATTCACTACTTCAGTTTGGCCATCAATTTGAGGGTAGCTACTGGAGCTGAGTATAAGTTTACTGCCAAGTCTTCTCCAAAGAATCTTCTAAAAATAGTTCAAGAATTTTGTGTATCAATCTGAAACAATAGTCTTCGATACTCCATGTAGTTGGACAACTTCTTACAAAAATAAATCAATAAATTATAAAGCATCGTTAGTCCGATGGTACGGAATGAAGTGTGTCATTTTGTTGAAGCGGTCCACTACAACAAATGTAAAATCTTTCCCTCTAGATGTCTAGGGCAACCTTAGGATAAAGTCCATGTTGAGGTCGGCCTAAGGTAAAGTTGGCGTTGGCAAGAGCATGTATTATCCATGGGGCTCTATCTTCCCCTTAGCTCGCTTGCATACCTTACAACTACCTACTACCTCATGGGCATCCTTAGCCAAGTTAGGCCAATAAAAGTTTTCTTTCAATAAACTAGCTATCTTAGTCTCCTTAAAGTGACTAGATAATCTACCACTATGAGCTTCCCTGATTAACAGCTTTCATGTAGCACAACTTAGTGTACACAGTTTTCGATCCCTAAACAGATAACCATCCTTAAGATAATATCCTCCAATAGCAACTCCATCTTTGCACCACTTTATAATGGAACTGAAATGAGGGTCATGGGCATATTGCTCAGTAATGAGTGAGAATCCCAATAATCTTGTCTACAAAGTTGTTAGCAAGATTTTGTAACATGATAGAGCATTGGTGACTATATTTACGCTTCCTTTCTTGTACCGATCACGTATGAGAACCATTCTATAAACTCTAACTACCTTGCTTACCTCTTCAAAAGTTTGTTCTAACTCCTAAGATGCTTCAAAGACTCGTGGTTAATGTAAATAACAAACTCTGGAGGCAATAAATAGTGTTGCCAAATAATGAGGGCTTGAAAAAGAAAGTACAACTATTTCTCGTACATAGAGTAGTTTAGTACGGCACTACTAAGCTTCTTATTATAGTAGGCGACAAGTCATCACTTCTACATTAGGACAACGCCAACTCTAACTCCTAATGGATTACATTCTAACTCCCAATGGATTACATTCTAACTCCAAGGGCTTGTCAAAATTTGGTGGTGATAAGACAGGCGCTAAGGTAAGCATCTTCTTGATTTCTCTAAAGCTCTATTCAGCTTGGTCATTCCATCTGAATCCTTTACTCTTCTTTGTCAGCTTGGTCATTCCATCTGAATCCTTTACTCTTCTTTGTCAGCTCAGTCAAGGGAGTAGCTATGGTACTGAAGTTCTTAATAAACCGTCTATAGAAAGAAGCTAGGCCATGAAAACTTTGGACCTCGGTGACATTCATGGATGTTTGCCACTCCATAATAGCTTAGATTTTCTCTTCATCTACTCAGATTCCTTCCCCTGACACCACAAACCTAAGAGAAATCACTTTATCCTAACAAAACATACATTTCTTCAAATTCCCATACAACTTCTTGGTTCATAGAATGTCAAATACTGTTTGGAGATGTTGAACATGGCTGTTCAGGTCATCACTGTATACTAATATGTCATCAAAGAACACAACCATACATCTTCTAAACAGCATAACCAACTACTTGTAGAGTATGTGCCTAGTCTTGAAGGTAGTCTTCCACTGATCACTTGGTCTTATACGAATTTGGTGATTGCCACTTCGTAGATCAATATTTGAAAATATTTTAGCACTATAGACATGTCATTGACCCTTGGTATTGGATATCTGTACTTGACGGTAATTCGATTGATTGCTTAACTGTTGATGTACATACGTTATGAACCATTTTTCTTCGAGATAAGCAGAGTTGGTATTGCACAAGGGCTCATGCTCTTCCTCACATATCTTCACTCTATGAGCTCATCCACTTGTCTCTTCAGCTTGACAGCTTGCTCCGGGTTCATTCTGTATGCTAGTTGGTTTGATAAGGTGGCACTTGGCTGTAGATCAATGTGGTGTTCTATGCCTCAGATTAGAGGTAGTCCTTTAGGCAAGTCTTTAAGAAATAGATCGAAAAACTCATTTAATAAGCTTTGGATCTCATCCAAAATATTCTCCAATTCTCTCATCTCTAACAATTTTCTAACTAACAAAAGCATAAGTTCTTCAGCCTTCTTAGTAGCTCGAAGCTCTCTTCGGCTCATCATTAAGGCTTTCTTCTTACTAGCTCAAGTGAGTTGATTATGGGTTTTCATTTACTTAGGATGGGATTAAGGGTTGTAACGCAATCTTCTTTCCATCCTTAACAAAGGCATGGATGTTTTTATACCCTTTGTGAATAAGATATCGGTCGAATAACCAAGGTCATCTAAGCAATAGATGTGAAGCTCCCATGAGGACAACATCGTAAACTACGTCATCCTTGTATACGTTTCCAACACTAAATGATACAGTTACTTGCTCCGTTACGTGTAATGCACCTTTATTATGAAGTTAATGTAACTTATAAGGTTGGAGATGCTTAGAGGTCAACAATCTTAACCTCTATATAAAGGATTGTGCAATGATGTTTGTTTAACTTCCTCTGTCCTTTATGATTGTGCATAATTGACCCTTGATGGTACACTTTGTATAGAATAAATTTTCCCTTTAGTCTTCCTTAAGGTTTGGTAGGGAACTCAGTACTCGTCTTAGGATGAGGGTCATCACTTCTCCTTGGTCAACGTAGATACAGGTTTCCTTTTCTTCTTTAGCTTTGGCTTTTCCAACATCCTTTTCCTCCTCGGGCTTGCTCTCGTAGGTGTTATCTACTACATCTTCTCGGAACACCATGACACATCGGTTCATACACTTGGTAGCCATGTGTCTAAAACCTAAGCACTTAAAGCACTTCACCTTATTGGTCTTCTGTTCGGAGGTCTGCCCTTTCTCATATGTCCTCAGGGTTGGTTTGGCCTTAGCTTAATTGGACTAGCTTGCTTGGCCATCATTGAGTTGGTCATTTCTTTCCTCAGCTTGGTATGGTCTCATCGGTTCGGTTGGAATAGGTCAGCACAGTGCAGGGGTTCGGGAGAATGTTGGCCCAAGTCGACTCGGAGCACTTCTCCTTTGCTTTTTAACCCTTTGTGCTATCTTAATAGCTTATTTCAAGGTATAAAACCTTTACACCTCTACAATGTTGCGAATCTCATATTTGAGTCTAGAAATAAATCTTGATACGGTACGAGCCTTTGGTTCTTCCACGTCAGCTCGGATCATAAGCATTTGGAACTCTCTTATATAATTGTCAATTGTTTGGCTTCTTTGGTAAAGTTCTTACAACTTTGCAAATCCATCCTGTAAGTAGGTCTCGGGTACGAATCTACCCCTTAACAACCTTTTCATCTCATCTTAGTTCCTTACTCCTTGTCTTTTAGCCCTTGCTTTGGCTGCATTTATATTTTTCCACCACATAGTGACGTATTTAGAGAACTCAAGTGTAGCAAGTCAGACCTTTACAGCTTCTATATATCCATAACAGTCAAACACCTTTTCCACTTTCCCTTCCTACTCTAAATACTAATCAGCATCTCCACTTCAGCTAAAGGGTAGGATTTAGACCTTAACGTTGTCCAGTCCTGTCCTCAAAGAGGTCGGGGTCCTCGCTCTTGTGCTCAATAATAACCAGCTTCTTCTTCTTCTCCGTACCCTTTGGTATCAATCTGCTCATCATCTTCCTCAATTTCCTCTAACTCCAATCTTCATTTAGCAACTCAATCTACAACTCTTTTAGCTTGCTACGGTCGAACTAGGCAGTTGGCTCGACCACCTTAGCCATAACCTCTCTCTTGAATATTTTCAAGTAGGTTATGTAGTAGCATACCTTAAGGTTATTGCTTATTAATTTGCATTGCTACAACTAGACTCTCAACAAGGTTAGTGAGTTTGTCAAGTTTATCATCAACTGACCTTGGAGTGTTGCTATCATTTAGACTATGACTAGGTTGAGCACCATTACTTTGGTCACTAATAACACCTTGAACACTAGAATCTAAAATGGTATAATACTTCTTGAATAGACTAACAACACATAAATAGAAAATAATGCTTCTTTACTACCCAGAAAACTTCAACTAATACATTAACAACTTTAATATCCAAGAATCACTCAAACAGGACTAAAAAATGACTTGCTCTATTTTTGGGGTGAAAAACAGAGTAAGAACAGTGTAACAATGGAACCACACGTATCACATACAAATCTTCACTACATAGCTCACACACCAAACTCACTTCATATGAACACACTGCAACAGTTACGGAAGGGACACAACAGTTACTAATAGTAAACTAAACTTTACTGTAACTTCATACACCCCCTCTCAGAACCATGCTCTGATACCAGTAAAGCTAATGTGTCTCTAGGGTTTGATATACCGAGAGGCACCATAACGGGAGAATGAACAAAAGAAAATCTAGTGAATCTAGATAGCTACTAACTGGATATGACTCATCAATTGATCCTACTTAGCCTACAATCCACTAGATATGACATACATGTCTGAACTGAAGGGTTACTTGCCATTAGTCCTTATTAAAGGGAATAGATAAGAATTAAAAAGGCGTTATTGGGAACACAAAGGTTGCTTAAGGGATACTTGAATAATCTGATATGTTGATTAGTTATCTACGAACAAATAAGTGGGGGGTTTTATACTCGTCCACTAGAGTTACTTTATATGTATAAAAAGACAAAAAGGGGTATCCTTACAATTAGGTTATATAATATATACTATAAAGGGTAAAAGAGACAAGGAATATTTACTACGGAAAAGTAAATAATCCTTCTAAAAAGTCATGCTAGAAGACACGCGTCATATAGTAGATGGATGTCAGAAATATGGTATAAGTAGGTGAAAAGGAGAGAAGAATTTGCAATCAGGGGCCGACTTGATCTTAATTAGGTCAAGGACCAATCAGTCCTTCTATAGAGAAGTCCACTTGAGTTGGGATCGGATGTTTGTGGTCAACTCGAGAGCTTGGCTCTACTAGTCTTGCATTACCTTTTGGGATAAAATATAATTGTTGGGCAGGAGTAAGTTAGGCATACGTGAGGGTCTAATAGTCAAATTGGTAGAAAATCAAGTTTGGGTAAGAATCCTTGTCTTAGATAAAGCCTTAAGCCAGTACTCTCCTTGTGAGTCCTTAGGCTCGGCTAAGTGTGATCGGTTCAGGGGATTGATTCCTATCAACTCTTATCAAACTTCTTTGTATGTCACTCTTAGGTCTTTTGTTGCTTCGTGAGTTTGCACCTCAAGTTAAGGAGATGGACAATGTTCATTTTTTAAACTTACCGAATTCTCCCCATTATTTAGCTATGAAGTTAGTAGTCCTTTACATATTCTCCACAAGTGCAGCAAAAGAATGTAAAGAGAGATTCTCCAAGTATACTGCATACCTAAGGAATATCCCTTAGATGAAAATCTTCACAAACTCTTTTTAATCACATACATCTTGAATCTTCCATCAGGTCTTCTCTAAGTTTCCATCGAATTCTCCTCATAGCGACCTTCTCTTTAGTGGAGAAAAATCTTTTCAAGAACATCTTACACATGCTCCCCCATGAATCGACCAATTCATGAGGGAGATTGATGTACCATATGTAGGATTTTTCTATGAGAGACTTTAAAAATTCTTATAGTTTCCAATCATTATCCAGTTTGTAGACAGTTAGAGTGTCAATAAACTTCATCAAATGCTCCTTGCCATTTCCTTTCTTATCGTTGAACAATGAAAACTTAGGACCTATGTAGTCATTGGGATATGGTTTGTCAGTAATATGCTGATCAAATGGGAGTTTGAGATCAAACACTCCTACAGTTGACTTTGACTATATCCCCTTCATAAATACATCTAAGTCTTCCTTGGTTATAAATGAAACTTTTGTAGTAGATATGGTAGCTTTAACCCGTAGGGCCAGGGTGGGATTGGGATGATTGGTAGATCCACCTTGCATAATATATGGAAGAGTGCGTAAGGATGAAGAGCTCCAGGTTGAATTCCTGTATCTCTTATCTTAAGCATTGGGTTTTGCACAAGTGTATGGATTTGCTTATCACTTTCTTGAGTTGCATCCTCAATAATAGTAGGGGCATTGGATGGCTTCACTATCTGAGTGGCATGTTGCCAAGCAGCATTAATAGGATTTAGGGCAACTGTACCCAATTACATTGCTACTATAATAGCCAGGCTAAGCGTACATTGAGCAAACATTGTCACGAATTGATTCAATGCTCGAGTAGCTTATTGAAGCTCCCATATCATCTGAGTGTTATTAGATGCATCTTCTTATGAATAGTTTCCTTAATTGGCATCTTCTGGTGATAGCACGGTTCTCTCTAGAACTTCATGATTCTCTTATTGATATTGAGTAGTACCATCAATAAGGTCAATTATCCTCTTTCTACAAGGTGCCATTATCAACTTGTCAACTCTCTTTGTCCCTAATGGAGTTACCAAAATATAGATGATAGGGCTCTAATAGAGTGGTCATGTGCTAGTCACGCAGGCATCACCTTACATGTGGTCTTAGAGTAGTGATGTAGAGACGATACTTATTGGGATTATTGGAGAGAGAATTCTATGGTCATGGGGATGCGTCGGGGGAAGGGATGGGCAAAAGAGGGTAAAGGGGGGNTAAACATATTTCACATGATGATTTTATAGTATTTCCCTTACATTTTTGGTTTTCTTTAAAGAAATTGATACTTAATTGAGTAAAATTTTGATTTCAAGGTTTGAACGCGTTCTTAGATTGAAAACGAAGAAAAGGAATCAAGTTTCACTTAATTTGGAGTTCAAATGAATGAGTTATGAAGTTTTAAAGTTACACAGTCTGGGACACAGTCATGTCCCCAGGCTGTGTCCATCCAGGAAAATTTGCCAAGGTCAGAAAGTTACACGACCTGGGGACACGACTGTGTCCTAGCCGTGTCTGGTGACGAAAATGAAAACCTTACAATACATTATAAAAGGATATATTAGGGTTTCACATAGAAACATTGGATATTCAAAAGTAAAGAGACTTGAAGAAAAGGAGAAGAAAAAGGCGAAAGCAACACCTAACTTCAAGATTGAAGAGATTTATCATCAATAAAAGGGGTTTTCATGTTTTATTTATTAGTTTTATTGGAATTCGTTTTTAATTTCATTATATTAGCTTAAAACTCTTATATTTAGGATTATGAAACCTAGGGTTTCATGTGACTATTAGATAGATTGATAATTTTCAATAAAGTTTTTATCTTTTCTTGATTCAATTATGTTATTTAATTGTTAATTGATATTTCTAGGGTATCAATCTATGATATTATGCATGATAATTGAGAAATTACATGTGTAATTAGATCTTTACATAATTGGACAGAATTACATGTGTACTTAGAGATAAGATACATGTTTTTTTCGGAGAGTTGATTGGTTGTATGGGAATTCATTATACATTAATGCGATTCTAAATTATATTACTAAGTGAAGAAATTCTGGTAAATAATTTAGGATTAGAGTTAATATGCTTGAGAAAGGTATTAACTTTAATTGTGAATCCCTCCAGTCAAGAATAATAGAAATTGAATTGAATATATTTTAAGCAGTCACATGTTAAACACTAAGGGAAATAATTCCTAAATACGTTATTGCATTCTTGAAGTCGTTCTTAGTTTTATTGCTTTCTAAATTGCTTAATCAAGTCTCATAATTAGGTTAGTTTGTTAATTTTAGTATTTTTAATTCATTCAACTTAACACGATTTTCTGGTTAGATAATAGAGCTAAGGTTAATATTAGTACTGGAAGTCTCTGAGGGATCGACTCGAACTCACATCCATTATATTAAAATTGATAGGTACACTTGCTTGATATCACTTGTCACCTAGTCTAAGAAGTTAAGCTAAATAAATAGTGTGTTTAACCCAATATATTAATATAACAATTTTAGCCCTCTACAAATGTAAAATTGAAAATATGGCCATTTAATTGGATTGATTATGTGTTATTTTAATTTCATCATCTATGTTATTAATTGTTTGCTTTAAATCGTTTTGCTTCAACTACCTCTAATGATGCTACCTACTGTCAAGAACAAACAAAGTCGATTATTAAATGGGTCCAAGCTTACTGAAAGCTTGAAATAGAAATGATTGAGAATGTGCGAGAGAATAAATGAGAATGAAAAAGTAAGCAAAAATCCATGAATAGCTCCAATGGATATGATGCATCAATAGAACTTTAGAGGACTTACGGCATAACTCGATATGACGCACGAGAAGGTCCATTGAGGTTACTTGCCACCTAGCCTTACTTAAGTGTTAGGATAAGAGTGAGATGAATGTAAACAAAGTAGTGTTTACGAGAGATAAATGTCAAGTGTATTAATGTTCATTCTGATGTTTACAATTACTAGTTCAAAAGATGTTTATGCCTGAGAATTTAAGGCAACATGCCTAAAAAAAAAAGACAAAAAGGGCATTTCTTAAGGAAGTAATGTACAAGATACAAAAGGGAAAAAATAAATATTTAAGGAAAACAATCATTAGTGTAATAGATTCTACACATGATTTTGTATACGTGGTGATGCTGTTGGAAGATTCAGACAAAAAGTATAGTCAACTTGTTTATCAAAGCAGGGGTGGCTTAGTTAGTTTGGAGTCTTTCTATCTCGGCTTCTCGGCAAGGGAGATGCTGAGTCATTAGTTAGCTCGAGCACAAGTGAGTAATCTACAGTTCGACACACTATAGAGAGATGGGTAATCTTTTGGCTTGGTATAAAGAGTGACTTGGTAAGGAAGTACTTTGCCTTGGCAAGAGTCAGGTAGAGTAGGAGAATCTGCCTTGCCAGGCCTTCCATTCCTTGGGCTCAACAATGGGTCAAAGGTTTAGTAGCCTAATTCTTATTATTCCCTTTGGGTTGATTTAGATTTGGGATTAAATCCGAATGGTCTTCAATCAGCTCTTCGTCGGGGTCATATGGACTGAGGTCGGCAATGTTGAAGGTGTCAGAAACCCCATAGTCCTCCGACAACTCCAATCTGTAGGCACTATCATTGATCTTTTGGAGGATTCTGAAGGGTTTTTTAGCTCTTGTAGATAATTTGTTCCTCCTCTTACTCAAAAACTATTCCTTGCTAAGGTACAGCTATACTAAGTCTCTTTGTTGGAATTGTTTGGCCACCCTACCCTTGGCCTTCTCTCGCATTCTCCTAGTAACTTGGTCAATGTACCAAGTGATTTTGTTGTAGATGTGTTGAAGGGTTTGTGCCCTAGCCTTCACGTTAGGTTCCTCTTGTGCAGGTACAGGTACAAGGGTATGATCAAGGGGTAACTCATGATTAAAACCATAAACCACTTTTATTGTGGACCGTGACTAAAAACAGACAAGGTCAATCGCTAAATGGGTTTAAAATGGTAGAAAGCTTGAAAGGAATAATAGGGAATGGTACAAAATGGGATGAATGCGAATGACAAGTAAACAAAACCTACGAATAGCTCCAATGGATATGACGCACTAGCAGAACTTCCGAGGACTCATGGCACAATTTGATATGACTACGAATTGGTCCAATGAGATTACTCCCCACTTAGCCTTACTCAAGAGTTAGGATAAGAGTGGTGCTAAGAGTAAACGGGTAGTGTTTACGTAAGGAAGGAAAAATACTGAAGTGTATTAAGGACAATTTGTCTGTTATAGTTACAATTATAAGGGTATTTATACTCATGAGTTAGGGTAACTTATCTAAAGGGGAAAAGATAAAAAAGACACTTCCTAAGAAAGTAATGTACATGATACAAAAAAGTAAAAATGAATATATAAGGAAAGTAATCATTGGTGCAATGGATTCTACACATAATATTGTACACATGGTGATATTATATTGGCGATGTCATTAAAAGATGTGGATAAAAAGTACAAACAACTTGCTTGTCCGAACAGGGGTGGCTTGGTTAGTCTACTCTTTCTCTCTGCATCTCGGTAGGGGTATGGCCAAGTAAGTAATTGGCCAGGTGTGTATGAGAATGAAGATGGGCTGTTATCTCAACCTTCTGCTTCTCGACATACAACTTGTGAGAAATAGGCAATCACATGGCTTGGCAAGTAGAATGGGTTGGTAAGGAGATATTTGGCCTTTGCATGAGTCGATTGAAATAAGAGGATTCGTTTTGCCAGTCCCTTTAGTCCTCGGGCTCGGCTGCAAGTCATTGGTTCGATAGCTTGATTCCTATCACTTTTTATCTTTGAATCCTTAATAAATCCTATATGATCATTCAACTTTATCCCATAATGGCAAAACTTTTCTTTTAAAAAAATTATTATTCAACCTTGTTTCAATATTTTATGAATCAATTTAAACATGGGATAAGAACTGAGAATAGTTCATGCCTACAAGGTTCCATATTGGGACCTTGACATAGTTGTTCTTATAGTTTTGGTTTAGAATCTAAGACCAATTGGACGATAATTTATTTTAATTCTAATTATAATTTTTTTTGGTGATTTTTCATGTGTTATATTTACAAGTAAATAATTGATATAATTTAAAAATTTACGAGTTAATATTCTCTTGTTTAAGTGGAATAATGGACAGTAATGAAGAATTTCTTTATTTATTTTTTATTAAGAAAAGTACATAGGCAAGATTCTATTTCCTTTACAAGGAAATATAATGTCAACATAAACAAGAATGCCCTTACATAAAGTAACAAGAAAGAAAGCCAACAAAGTTAATAGTTCTAGAAGATTAATTTTGTGTTGGGCAAAGTCTATTATGAGTTTATTATTAATCTATTATTTATTTGGGCTTGACTTCTTGGGCTAAGTGATAGGGTCTAGGGAGTCTAGTTTGTAATTGGGATGTCTTAGGGAAATTTCACTTGGTAAGCTGGGAACAAGGATCGTTAGATCATTTTATTCGCTCTCAACCTCTCTCAGGTAGACTCGCACACTCAATAAGGCAACTATAGTAAGCCCATCGGGATAATTTTGAATGAGTAAGCTTAATCTTGACCCTTGATGATTTACATGATCTGACAGTTGCCATTAAACCCAAGAGTCTATAAATACTCAATCATGCCTCTTCAATAGGCACCTTAGGAAGCTATAGAGATAAGAGAAATGACAATGTCCTATGAACACTTTGCTCTCAAAGATCAAAGCAACACTTAAGTGAAGAACAAGTTAACACTCAATTAAGAACAGTAAGGTTAATGCTAGATAGCTCCCTCATCTATTGCAACTGTGCTTGAGCTATTGAGATCGCCTATTTCTCCCCTTAGTCATTTCTTTCTAAGTCCTCCTTGTAAGTACCATTTACACATTACTCCTTTAAGGTCATGTGTAGCACGACATCTATGTGGCTTCTACGTAACAACATCATCTAAAACTTACATCTACATTTTTTAGTGACTCCACTAGGGATAGAGAGAGCTGACTACTTAATAATGACACCGCTTTGGAAAAGGAATACTTACGTACTTGACACCACCTCCTAAGAGTAAGAGACCTATGTTAACCCTACTAGGTAAGACTTGCCTCTACTGCTTAAAGATGTCAATCAAGACAACCCTGTCAACTAGAATGACCTAGTACTCAAGAACCTTCTAAAAATCGTGCAAATGATGCAAGCTATGCAAGAAGCCACAAGGGTGTTGAATCAATTTATGGCTACTTTTGCTAATTTCATGCCAAGAATGGATACCGTTGCCATACAATAGGGTATGGCTTTGCCTAACCCATTAATTGTAATGCAATAAGGCACTGCCCCCTTCATTCAACTACTTAATCTTCCTATCATTCAAGAGAACACCCCTCAAAGAGGAGGTGACTAGACCCCTGCATTAGTAACTGCAGTTAGTCGGAACCTATTACTTGAGGTAGAGAATGGAAGAGTTTGCCTAGGTGGCTCTTCCTCTTCTTACCATGCTCCTTGCATTACATTTGGAGGGTTTATTCATACTTATTGTGTCTAATGTTAGGTCTATATCTAGAGGTATAAGTTGGTATTAAGGCATAGGAGAAATTATACCATATCCATGTATAGATTTATAGCTTCTTTAATCTACTTTTCAAGTTTTATTCTATAGATAAAATTGGAAAAAGTCAAATCATTATCCAATCAGTAAAATATCCTCATCTGTCCTAGTGATAAAAGAGGAAAATAAAAAGGAAATGTCTCATGTCACTTTGGTACATGAAATGCTTCTAAGATCATTGTAAAAACCTAGTTAATTGTAAAAAGATATGAAAAGAATACCATTTCTCTCAATAGTGGCGAAGAAATATAAGGAGGGTAAGGTAAAAGATCATATTCATACCTCACCCTACAAGCTATAAATTCCTAAAGTTTCGATTAGGAACTTACCTAGTGGCATTTTAATACCACTCTAGAATCTGTAACCTATAGAACACTGTACCTAGTGGAGCTTATAATTTTTTTCTATTTTATCGTAAATTTCAAGTTTATATGTTGTTAAAAAGCAATCTAAACATGATATTATAAGTTCTTTTATGTAAAACTGATGAAGCTTATGGCAAAATTTATAAAGCCTATGACAAAAACCTTTGGTATCAAATCCCGATCCTATAAGTGGTTTGACAATGGCATACTAATAGCTATTCTTTAAATCCCAATCCTATCTTTAAATAGAGAAGATAGACTCATTTGGCCTCATGAAAAATCTAGGAAATGCACCGTTCATTTAGCTTGCAATTTCATTAGATGCCGTCATTTCCATCAAAACTCAGGTGATTCATCTTCCTATCTTCTTGAGTTATCTTTATAGAAACTTGTTTGGCATAGCTCGTGCCTCCTTAAAGTGATGGATTTTATATAGAGAGCGACTCATAACACTCTATCAACTTACTACACTTTAGTTAAGAGACGGGTTCTTCAATCAAATGCTTGTCCCTTTTGTGTGGAAGAATTAACTAATCATGTGCTTTTGGAGTGTGGTTGGACCAAACGGGTTTAGTTTGAAGCATTGGAGGTTCGTTTGGAGTCTAGCATTGATGGGCCTTTAGGCAGTTGGTTGCTTTCTCGGGTGAAATCTATAGGTGGAAACAAACAAGATTATGCTCTCTTCTTTGCCAAGATAAACTCCATTACGTGGTGCATTTGGGTAAAGTAGTTTTTAATGATAAATCTCTAAACTTGCATGCATAGTGTCCTTGGTTCACAACACTTTGTTAGAGTTGGAGCTTATTGAATCCAATGTCAATTGACATGCTGCTGTAGCAAATGCTGCATTGAGTTACAATTTGAGAGATAACATTGCACCTAATAAGGCTTTGTTTTCTTCCCCTTCTTTTGCCTTTTATGTAGGATCATTTGTTGTTTATGTAGGTCGACATCAAAACCTATTACAATCATTCTTGCTGTCGTCAGATGCCATACATCAGTACGTCCCTCAATAAGTTCAACCATTCTATTCTACATAATGTCAGATGCATTGCTGCTGCTCTTAACACAGTTACCAGCAATAGTAACATGTCCCTGGTGACCACAATACAGTATCCCAGTAAGTGATTGTTTGCAGCTCCATGGATTTGTGTACTCAACCAAGCTCTTCTAACGCATACGTAGGTGCTTCTTGGTGGTCTGCTCCCTTAGGTTTATACATCAAATTGAACTCAGATGCCTCATTCAATATAGCAACTGGCGAAGCTACTATCGATTTCATTGCTAGAAATTCTTTGGGTTTTCTTTATGAAGGAGTTGCTAAGTTAGTTTTAGTATCTTCTCTAGAAGTGTTCGAAGCATTGGCAGTCCTTGAAGCCTCAATGTACGCGGTGGGTATGGGATGGAAATACGTTTTGTTTGAAATGGATTGTACTATGGTGCATCAAGTTGTTTTGGTTAAGGATATTTCTTTATGGTCTATCTATTACATCATTAAAGATTCAAGGTCATTTTTTTAGCAAAGTTAAATTTAGTTTAGTTCCTCATTAGGCTAATTATGCAGCCGATTGGGTGGTCACACGTTTTAGACAGAAGATGTGATAGGAATCAACTTCTTGAACTAATAGCACGAAGTCGAGCTAGAGGATTGCAAAGACTAACCCAATATGTACTAGCTTGAGAACCATTCAAGGATGAGGATTCCATTGCCAACTAAGGATTACTTTACTTTATCTAATCCAAGTGCCGAGCTTTGACCCTATTTAATGCAATAACCAAGTTGCCAAGTACTAAGTTCTAATTCGAGCCGAGTTGTTTAAGCATCTGATCACAACTGAGTTGTTCAGTTGCTCGATGTAGATACTCCATTTTTGCTACCCTATAATTTTGTTTTGTTTTTTTTTTTTAATAAGAAAAGGGGTCTTAATTTAGGAAAAAGCACAAAAAAGTAAAAAGATTAGAAAAATACAAAAAAATAGAAAATTTAGAAAAAGTTACAAAAAATAGAAGATTTAGAAAAATCACAAAAAAGTATAAAATTTAGGAAAAATACAAAAAAAAAATAGAAAATAAAAAAATAGCAAATTTAGAAAAAATAGGAAAAATTAGAAAATAGTGAAGAAAAGTAAAATTTTTAAGTAAAATAGACTTTTTAGGGAAATAATATTTAGAGTTGTGAAGAATTTAATTAAATAGCAATTTATTTTATAGGATTTTTAGATTTTTCTTATAGGTTAAGTACTATTTAGTTGCAAAATAAAGCACGGCATAGGTCAATGGCTTAACGGTTCTACATTTTGATTTCATATTGCATATGACTTGATGATCATAGGTTCAAATGTTATAATGAGCACAAAGTGCCCTTTATTTTTCTTCACAAAACATATCCATTACGTGTTAAAAAAATCATTGCCTCACGTGTCTAGTCGTGACACGTGGCACTTCGTGATTGGACCATATGTTGACGTAGCACCACATTAGCCATGTCATCCATGTGTTAAGCCACTGGCATCATATATGTCATATACATGTCGGTTGTTCCCCTGCTACGTCATTAGCCATGTGTAATTTCAAGATATGTGGCATGATGCCATTTGACCCTACGACTGATGTGGCGCTATGTCAAAATCCTTTCCCCTACTTTTCTCCTCTTTCCTTTCTTTTCTCTAGAAATTCCGCACATTCCTCCTTGGTTAGTCGACTTGGGCATCTATTATGAGCTTCTTTATGTTACAATTTTGTCAAATTAATGGCGAAATTACAAAGTAAGCGTAGCTTAGTTTTGATTTCATCCAAAATCATGTCCAAATCCATCTTCCTACATGCTTGAAATTTGATTGAAAAATCAAAAAATCGAAAAAAAATTAATTTTGGGAGTCAAAGCTCATAAATGCAAGTCCCCAATTTAATTCGATTTTTTAAATTCCCGAGCTTAATTCGTGTTGTAAGAGTAGAAATGAGAGGTTCTGAAAAGATTTGGGTAGTTTTTTTATCCCCAAAACAACATTTTTGAGTTCTTTCTCTCTCTCTCTCTCTCTCTTCAATCACTTCCAAACAAACCCCCCACCACCACTACAACACTTATCACCTCGAGTTCTCTCAAACCCAATTTGTTTCCTCTCACTGTAAGACCCTAGCCGTGACACCCACCTCTCGAAATCGCCATACCCAACTACAATCGAACATAACCAACACTATTACTAGCCTCACCACACTCCATAACCTTAAACCTAACCTTTCTTTAAGTCCCATCAACCACTACTGTGTGCAACCCAACTCTACTACCACCTTCTACTCCAATGACTACCTAAATGACCTCCAACCATTGTGGCATTGAGTCTACCCCACCTAAAGCCAATACAAAAGTCATAAAACACCTCTTCTTCGCTTGATTTGATGCCTAAAAGTGCCTGAAGCAACCTCGATTGACCATTACTCTCTCTTCTCCATCTGTGACTTGCATGGAGCTCTAGATCCAACCCATATAACTCGTTCCTTCTACCTACGTCTAGATCCATGACCTAAGCCTACCCATGAGTCTTTGGTCTAACCTTTATTCTTTTTTTTTTTCCATTTTGAATTTGTAATTTTTTTTAATTTATTCATTTATTTATTTGTTGTAATTACGGTTAAACTGTAATCGAAAAAAATGAAAAAATTTAGTTAATGCTAATTTTTTGATGATTTCAAGAATTAAATCTAAATTTGAAAAGTTGATAGTACTCGAAAAGATTTAAACAACTAGCCCCTGGACTTAATGTCTAGTATTTCAAAAACCCTTTTTTAAATCGGTTTTTTCTGCATGAACCAGTGTTTAGATCAAAACCAATCTACTCATTTTGTTTTGATCTAAACCATTTCTTAACCACAGTCAGGGGGTGATTCTAAGTGTTTATAAAGTTCTTTAAAAATCTTTAATTTTCTTTAAGTCTTAGTAGAGGATCAATATTAAATGGGTAGGGTTTAATATTGATTGAGTTAAGGAAAACTTATAAAAAAATCGAGAAAAATCGAGCTCGACACTCGACTTGAAGAGGCCTTTATTGATACCTTGCATTTGAGCTCCGACCTGCCCCAGATTAGGTTGGCAAGTTTCATGATCTCCTCCAGACCCCCTCTAAGCTGATTCTTACTAATGCCGAGCTATCAAGAAACTTACATTTTCCTGAAGCAACCAAGCATTAGCTAACCAACCATTCCTTGATGTGTGTCTTCTAATAGAGGATCCTAAAATGATTCCTTTACTTTCTATACCTAGTACTATTTGTCATTTTTGCCCTTTTTTAGCATGTTTTAGGAATTTTTTGTACATTATCTTTCTTGTCTTTTCCTTGATCATGTAACCCTAGGTGAGATTATATATATATATATATCTCATTTTCTTGTACGCTAATAATACTTTACTTCAACATTCTATCTTTGAAAGCACTTAGCCATGTCTTCTCTTTTCCTTAACTCTTATATGTTTTCTGTAGTAAGGAGTAGTGGTGAATGACCTTAATCTTCACTTGTATGTTATATTAAGTGAAGGTTAGGTTGAGTAGGATGAATTGATATGTCATATCCAATTGATAGTTGCTTGGATTTGCTAAACCCTATTTTTATTTTTTTTGTTTCTATTCGTTGTAGTGTAGCCTCTGTATGTACGACCCTAGAGAAGCATGAAGATGTGTCCTAGCAATTGGGCAACTTCGCCCCCATCTTCTCTTATTTCCATTTTATGCAATGAAGCTTATGTTGCGAATGTAACTAACGTCTCTAATAGCCTTGTTGATGTACTAGACTCAATTATTATCTAATACAAGTCGCTTTTTCTTACAGAAAAAAAAAAACCTTTTTCTATCTTCGTTATTTCATTATACGATGGTAAATAAAAGATATGAAATCTATAACAAGTTAGAATGAAAATTATCTTTTATAGAGGTTAAAATATTGAATAAAAAAGCTTTAGATTTAGGATTTGTATTGAGCTTGAGTTGTTTTTTTGCAATGTAAATGTAATATATTGTTTTTATTATTTCCTTGACTAAAAAATATAAGGTTTTTTTTTTGCTTTTTATAAATATTGTATTATTTAACAAATTTTATAGTGTCCATACTACATACCTTATAACCTATATCCTATATATCCTACAATCTATTTACATGGGGGTAATTGAGAGGGAATTATATAACTATTCCCTTTCAACCTTCTATTACCTTGTTTACTTTAAAAATGAGTAAAGAATTTTAATTCCTAGGACTATTATATTTCCACAGCATTGGAAATAGTTGTTACTTAAGAAAAGGTGGTAGAGGGAATGAAAAGTTTGAGTAGTGTGATTATTGTACTCTCATTAATATAGTAAATAATTAATTTTTGGCTATTTTTCAAATAACCAAATAAGGCAAACTAGTATTTCTTGTTACATTCATAATTAATACTATAATTAATGAGTTTTAGTAAACATTGGAAAAATATTCCCTACAATTAATTCTTATATAAATGGAATAGAAATTTTAATCTGTTCCTAATAATAATAATTCTCAAGGCATAATTTTTTTATTTACTATTTATTTCATTGAGGAACACACCTTGAAAAGAAAATAAAAAAAAAAGGGACTTATGAAAAAAAAATATTACGATTAGGGGGCAGCAAAGACGCATTTTTGAAATATGCCTTCAACTTGTTTGAAAATAACAAGGAAGGTACTTTTGAGAAAAGCGCTTCTTTATTAATACAATAATGAAGAAGTTGCATTCTTAATAGGCGCCTTCTCTTTTATTGAAAAGAAGGCGCCTTTCTCGAATGCACCGTCTTCTTTAACATATTAAAGAAAAGCACCTTCTTCGTAAATGCTTGCCAGACAATAACTAGCAAGTGCAGTTGGCGTCCATATATACAAATGAGTTTAACCTGGCAAAATCTAAGTAAAAAACAAAATAACAACAAGCTAAACAGTTATACTTCACTTCAATCTCAAATAAGCATATCCAAACTTCACTACATTTAGCCCAACTTGTCATTGATCCTCTCAATAACCACCTATATATACGCCCATAAGAAGGCCACCAAAAAGTAGAAATTAAATGTGTGAGTGTAACATAACTAGAGCAAAGAAACATTAAGAAGCATTCTTATATGTAAATGTACATAACTAAAAATATCGTGTTTGTAATTCATACAAAACAAAATAATGTATAGGGCTAGTCCCTTCTTCTCCTACTTTTGGTGAATACAATAGCTAGCCTAAAAGCTAACCTTTGCTTATACCTACTATTATCGACCATAGGTATAGCCTATGACTCTTGTGTTTGAATGTGCTTAGGGGGTGGCTTGACAAACATAGATGGAGCAGTTAAATGGAGGGCTCGACATGGCCCCTATGTTAGGATAATGAATGGCTGATGAGGGGGCATCGGATGACCCTACGGCATTAGGTTCGGTTGACCTCGTCCTTGTCAGTGTGCAAGGCCCCTTCTCCTCTTGAGTAGATCTAGTGGTTCATAGTTTGGCTCGCTTGAGTCATGTTGCTCTTATACTTATGCCTTGGTCAGATGAGGCGGGTATAGTGTAATCACAGTGTGGTCCTTCAACATTTGCATCCCTTGATCGACATGTACCCAAGTAGTGACGTAGTAGGCTTAGTCCATTGATATCCGAATTTACTGGAGCTCCTTTGCTTATAAAATGAAGGAGCATTAGCATAAGTTGGTATAAGACGACAAAAGATGAATAGTAAGTGACATATATATACTAACCAATCTCTTAAGTAGAGATCCATCACGACCAATGTATCGACACATAATGGTCTGGTACCATTGCTTGTAGCTACGCTTAGCACCTTTAGGACCCTTTATATGTAACATACGAGCATGTTTGTCATTCTAAATACTAATATAGCCTGTGTGGTAGTTGATCCAGTTAACATCAATATGACCCCTCAAGTTTATGCAATGTAAACGCTCTATCTCATCCATGCGCAATTTGGGGGAACTCTTTGCAACCCCTTAAACCGGTGCACCACTCACTTCGTATGGTGTCACTTAATAATGTGGAAGCATATCAAGGGCACTTAAGTTGTCCATACATCTCTACTATGGTTACAGTAATCCAGTATGATCTGGAGTAAGTCATCAGTATAAGGTTGCTAAACGACTTGCACAAATATGTAAGAAATGTCAACTATTACACATATACATGGAATGAAAAACGAGAAGTAGTGTTCATTTGTGCATACCTGACTTGGGCTCTATCGACTAAAGGTGTCTTGGGAATTAGTCCGGCTCCACACTTCATCAAGCAACTAGAGGTCGGCTACTATCAACTACCATGCCATGCCGACTAAGGGGGGCATTATATGGGAATCGGTCCTAAGCCCATACTTGAAGGAAGGTGGCTACCCCTCCCATCTTATGCACTGTATCCTTAGAAGCTAGGCATAGCTATCCGTACAACAAAGCTAGGCATGCCGATCCCCTGCTGTACTAGCCAACTTGTTTGAAGTCTACCAGAAGTGGAAGGAACATGAGATGTACCATGTTTCTCGACTTGTTTGCGAAGACATACCCTCTTAAGATTTGCAAGATGTATGCCTTAGTATGTCTCTTGACTTGTTCCTCTAACATATTTGCAGTCTATTTCGTGAAGAGTCGATTTTGAGGGACTTACTCTAGTGCTTTGTTGTGTCTCTTGTCCTATGATAGTATACAGTTATAGAAGATTTTCTTAACTTAGTGCTGTAACGGGTAACCTTTAGACACTTTTTAAAACCCCATTATAGGCTTCCATACGATTCGATGTTGTGTATTCGAACTGGTAGCCACCATCACGAGCAAGTGTCCGTAGTCCATCAGTAAAGGCTGGAACCAATTAGGAGTGTCAGGCTACAGGCTTAAGACCTTCTCATGCACTTTTCGAACTTTTGAGGCTGAGCTTGCATTGCACCAAATGTAGCCCACTTCTTGCATTGCTTGTTCTTGTGTACTTTATTGAAATTACTTACAATGTGGTGTATACACAGACACCAAACCACAAAGGGGAGATGCCATCCATTTTGCTCCTTCCCTAGAGTTGACTAGATACTTATCCTTTTGTTTAATATAAGGTATATGGTCTTTTGACTTGCTCTCAGCATAGACATGTTGCCTTAGATTCCTTAGAAACCAACCCTACACCTTCGTAATCTCCTCGTCCACTAATGCAGAGCCTAGAGGGACTATGTGGTTTACACCATCTATCTTGGTTGCAATAGTAGCTTGTGACAATATTTTTCATATAAAAATGTCCCATCAATTGCAACAATGGTCTCGCAGAACTTCCATGCCTCTATACATGGGCTGAAAGACCACCAAACCTACTATAACTCCGTTACCCTTGGTTCCCTCAACTTACCCTACATCCACTCAAGCTTTGTCTTGGGATTTCTCCTTTCTATGGCATTGAGTAATCTTGGAAGATCGTCATATGATCTCTCCTAGCTACGATAAACTGCTTTAATAGCCTTTATCTTTGTAGACCACAACCTTTTGTTGCTAACCATATACTTGAATTACCCATTGATAATGCTATGTAATTGAGAAATTTTTGTATTGAGGTCTTGTCTAATAACATTCAGAAAATCCCTTGCCATTGTATTCGAATCCAACTACGGGTGATCTTGAGTTTTTAGTGGATTCATGTATGTATGAGGTCCAACTAGCCTTGTTATGACCTAAATGTACTCCAACTTTTTCTTACATGCCTTTAGTCTCCACTTGCATTCGCTTTTGCGCCTTGAACACATGGTTAAATACTTGTTCTTTTTGGATTCCATTGATTTGAAGTCCACATGATGCTTGATATGGTAGTGATTGATAGCTCTCACTAGTTCATTCTTCTTATTGAAGCTCATACCTACGTGTAGGTCTTCACTAGCTTATATGTTGCTGAACTCTTCATTAACGCTCCTTTCGAATTACACATAACCATCGTCTCCACCCTTGTTGAAGAACGGCAACACATCCTTAATAGCATATTCGATCATCTAAGCATCCAAAGGGTGACTTCGTACTTGTGTGGACTCCATTAAGCTTGAGTTAGAGGTGTAATAATGTGTGGGTAACATCTCCTACATGTAAGAACTACTAACACCCATCACAGGAATAATTAGAGGTAATAGAGGCATATCGATTTCAGCACCAATGTCGCTATTGTCATCGTCATTGTCTTTGTCTTCATCCATACTGAGCTTTTAGTTGTCATCGTCATTATCCTCATCATTTAGCCTTCCCATTCGTTGAACCATTCGATCATGCGGAACTTCCTTCTCAAATATTGGTCAAACCGCTTTGTTGATTGTAGTAGCATTATCCCTTGCAGGGGCGGACATGGGTAGTGGGTCATCTTCATAATCAACTGGCTCATTAAATTAAGTTGACTGCATTTACTGTAGGGGCTCCTTCTAGTTCTACGATCCTCATATATAATTAGTGAATGTGGGTTTGCTCAAATGTTTCGGCCATCTCAAATAAATTTTCCACATCATTATTGTCTTTGATGGCAATTGAGGTGTAAGATACAAGTTTAAAATAAGCATTGGGATGTTAGTATAATATCAATCTTAACCCCCTCGCAAACCCTTTCCAATAATTTTGAGAAGTTCGCATTTGTTCTTACTTTTAACATCTTCATCGGGTCCTGATCATACTTTAAGCCTGAATTTCCCCTCATAAAATTTCTATGGGTATAAACCATAAATTTCATCGTACTCAACATTTTCAACCTATACACTTCAACATGAGCACCTTAGTTAGCATGTGATAGTCCATGCACCATGTAATACCCGAGAAAAAAATTCAGGGGGAATAAATAAATAATAAAAGTCTTAATAAAATCAAAAGGATATTAAGGTCTTAAGCCATGATTAATGAAGGGTGATA
The DNA here is from genome assembly GCA_024138015.1 of Lumnitzera littorea. Classification (NCBI taxonomy): domain Eukaryota; kingdom Viridiplantae; phylum Streptophyta; class Magnoliopsida; order Myrtales; family Combretaceae; genus Lumnitzera; species Lumnitzera littorea. Next base: position 54,059,157 of record JAMXBB010000002.1, read on the forward strand.
TTGAAAATTCAAGAAAAGGGTTAAAATAAAACCTTAGCTTAATTAGTGCAATTGTATTCTTTGCATACTATAGGTTTAGACTTCTCTATTGTATTTATCAAAAGCCCTCAAGAGTAAGAGTAGTTCGTGTGAGGAATGCAACCCTAGAAGACCTTGGTAAGTGAAGTTGGATTTTCGGTTTTGAGTTTTCTTTCTTGTAGAAACTAAGATTTTATTGTAATTGCTTAAGGTTGCAAATAATTGGTTAAGGAAAAGCGAGAAACTCTTAAGGACCATTGAGATAAAGGTAACCTTCGTGTATTCATTAGAGTCCCAAATTTCCTGAATCCTTAACAAGTTTTGATTTTGTCATTTTAATTAAAAACATTATAGAAGTGGATTGTGGAAGGGGTAATTGATTTGAATCAAGGGTTTGTGACGAGGAGCTGTAGAGTGTTGTTGTGGGGTTTAAAGAGAAGTTTGGGTGTAAGAGAAAAAAAGAAAAGGTTAACTAGAAAGTGAAATGGTTGAAAGACATGACTGTTTCCCTAGTCATATCCTTTGTAGTGGGTGATGTCGGTCGGTAGATAAGAAGGTGACACGACCAAAAGATACGATCGTGTCCCTGGTCGTATCTTTTGCAATAGGTGATGAGTGTTGATAGACTAGAAAGTTACACAACCAAAAGACACGATTGTATCTCTGGTTGTGTTTCTTATAGTAACTAAGTGTAACTCAGTAAGTAATACGGTTAAAAGACACAATTGTGTCCTTGACTGTGTTATAGGCTTTGCTCCTTTAAGTTATGTTTTTCCTTTTCTTTTCATTTTATTCCTTTATTACTTCTAAAGTAAACTCCTTTAATATATCATTAAGTAAATTTAAGGAGATTTAAATGGTCTAAAAGTGAGTTTTAGCTGAGAGACAAAGTTTATTTTATTATATAAAGGAGTTTAATGAGTATTTATTGTTTTTAGGATTTAAAGCTAGCTTTGATTTATTAGTAACAGATTCCAAATATTCAGGTATGTGACACGTGCTTGTTATATGTGATTGTTAGGATAGTAAAGATTAAATGAATTAAATGTATATTTGACTTAAATGTCTCTGTGTTGCTTGTGTTTGGCTCGTCATAGGGGCTTATAGTGGCAAATCCCTAGGGGTTAACCTCGATGATCTATACGATGCATTGTCCCTTATGGAGTTTTACATGGAAATGATTTGGGTTAGATCTAAATTGTTGTAGAGGGATCCGAAGAGGTATACCCAACGTTAGGATGTTGTAGAGAGGCCTTAAGAGGCACGTTCAAATGCTAGGTCATGATAAAATTGTGATGTGAACGGATCATGAGGATTACTATCATGTGTTGTGTACTGGACTTAAAAATAAAGATAATTAAATAAATTGTGTGATTTACTTGTTTTGCATTTCTATGCATATGAATACATATCATTTGATCACGCGCATGTGATTATGTGTTACGTACTAGGTTTTGGCTGATTATATTTTTTCTTTTTCTTAGCTACAGGTAAGAATTGTGTTTATGAAGATTATAGTTATGGAGAATATGCTGGTTATGAGGATACTGGAGTTAAAAGATTAGAATGATAGTTATTACTGCCTAAATGTGGGTTTTGGAGACTCCTATTGTAATGATGGCTAACAGTATTAGGATTAGTAATAAGGATTGAAATGAAATTGTGGATAAGACTTGTTCTATTTTTTAATTTCCATTCATACTAGTTTTTCAATCTTATTTACTTTATTTCCGTTATGAAAGACAAAAGAGTTCTTTAATCTTATTGGTACTTATGGAGTACTCACTATGGAGTTTGAATTTTATGAAATGGGAGATTTTTTTTTATATATCGATGTTGGTGGTTTTTAATGTCAAGTTTGACATATTCATTGTGGTTGTTAGAGTCTAATATATCATTAAAGGACTAGGGACATGTGGTGGTCTAAGTTCTGGAGCGTTATACACCATGACTTTCTTATTGGTGCAATTCTTACTCCTAACTCATATAAAATATTTCTCTAATATAAAATTTATATATTACCAACCACCTATAATGCGATATCTTACTCAATCAAGTCTTAACACCAAAACTAGTGTAATATGTGACATTGTGCAATTAAAAAAAATATATAAAACAATTAACTATGCTTTTCAACGATTTCTAATAGAGAGAAAAACGACTATAGCATGACTAAACCGCCCATTCACATGAATACGTGCTATACTATCATATAACTTCGTTGTAAAATTTCACTACACACCTTACATTCGATGTTTAACATGCTCTAAATTGAACTCCACAATAGGTAATATATGTTCCAATTTGTAATTTATGAATAAATACCTAACCAAGTATTTCAAACATCATATTAACACACAACACCAACATTAAAACATGAATATTACAATTTTGATAATAAAACGAAACCCTAACAGTGATTTAATCTAATTCACATATAATGCCATTGATTTATGAAAAAAAAAATAAAGAAATGAAATCGATGAATGAAGTTGTTTACCTTTGATTCTCGATGAGAAAATCATAAAAAAATAGCTTGATATGTTGGATTGGAGAGGAAACGTATTTTTTGGTCGAGAGAGAAGTTGAGGGAATTTGTGTGTGTATTGGTGACATTCTTAAAAAAAATGCATAGGAAGGACTTATACTATAGTAAAGGTGTATTGCATTTTTAGGGAAAGCGCCTTCTTTTTTAATCTGATAAAAAAAAAAAAATACCTTTCGAAAAAGTAGCTTTTTGTATTCTTTTTGAAAAAGAGAAGGTGCTTTTGTGAAAATCACTTTTCTTGCCCTCTACACGTAATATTTTTTTCATTAGCCTTTTTTTTTTCAAGAAATATACTCAACTGGTCATAAAGAATACTTTTTAGGATGGATATAGAGTATTAATACATTATACTTAGATTAAAAAAATTATTACCTACTATTCACTCTAAGTGATTTAATCAAGCCGAGTATGAACGGATACAAGAAATTGATTATTGCACAACAATCACACCCTGGAGTGGCTCCTTGAAAGCAAATTATCGATGGCATCGACCATGCATGCCATCATAATTTAGCTCCCACAACACATACAAGAAGCAGGTGCACGTTCAAAGTAGCAGGGTCCGCGGGCTCAAAAACTCAAATGGTAGAGGAACGTCCAAACCTGAAAAAGCTGGCGCCTAATTAATAGGTATATAAATGTAAATAAGTATTTAAAATATAAAAATTAAAAAACGATGTTGTAAAACATATCCGTAAATAATTAAGAAATATGGGACCCTGGATCGAGTTTCGTTTGGTGTTGCCTAAGAAGTATCGAAACAGGCCAACAAACACATACACGCTCTCCTTCCTCCTTACAAAACCACGAGAATAATCGCTCTCTTGACGATCTCCCCGATGTCCCTCTCTCTCTCTTACTCCCTCACTTTATGCCTAAATAGCAATTTATATTAAGCAATCCTCTCCATTTCCTACTCTCTCTCATTCTCCGTTTCACTCTCACTCATTCTCATTCTCATTCTCATTCTCAGGTATGTCTTGAAATGCATGTTTTGTATGTTTACGTCTAAATTCGGTTCCATTTGGAGATGAAGTTGTTGCAGTAGTGCGAAAATTCGTTATCAATTCTGTGAATTTTATCATGTTTATGTGATTTGTTCTTTATATTCATATGTTTAGTCAATCGTTACTGCGTGTATGAGTTTTGCGTATTTCATAATTACTTTTTACTGCGATCTTCGTCTTTCTTGTGATTTTTGACGCTAGCGGCTCCGTTTGGACGCCGTAGCCGTAGTGTTAGTCTATTTTTAATTGTTGAAATTTGTTATGAAGTTCGGTGCTTTTCAATGGTTTGGTGTTTTTCCAGTGAGAGCGGAGATCTGTTGAGTGATTGAGCGAGGAATTCGAGAATATGTCTTCCATAACCTCACCGCCGGTCACATTTTCTGGTACTGCATCTGCGTCGGATTTTCTCCGAAGTTCAACGAATGGAATCACCGGTATTCCGTTGAAAACCTTAGGGAGAGCTCAGTTTGCAGCGAGAAGAAGGGATTTAGCTTTGTGTGCTAAACTTAGGAAGGTAAAGAAGCATGAGTATCCATGGCCTAGTGATCCCGATCCCAATGTTAAGGGTGGAGTTCTCACTCACCTCTCAAGTTTCAAACCATTGCAAGAGAAGCCGAAGCCTGTGACCTTGGACTTTGAGAAGCCACTTATGGACTTGCAGAAGAAAATTATCGATGTGAGTGGATGGTTAGCCATATGTAATTTCACTCCTGCTAGTAGAGTCATGGATCGATTATCCTTTTCTTAATCATATGCGTTTATCTAGGTTTTTGTTTTTGTTGCAGGTGCGGAAAATGGCAGACGAAACAGGCTTGGACTTCAGTGATCAGATCATCTCATTAGAGAATAAATATCAGCAGGTTCGATAACTCAACATATGGAATATAGGGATTTATAAATGTAAAGTTTTGTGGCCTGACTGAAACAAACACAAAAATTGTCCTCGGTTTGAGTCAAAGAGAAACTCCTAGAAATTAGAGAGAAGAGACACTTCTAGAAGAATACTTGTATTTTTAATATCGATGAATGTTTTCTGGTTTCTACAATTAATTACTTGTAATATGGAGCAAAGCTATTAATCTTCTAACCGATCGTTAACTTACTAATATTTTATTATATCGGTTTATTTATACTATCCTATTACTATTACATAACTTATTATTTGCTAATAGCTGTAATAGAATCTTTTAATGCTGTAGAATTTTTGTAGATGCGTTACATTAACAGTTAAGAAATTTCTGTTTGCTATGAACTTCTAGTTTCTTACTGCGTTGTCTATGCTGTTATTACTTGTATTAGGAGCATGCAAGAAATTAGCATTTAGATGCATCTTTTCTATTCCATTATCAATGTTTAGCTTTGAAGAGAGGCACACAATTTGGGTCTGAAGAGTAAAATATCAGCTGATTGCAAAATTGATGTTGAGATATCCAGGTTAAGGAGCTAAAGGCATACATAGTATTTAGTATGCATTAAAAATATTATGGCTTCAAAGAATAATTTAATAAAAGAAAAAGAAGTACGATGACTGATAATAGGTTGTTGGACAAAATATGCTGCTTTTGATATGGTTTCTCCTGCTTCTTGAGAATTTCTCAGGCCCTGAAGGATTTATATACCCATTTGACCCCCATTCAACGTGTGAACATTGCAAGGCATCCAAATAGGCCAACCTTCCTTGATCATGTGTTTAGCATTACTGACAAGGTAGTATCCTCTTATGTGCTATTGGTTCTGTGTTTTCTTCTTTATTTTTTTGTACTCCTATTTTGAAAATACTTTCTTTTTTAATTAAATGATAATACATTCTTATACCATGCTGCTTCTAGTTTGTGGAGCTTCATGGAGATAGAGCAGGCTATGATGATCCTGCTATTGTCACTGGCATTGGAACTATAGATGGTGAAAGGTACATGTTCATGGGGCACCAAAAGGGCAGAAACACCAAAGAGAACATTCAACGCAACTTTGGGATGCCTACCCCGCATGGGTATGTGCTGTAACCGGTGCTTAAATTTATTTAATAGCTGCCACACCTTGAAGTTTATCGAACTTTATTAATTACTATTCTTTCTGACACCGCCAAATCTGTTTTATCTTGATACAGTTACCGAAAGGCTCTGCGCATGATGTACTATGCGGATCACCATGGCTTCCCCATTATTACCTTCATTGATACACCTGGGGCTTTTGCAGATCTTAAATCAGAGGAATTAGGACAAGTACATGTCACTTTAAGGCTTGCAGGATGCATCTGATCTGATGGATGTTATGATGACATTTTACTTTATGCTCTTTCAGGGTGAAGCCATTGCTCATAATTTGAGAACCATGTTTGGTCTAAAAGTTCCGATTGTCTCCATTGTAATTGGGGAGGGTGGCTCTGGTGGCGCTCTTGCCATTGGCTGTGCAAATAAGCTGTTGATGCTTGAGAATGCTGTATTTTATGTTGCAAGGTAAAAGTTCCAATCCAGTACATATCAAAATAAGTGGAAAAATTATTTGATGTGCTTGCATCATATTTCATGGTTGATGGTATGGTGGCAGGTCTCTGCTAACTTTCCTGCATTTTAAGAATTACCATTGAAAGACGTTTACATTGGCTCTGTGACATTTTGGATTATAATGTTTTCTTTCTTAGTTTGTTATTTATTGGGTTATAGTCTTACTATATCCATTTCTGAAATTGGCTTTTAATTGAGATAGTTCCTATAAAGTGGTAAGATCATAGGTTTAAGTAAATGATGAGATTATATATCACAAGATTTCTCATTAGGATGTTAAATTCTATACTTAAGTATTGGAGTGCTTGCATTATGAGTTAAAAATCCAATATATGACCAATGTTTCTTCCTCTGCTAAATGGTCATTCGGCTTATACTAGATAGAAACTTGTAGTTATCAGTGGAAGCAGTGATGGGATAGTGAAATTCTTAGGCATAACTACCGTGGATCAAAGATGATGCAGGCATGTGGAAAACACTAATATTGGAATTCTAATCCTGTTTTATGGGTTAACTTTTTTGGCTACTCAGGTTTTTAGGACAGTATTTCAAGAAACCATTTTAGGGTTTTCTGGATGTACTAATTTGTCATGCTTGGTGCCTTTCTATTTTTTCTTTTTAAATTTCGTCATTTGAAAATCTGAGGGATTATCATAATCGTTTACATGTGTTGCTTCTCAGTGAATTCCTCTGAGAAATTGGTTTAGTTCTTAGCTGTCCTTTCCCATCCCATGTAGACCACACCTAAGGTCTGTCCATGTTTGGAACATACTCCAAGACCTGCTACTCGGGAAGTGGAGATTTTGTATTGATGGGCTTAACTTGCCACCATTTTGTTATCATGTCTGGGGAATGGTGAAAATATCCCTGTAGGCTGGGGGTCAAGTTTTGGTGAGTTCTGACTAAATAAGATGAGGTTGTGGAGCTAAAATGAAAGCTCAGTTCTGACCATTGCAAAAGACAGCAATGTAAAGTATGGTAAAATCATGTCTACCATACTCACTTTGTCATTATGCATAATGTAATTATTAACACTTCACTTATGGAGCTCCTGATAATTATTTTAAAATAAATAGATAGATTACTTTAAGGCTTCTGCATCTGCAAATATAAATTAAAGGTCGAATGGCTTGAGACGTTGTTCTTGTTATATGCTAAAATTTTTCTTTCCTTGCATGTAGTCACCAAGATATTTTGTCTTTGCATTGACATAATCTCAGTGGTGAATCTGACTGTTGCATGTAATTGATTGTATGAGTGAGTTGATATAATTTGGTCTTTTTGCCCTTTAGAAGCAATATATGAATAGATTGTTGGATTGGTAATTTGTCAATTATTGTCTGTGAAATTGATTGATTGTTCTAATTAATTACCACCACCCTAGTAGCCGGTAGCCTTTTGGAATTGGTTCTTTTAACCTACTAAGAGAGATATACATCTAGGCCTTATAAAGGAAGGGTTCTGTCTCTTATAAAATTAACCAGGATGGATTGCAATCTCTCCACTAACTTTTGGGCTTTTCACAGTCCATATTGTTATTTTCTGCATCATTTTTCAACTTGATTATTGGGCTATCTTTGTGGTGCGGAAGCGTATCATACTATGTATCAGTTTAGTTTTCATGTTGCCCACCTGTACAATATTTTGTATTATTTTTCCCAATAAAACTTCCTCTTTTTTTTTAACCCAAAACTGGGGTGGAGGAGTGATAAAGCATACAAGTGAGTCTGATAAAATTACTGAACACCGGGAAGCAAAAATTAACACAAAAAATAACATGGATGGGCATTGTGAAAGTGGAGAACATAAAATGAAAAAAGCACAGGTATGCACTGCAGGAATGACCCAAATTGCAGGTGGAAAAAGCAAGGCATTTTCTTTTTCCCACCAAATCTACCCTTATATTCTAGAAAGCATAGTTTTTGTTTCCAAGCATCATTTTAGAAGGCTCACTGAGCTTAGAATGAGGTGCAAGATGTCACTCTGTGTGAGATCTATGCTTTCTTTTGCCTTCTCAGGATTCCCAAATATCGATTGAACCATTTAGCATCATCGTCTGCTCATTTGATTGAAATTGAAATATTGCTTATGGACCTATGGTTATTTTCTTCTTTTTTCTCCACCCTGGCAACATTATGTCACAGTTTCTTTATTATAATTGCTCCAGCTAGTCTACCCATTTGATTAACATCTGTTCGTTTTTGTTTAAATAGTCCTGAAGCATGTGCAGCAATCTTGTGGAAGAGTGCCAAAGCTTCTCCAAAGGTTGGTTCCACTCTTAATTTAATTTCTTTTGTCATCAATATAGATGAATTGCATCTTAAGTTTTTCTTTCTGTCAGGCTGCTGAAAAGCTGAGAATTACGGCTTCAGAATTATGTAAGCTAGAAATTGCGGATGGTGCTATCCCGGTATATACATTATTCTCTTAGCTTTATCTATGTGCGGTCTTTATAATATCTTATACCCTAGACATTAAGCAATCAGGATGAAGTTCTCTTCTGAACTTTGATATTTGTTGTTTTTTCCAAATGCATGCTGCACTAGATTTGAAGACGTAAAAATATTATTTCTCATGTAAGCTTTATATGGGAGCTTTCCCCAGTATAGACACCATGATGATGAGATTCTTTGTTTCTAAATACTCAATTCATAGTTAACTTCATATCCTGTTGTTGGTTTTTGAATTATTTACTTATCTATTTGTTGTATTTTCATTCATGTAATTATTCAACCTTTTATGTTCACCAGGAGCCTTTAGGTGGTGCACATGCAGATCCATCCTGGACTTCTCAACAAATAAAAGCTGCTGTTGTTGAGTCAATGAACGTAAGTATGCACTACTCCCATCAAAAAATAAATCATTGTTGTTGCACTCTAAAACTGATCTTTTATTTATGCAGGAGCTCAAGAAGATGAACACTGATGAACTTTTAAAGCACCGCATGCTTAAGTTCCGAAAACTCGGTGGATTTCAAGAAGGATTACCAGTAGATCCCAAGAAGAAAGTGAATATGAAACAGAAAGAAGAGCCAGTTGCTGGAATGATCTCGGAGAAGGAGTTAGAGACAGAAGTTGAGAAATTAAAAGAGCAGATCCTGAAATCCAAGGACTCATCAGCTGAACCCTCTGAGGCTGCTTTAGATGAGATGATAGGAAAACTCAGAAGGGAGGTGGATCATGAATACTCTGAGGCAGTTAAAGCCATGGGTTTAGAAGATAGGCTGGCAACGTTACGCGAAGAATTTTCGAAAGTAAAATCGCAGGGTCAAATCATAAATCCTGTTCTGATGGATAAAATTAATAAGCTTGTAGATGAGTTCAATCAAGGCCTATCTGGAGCTCCCAATTATGCAAGCCTAAATAATAAGCTTGAGATGTTGAAGGACTTATCCAAAGCCAAAAAGGCAGAGAAGGCTTCTTCTTTGAAGCAGGAAATTAACAAAAAGTTCCAACAGATCTTGCAGCGGCCTGATTTGAAGGAAAAAGTTGAAGCTTTGAAGGAAGAAATAAAAGCTGCTGGTGTAACCTCTGCTGCAGATATTGACGAAGAACTTAAAGAGAAGATTGTGGTGGTAAACAAGGAGGTGAGGACAGAACTTGCGGATGCTCTCAGATCATTGGGCTTGGAGGCTGAGGCTATCATACCTAAACCAATAGACTTCAATCAGATTCCAAATGCGAAGGCCAAAACAGAACATTATAATGAAGAAATTAACAAGAAAATTCAAGATATTGTTGACTCATCTGATTTGAAAAACATGATCGAGACTCTAAAGTTAGAGGTAGCTCAAGCTGGAAATACGCCTGATGCAGCTTCAAAAAACAAGATTGAGGCTTTAGAGAAACAAATTAAGGCAAGGCTCACAGAGGCTTTAAGTTTTTCAGAACTGAGGGAGAAGTATGAAGAGCTGACAGCTGAGATTTCAGAAGTAGTAGAATCCAGTAGACTGCATTCAGAAAATGGAAGTCCCAGTGAAGAGGGTGCAGAGCATGCTGGCTCAAGATCCGAAGTCAATGTGGGTGCAAATTGAGGCTATTATTGAGATTCTCCCATAAAGGTGCGCACTTGGCCACTGTAAATTGTCATAAGCAGCTTTTTAAACCCTTGGTTTAGTGAATCTGATTGGGCATCCTTTTACATTAATTAACTCATCAAGCTCATGCATTGGGCCATCAAAAAACAGTTTAGCCAATTGCTTGAACCTGAAGGCCTTGTGTTGCAAAAGGCAGCAACAGATTGAACTGGGTTTGCTGAGAGTTGACTTGTTGAGGTTTGAAGTTTTGACATCTGGAATAATAAAGGGAAAAGGGGGGGAAATCACCATGGTGGTGCTTTGAGAGTTTCAGCATTTGATTTAGGTCAAGTTTTATTTATGATAATGTGAAATGTCAACCATTTCATACGGACATACTGGGACTCAGGAAGATAATAACTACTACTTGACAAGCATTTATTTTGAAACAAATTACCATAGAGATGCTTTAAACTTCTACAATTTGCGTTTTGCCTTTTAAAATTTTTCATGCAAAATAATAATAATTAAAGGCCTTGTTTATCTCAAGAAACATACTTTTCAGAAAATATCTCTCTAGTTTCCTTTGTTTGATATGCTGAAAAGAGCCTTTAAGTATAAAACATTTTCCTTTAGAAGGAAAAACTCCTTTCCACTAAGGAGAAAATCTTAGTCTTGTTTAGGAAAGCGACTTATTCTTTTCGATACTGAATGTCATACTCCGAATTAGTCTCCTCAAGCGTTCTTGATCTAAGATCATGATATCTATTTAATATTTATTGTAATTGATCTATAATTCATACTTTAAACACAAAAGGAACTTAAAAGGCAAAAAAGAAACTAAAGCTCATCTTAAAAATATGTAAAAATCAACTAAAGAAGTTGTAATAATGTGTATTACAAATCATTATATTTTATACTTTAATTCACTTTTGGATAAAAATATTTGGGTTGTTATTTATAGTGTTATGCTCATATTAATTTTAAGTTATGCCTATTAATTACATAATATTCGTGAGTCAACCTTTGAAGATGTTTTTTAGAGTATTTTTATAAAGTCAACCAAAAATATGGAAATTATGTCCTTTTTTAAAGAAAACGTTTTTAGTGGAAAATATCTTGCACCAACAAGTGTTTTTCATTGAAAAAAATGGGGCCAAGGTTTCAAAAATTTTCAAATATTAAACTTTGTAGGCATTACTCAAGAGACACTAAGATTTGAGATCTTGAAACATTGAGATACTAAATTGCAAAATTGAAAGGCTTTGTGATTAAATTGTAAAACATGAAAGTTCAAATCTACGCATCAATTCTCCCTTTTCCCAATATATTTGCTTTAGTGAACTAAATGAGTATCATCAATGACATTGCAATCTATCCATTTTTCAATCCTCTGAAAAGATAATCTAAAAGATAGTCCATTGTTTAGGTTTGTCCAAGTTACTTCAGTTTCCCTTCTGATTTTATCTTTCATTATTTCCCTCTTGTTCTTTCCATGTAAAGAGAAAAATTGCCAGTTAATGCTAGACTACAAACCAATTTAAATGAGTTTTTCTTGGCTTCCAGAACAATGGAAAAGCCTTCTCCCCTGCTTTCTCGTGCTTTATTCTTTGTTCCTGTATAATATGGTCACCCAATAATGCTGAAAATTTATCCTACAACATGTTATTTGCCCCTTATTCTTTCCGTGCGAGGGAAAAAATTGCCAGTTAATGCATTCAGATTGGAAACCAATTTAAAGGAGTTTTTCTTAGCATTCACAGTGACTGGGAAACCTTCTCTCCTGTTCCCTCATTCTATAGTCCTGTATAATATGGTTGCTCTATAGTGCTAAAAATGTATCCTCATCTTAGTAATGCTCATTTTCTTCATATTAATGCACCAAAGGTTCTGATTCATGTAGCTTAGCAGGCATTATTATCTTAAGAGCATCCTTTTCTTTTTACTTCCTCCTTTTCTTTAATGGCTATTATTTGTTCAGCCAGCCTGTATACTACGGCTGTGGAACTTTTCATGTTCTACAAATCCAGATCGGGCATCATGATGGCGTCCACAGTAGAAAATGCTAAACACACATATGAAATAAGATCTTCTGGTTACTGAGTTTATTAAGTTAGAAAGCTCATGGCTGCATACAGTGATATGCTATGTTTTCCTCCCCTGCATAACAGTAAGAGGGGAAACATGGTTCTAAGTGCTCTATTTTGCCAACAAGGAAATCCTACTGTTGGTCTTTCTATTTTGGCCAAATAAAATCTCTATTCTGTACTAAAAGCCATCTAAATGAAGCCATTGAATGAACAATCATCACAGTTTGATGTATGTGCACTATGTGGTGAGAATAGGATTGCATGGCTATTTATTTTTCTATTATTCCAGTGATGATGATACATTCCAGTTGTTTTATGAGTGCAGCATCTCCTATGATTTATTCTGGCGAAGCTGGTGAGGAGGCAGAACTTGGGTCATCATGCAAGCGAACACTGATTTGTATTTTGAAGACACAAGTATGACCAAAGTCGGAGTTCATTATGCCTATCAACTATTTTTCTTATGTTTTGGGCATTCTCCTGCCAGCTTAGGAGGTTTTGCATCCAGAAAAAGAGTAGCAGACACATAGGGCTTTTTCTTCTTCCCCTGTTGAATTTTGATATTCAGTTCAGAGGTGTTAACTTAATTAGTTTAAATCTGAATTTCCCCGTTTGAGTACACTCTTTCTGCTGGCAGATAGTGACAAATATCAATTTGTGTGTTATTGGGGGTATACGAGGGAAATAACATCAAGACTTCTGATGTTCAGCTGCCTAGTTGGTCTGTTGAAATGCTTACCTCGTACTGGAACTTCATTTTCTTCTTCTAAAAGTTCGATCTTTCGGTTATTTTAGCATTTTTTCCTTTATTGTCAAAGACTCAAAATAAGTTTGAGTGTTGGCCTCATCAATGCCAGGAACCCAATGCTATTGGACCTTGATTTCTTTATACAAGTGACACGTAATATTTCTCTGTTCGAAGAATACTATGTTGGGCATTCATTGTATTTACACGTCTGTGTGTGTGTCTGTGTACATTTAAGAACCATAGCTTAATCTCTGGGATTGTTGCAATTTTTACCCTAAACTAATCCTGTCTGAGGTTATCATTCAAAACTTGCCAAATGTATAATCTGATCCTTTCAATACATACAATCTGTCCTTCGATTGATATAGACTGCTTTAACCCTAAAGTATCTCACATTTATGGCTTTTGACGTGTTTTTTCCAAATAAGTAAAACAGTACTTGTATATATTTATACAGGGGATGATTGTAGAGTATATGTTCAATTTAAATAAGACGTCAAAATAAAACTAATGGAAAAAAGAAAATTAACAAATATGGTTTGAATGTAAATCAAAACAAATTGAATCGTTTCGAATGGTTTTAGAAGTATGGCCCACGAATTATATTTGCCTATCTCTATATCTATGCGAGGAAAAAGCATTGAAAGCTGAAAATCCGTAACGAAAACCTTTTGCTACTAAAACTTTTTCAAATTTTCCGATCAATTTTTAAAACTATCTGAGAAAGCAAGTCCATAAGACTTTCAAAATCACACCATTGACTAATATAATGTCATGGCATAAATGTGACATAACTTGATATGACAATTGACAATGCTAACCAAACGCCTGACTAACAAAGAGAATTAATTTGTGGAGTCGAGTCATTCATCCAATATAATAATCATCAAAAACTATATTTTTTACGTTTAAAGATTATAGGTGATGTATCAACCCCATCAATCCACTCCATCGGATGGGTTGCAACCTGCCACTTTTATGGTGCCAAACGGCATAGAGAGTAGCCATGCTTGGTGCTGATTGTGTGAAATGGTAGCCATAAGGGCTAACACCCTCGGACTTTTTTTTTTTTTTTCTTTTCTCCCACTTGTCAGTTTCCCAATTTTTTTTTCCCATTAATAATTCTACATGTATTATGTCAATTGGGTTAGGGTAAATAGTCAAGTGGAATAATTATTCGAATTAAATAACAAAAACCAAATAATTTGCTCTATAATTTGGAACGATTTAAGCAGCTTTGATTTAATAGGTATGCAATAGACCATTGAGGCTGACATGGCTAATCTTGACCTTCCTCATCTAGTTTATACACTTCATATGATAAGTGATTTTTCATCATTGGACACAATTTAGAAATCAAAGAAACAAGATTTTGCTATCAAGCTTATGTGCTCAAAGATCAAATAGGGACTACAAGATAAACTTTTACTAAAATACGAGCCATTCCTTCGTAATGTCAAGAAATTACAAAGTTGACATTTTTAAGATCTTTTGCTTGTCACAAATGTATTAACTTGCAGTGAATTGCTATTTCTTCTCCTACCCTCTCTCTGTCATCATAACTTGAAGCTATCATCGCAAATGATGATAGACCTTTAAGGTAACATAAAATGTGCTATTCATGAGTTATGCATATGATATTATTGTTAGGATCTGATTCCCCGCATCTTCATTTATAATAAAGGTTCTTGCTTTTTGATGTCCTAATGTCACATATTAAGTGATGCTAATATTGAAAGTTTAAGGACTTCATTTGTAAAAGATTAAAAAAATTTTGCACACATTTTTCCATAACACGACAAGCTTGGTGACTGTATTGCCACCGATTGTGGTTTTGCCATTACACTAAACATAACTTGTCGGTTGCATGTAGGTATCCGCTTTGGAGTCGGGTCTAGAATAGTTAGGTCACGGTTACAAAAATAAGGAACCATGACCGGCCCATCTCCACCCAGTCCTGGGCTAGTTTAATGGACTTAGCAATTAATTGGTCTAAGCCCGATCATGAACTGATCGCCTTCTTTTTCTCAGTTTTTTTTTTTTAAAGTTGCAAAACTAATATGTATATATAAATAATTTTTCCAATGCGTCAAATTGTAGCTATGATTGTTTTAGTTGTTTATCTTAAGCTAATATAGATAATTTTTTAGGAGGATTCACTTGGAATAAGTTATTTATAGTCTATCTTACTGGAAAATCAGTTTTTATGTTGCTTGCCTATAAAGGTCTTGACATCTTAAAATGTATGTTAACTTTCAAGTAATACCACTAAAAATCATACTACTACAAAAAAGATAAAAAAAAAAAAAATTGGTAAGTAATAACTTTTACCACTTTTATATAAGTTTGCTAAAAGGAAAACATAATATTATTAAAAAAATAATAAAATTTAAAATTAAATTGGTAAATGGCAACTCATACTAAGAATTTTCCTTTTGGTAGGTGTATTTCACAAGCTAATATGAAATTTAGCTACAGACTGTAGCTTTAATTATTATTATTTTTTTCTTGTAAGTTCCTCTTTCTTTTCTCTTCATTCACTCACTCACACACTCACTCACACTCTCTCTCTCTCTCATCATTCAAATTAGTTGCACAATGTAACTTTTTGTATTTTTTCGAGAAATCTCTCTCTCTTCCTTTAACTTTCTACTAACCCTGACCCTTACTTTAATTCCATGGTTGCATGGTGGCCTTTATGAATTTGCAAGCAGTGGCCTATTGTAATATGTAGGCCCCCCTTTTTTTTATTGACTGGTCAATGAATCGCTGATTGACACAAGTTGACGAGGTTGTCCCATTTAGACTTATATGAACTAGCAGTTCAATCCTCGACTTAGAACTAGCTCTACGAGCTGGTTTATGGGTTGTCCGTGAACAAGCCAGTTCCAAATCCTTACCAAGGTTTGCATATGTACTCCTCAATCAACCCTGGCAACATGAAGTGCTGTTGTGTTGATATGGAAAGTTTCTTCCTCAACCTGTTAACCTAAATTAAGCCTTTTTATGGAAAGTTGAGATCGTAAAGTGGAACTAGGTGGATCAACTTAGGCATAGGTATAAGTAGACAAGATATATATAGATGATTAGGAGAGAATCAATTAGGGAAGAGAAATAAGTAATCCTGGTGTCTCAAATACATAAGTGATAGACAAGGCAGTTTTAGGGAATCTCAGATATTCACCTTATAGCTTGAGTGAATTAGATCAATTTTTTGTCTGAATTATTTATTTGATCTTAGAGAATTGAGTCCTTGTAAAACAAATTTTTTTCTCTATTCTCTCTAAGAGTTGCAAATGAAGAGGAAATGTTAGGTATTTATAAGCTCTTGGGCAAGATAGCATCCATTTGATCATTTAGATGATCAACAGATGAGATGAATCTTACTCAATTTATGGTTATCTTGAATAAGCTAACTAATGAGCCTAAGGTCAGTAGCTTTTCTTATAAGTGCATGAGCTTACCTAAAAAATGTTAGATATGGATAGATCGATCTAACAATCCTTGTTTTGAGCCCTTCGAGCCAATTCTCCCTAGATCATCTTAATTATAGACTGTGCTTTTTAGGCCTTATCACTTAACATAAAGAGTTAAGCTAGATAAATAGTGAGTTTTGCTCCATAATAATATAATAAATTTTTAGCCTTCTATATTTTACCCCATGACTAAAGTCGTTCGTATAAGGTTGAAGGAGTTTGAGCATCAAATTAGTCTTTCAAATGATTCAGGCACGTATGTGTTATTAAATAGCTGCACCGTCGCTAGATTCATTTGAGAGTTATTTAAGTATATGAGTTTGTAGTACCTCTTAATTGTGTGTCATGCCTTTACTGGATTAAGTTGCACATTACCCCTATGACAACACTTTGAAATAAATCTTCAACACGATTCTTTATCATCATAATGTACTATCGTCTTTTTTTATAAATAATAAGGCTACATGTTGCATCATTAACCAAGCATCTCCATCACCTAGGTGTTTTATCTACTCTTCTATTATCAATTTATTTATTTATTTTTTTTCCCATTCGTTCTTGACCTTGACCTCATCGTTAACTCATGTTCGTACGACAAAGACGCTTAACAAGTTGCTTCGCATATTTGGAGAAAAAAATCGAATGATCTTTCTTACTAGCCTTTGTAGGAGGTAGAAGATCTTGGGTCTAAAGACAAACATCAAGCATAGATATATGTAAGTAACCAATCACCCCATCTTCGTCTTCACTATTTGTAACCATATGAGATACTTATTTATATTTCTATAATAGTCTATGGTTGGATGTCTCCAGTAATTGCCCTTCACTTTACATGCATTATCAACGGAACAATAAGAAGACTAGACATTAGTTAGGAGATCATCTTCGTACATGAGTCTTGAATTGGAAGATCCTCGTGGCTATTGGATGTTTTCATTCCCCCTTAAATACCTTTGGTGGCTTGCTTTGAAAAGTAATCAAATCTATAATCACAATGTAGCTAAAGTTATTAAATAATTTTTCTTGTGTGACCTCTAATAAAAGCTCCAAATGAGGATTTCACAGGAAAATATTCTTTAGTTCAAAATCATTGAATGACTTGGAATGGAATTCTCTAAGAGGAGTAATCATAATTAATTAGTTTCCTTAAAGCTCTTGGATCAATGAAGTAGCCTTGTCTCTCTCTCTTTTTTTTTATATTATTTTTTTAAAAAAATTCACTACTTGAGTAGTAATGGTAGTGGATGCCTTCATACCTTAGTCTTATTGAAGTCTAAGACTTGTTTTGTAGAGTAAATCTCATTAGATATTAGATCGTTTCATATATCTAAATTGAAGTGCCATAATCAAATTTGTATGTTGTTGCTATGTAATCAATACCGAATTACACTAATTATTTCTTTTTTTTTTAACTATCTTAGTGTTGTCCATGTGTTGCCTCTTATGCCATGCAATAAAATGATATATATTGTAGACTAAAAGTCTAGAAAGGATTCGGGAAGATAAATATATATATATATATATTTATCTTCCCGAATCCTTTCTAGACTTTTAGTCTACAATATATATCATTATTATATCTCCACTTAGCTTCTTTGTACCATAGTATCTAGACTTGAAGAATATATTGATTTTTGTGCTCTACCAAGAAGAGATGAAGATCGATCTACGTCAAAGCATAGAAGTAGTAAAGTTGAAGGACTTGTTGTCACATCAAAATAAATATTCACCACAAATCCCATGTCCTTGGAACAAGTGATTGGACAAGACTATTTTTGAAGATATGTTCTAGGATAAAGCTAAGTATTGAGAAGCCTGAGTGACACCTTACACTAGTGGTGGTCTTCAATTATTAAGCATATGTTTCGTGTTGATTCTAAGAGATACCATCAAGCAAGATTCGGTATTGTGCTTTAGAAACGAAAGGAGATAGCTACCTCTCTCCAATATCTAATTTACATTCTTTAAGGAGCCACCCTTTGGATGGGGTGATTAGGTAACATATATTGTAGAGAAGTCAAAGTACGTTACTCTTTTGAAGAAGACTAGAGTCCTTCATTCTATTACCATTTTTACTTGATTGTGGTTCTCACATATGAGTGGAAAGGAAGTATGGTAGGCCATTATTTTTGCAATAGAGTATCTAAAGTTTCTAGAGACATCATTTATAGATATTTAGAATTCAACACCACTGCAAGTATGGTAGGACTTCTCCCATTATCTGTATGTTTCACTTCAATTGTTATTTTCCTTTCTTTCTTTTTTTTTTTCTTTGAATACCATGTATGTCTTATCTTGCTAACTTCTTCCATTATTCTTACAGGAACAGTATCATAATTAATTGCCCCTGGTCAACCTCAATATTTACTTTAAGAATCAGCATAGGCTAGCTAGTTCCTCTTGTAAGAAATTACCTTCTATGAGCAAGCTTTGAGCATATCAAACCCTAGCAAGCTTTAAGCGTAACAAGTCTTAAGAACATAGGGCTTTACATGGAGGAGCCTTGAACAAGAAAGCCTCAAGTGCAGTAGCCCTAGCAAGCCTCAAGCGTAGTGAGCTTCTCACTTAGTGGGCCTTAAATGAAGTAGGTCTTAGTAGGCCTTAAGCATAACAAGACTCGCGCATGATAGGCCCTAATAGGCTTTATGTGTAGCAAGCTTATTCTATAGTGAGCCTTAGCGTGACTGTAGGATTAGCATCATTATGTTAATGTTTTGATTCAAAATCAACAGGAGAGAGCTACCTTTCCCTCATCCCTTGTTTTCCTTCCTTAGGAAGGTACAACTTGGATCAGTAGGCAACTGGATCGTATTACCATAAAGCTATAACATATGTTTCTCTTGAAGAAGATTAAGATCCTTGCTACCATCATTACTTTTACTCGACCGTGGTTCCCACGTGAGTGAGATGGAAGCATGGTAGGTTAGGATCTATCATGGCGTTACTTCAATTAATTAGGAGTTCACATACAAGTGCCAGATGCTTAGGCATTGCTTAGCCTTAAGGTGTAGAGGCTAAGATGTTAATGCATTACTTGGGCTTTAGGCATTGAAGCGAAGATGCTATGGCATTACTTGGGCTTAAGGCATGAGAATCAAGATGCCAGAGCATTGCTTGAGCTTTAGGTATGGAAGCCAAGATGCTAGGCATTACTTGGGCTTTAGGCATGGAAGCCTTGAAGTATAGAAGTTGAGATGTCAGGCATCGCTTAGACTTGAAGTGTGGAAGTTAAGATGTTAGGGCACTGCTAGGGTGTTTCCTGGGCTTGAGGCGTAGAAGTAGATATGCTAGGGCATGGCTTGGGCTTGTAGCATAGGAATCGAGATGCTAGGGTGTTGCTTGGGCTTGAGGCGTAGAAGCCGATATGACAGGGCATTGCTTGGGCTTCAGGAGAGTAAGATATAAAACACAAAGATGAGTAAGATAACAAAACAAAAATTTTATTATTAAGTAGCGGAATTCGTTTTTTATTTACAAAAGCAATGTCATAGCTTGAACCCATTTTTTTCATACCTAACAAATCACTAATTACTTTCAAAGCACTCATGTGTTGCCATATGGTATCATAGCTTGGGAGTAGGTTGTTGTGAATGTTGTTATCTTTAATGATAAACTCCCCATTTTGAATTCTTTGATGGAATATCTTTCTTAAGCTTCAGCAATTCTTAGTAGGATGATTTATTATTCTATGAAATTGACAATATTTGGGATTTCTTCTTTCATTCTCCTTAGGTTGGCGCTCAACTCTTGGCTATTTGATAGCTTTATCTTGTAGCCAACGGTCAAGGATGGCATGTACCTTACTCATTGGGCATGGAAATGAAGGAGCTTTTGCATCTTTCTTAGGTCTCTTATTAGCATTAAAGTCCTTACTCCAAATTGAGGATACGAATGTTACTTATTTGTTGAGCTTGCTACTTTCCTCTTGTTGCCTCATAATAAAGTTGTTTATCCTTCGTGTATTCTCAACGAGTGCAACGAAAGAACATAGGGTGAGGTTCTCCAAGTGTACAGTATACTTAGAGAAAATCTCTTGGATGCAGATCTTCATTGGCTCTCTTTCATCATAGGTATCTTAAATATCTAGGGTATATCCTCTAAAATGCTTTATATAATTCATGAAATCCTCTTTTGGGTTTTGTCGTGTTCTTTCCATGTTGCCAATTGTTACCCATTTTTAAGTGGAGAAAAATCTCTCTAAGAAGAGCTTACACGTAGTCCCCCATGAATCAACTGACCCTGAGGGGATATTAACATATCGGGTGTATATTTTCTCCATCAATGACTTGGAGAACTCTCTAAGCTTTAGATAATCATCGAGTTCATAATGCTCCAAGGTTTCAATAAATTTTAGTAGGCATTCCTTAGCACTTCCCTTCTTGCTATTGAATAGCATGAATTTAGGACTCACATGGTCCTTAAGATATGGCTTTGCTGCGATTCATTGATGATATAGGAGTTTTAGTTCTAGTACTCCCATAGATGGCTTAGTTTATATTTCCTTCATATAAACATTTAGGTCTTCCTTTGTTATAAAGGAAGTTCTTAAAGTAGAAGTTGTGGATGTTGGTGGTGGAGCAAGGGCAGCATTGGGACAAGGAGTAGATTCAACCAAGGTTAGGATGGTGGGATTGAATAAAGGAGTAAGCACGTGTGAGGATGAAGAGTTGCCTAGCTAGACTCTTACATTCCCTATTGTAGGGGTTGGTTATTGTACAGGTTTTGGCAAGGGGATTCGTCACCCCTTCCTTGATGGAAATCTTCCTCAACAGCTAGGGGACTAGTTGCTTGAGCTGAGGTAGTGATGTTTGACTATGCAACAACTATAAGATTTAGCAAAGCTATACCTTGTTGTGCAACAGCTGTGGCAACCGTCCTAATGAGAATGGGTTGGAACATAGACATAAACTGATTTAAAGCTCTCGTGGCTTTTTACATTGCTTACATTGTCTGTGCAGGATTTAGAGGAGCCTTAAGACTTGAATGGTCATGGCTAATTTTCTTAGGTGGTGGGAGAAAATTCTTCTTGGTAAGCTTAACATTAGTGTTAAGCTCTTGCAATGTGGTATTAGAGGTATTGGTTGTTCTCTTCTTGAGAGGTTATGTCTTTACAATTACTTTTTCCCCAATAGAGTCGCTAAAATGTAGAGGTAGGATTACGATTGAGGTAGTCACGTGCTTGCTGCATGAGTCACGTGTTATATGTAGCTTCAAAGAAGTGAAGCGAGAATGTCACCTAAAGGGATGATTAGGGTAAGGAAGAAGAATAGGCAATTTTAGTGTCTTAAATGCACAAGTAACAGATTAGGCAGTCTTAAGGGACCTTAGGCATTTACCTCGTAGCTTGAGTGAATGAGATTAGTTCTTTGCCTGAATTATCTATTTGATCTTAGAGAACTGAGTCCTTGTAAAGTAATGTTGTTTTTCTATTCTCTCTAAGAGTCGCAAATGAAGAAGAAAGGTTAGTTATTTATAGGCTCCTAGGTAAGATGGCATCCGGTTGATTATCTAGGTGATCAATGGATGGGATGAAGCTTAACCAATTTATGGTTATCCTGAATGAGCTAACTAATAGGCTTGAGGGTAGTAGTCTTCCTCATAAGTACATGAGCTTACTTGAGAAAGGTTGGATGCAGATAAATCGATCCAACGATCCTTATTCTAAGCCCATTAAGCCAATTCTCTTTAGATCATCTCAATTATAGATTAGACTATCCAAGCCTTATTACTTAGCTGAAAGAGTCAAGTTAGATAAATAGTGGGTTTTCCCTATAACAATATAATAAATTTTTAGGCCTCTACACATACATATAGTAGACATGAAGTGTTTCATAACATTTGTTTTTTTCAATCAACAAAAAGTACATCAACAATTATAAGAAAAAGATTTAGATCTATAAAAATTACGATAGCAATAACCATCCAATACAATGTAAAAAATTTAGCCTTATGAGCTCTTGTTGCTTTTGTGATAAAATAAGATTACTTATTTGCTTGTCTCCAAATATGAGAAATCGTTGCATTTAATTGCATCATCATCTTTTCGATCTTCTTTGTAGTGTAAGAAATATTCCATCTTAGCTCGTATAACTCCCTAATTTATACGTAACTAAGAAGGAGTATACCTCAATATTGATGTTCAAAACCCCTAATCGTAAACATAATTGAAGGCCCCATTTCTTATGTGCCTTGGAACCAAGATATGATAAGAAAGAACTTGAATAAATTGAAGACTTGAGAGCTGAGTAGGGTAAATGGAGTTTATTGAGACAAGGTTGATCACCATGACTAGATTGGAGTTGACTATCTATGGTTAGGTCGATGGCTTATATGGGTTCCATGACCTCCTCCTTCCTTATACTTAGTTTTTATGTTATGTTATTTAGTTGTTTTCTTATTTTCAGTAATTCTAGTTATTTGAGGGTTTGGTATTTTCTTGTATTTCTTTTTATGTCCTTTCAAGTCATTTTAATGATTTTAGGTTTAACAGGTATAACAAAGGCTTTCGTATTTAATATTGAGAACTCTGACCCATTGTTAAACCCTTATTTTTATGAATAGTTTTATAAGATAGATTTATCTTCTTAAATTTCATTCTTTTTCATATCAACCAATTAATTTGACTATAGCAAACACCCCTCTTATTGATCTATTCTATAGATTCTAGTTGACATTTTAAATTGATTCGAGGAATTATAAGTCATATTAATATCTGGATTTCAATCAATCTAATTCATTTCTTGAACCTATGAGTCATATTTAATTAACATAAGTGTTTATATACTTTTATTCTATTTGTTCCTATAAGATGAAGGCACTTAAAAATACATCTTTCTTTTATATTAAACCATAAAACATGAAAGATCTAATTAGATTATAGTTGTACTTAAATAGATTGTGCCTTAATCCTACCCTAAGATCTTAAGCACATCATCTGTAAGCATTAGAGCACAAGGTTTGACAGACTTCAATCGGCAAGTTTCAGATCTCATTAATATCTTTTATTGAAACTTAGAGTTGATAATTAGTAGACTAAGCTTTTAATTAGAGTGTTAGTGGTTGATGTTGATTGGGATTAGATTACGATATTTGTGTATTGATTGTGGATTTCAAAGATTGCCTGCAAGTGGTCTAATTGATCTCTAAATCTTAAAATCACTTACTCTAAGTTCAAGATGTCTGATGCTTGTGACATAGAGCAAAGGATAGCAACAATAAAATTAGCCTTGAGCTAGCATGTGGAGCAAATAAGGACAATGGCTTAGATGATCAATTGAAAGCCTATTGACAAAATATATTAGATAGATTAATCCAAAGAACTATAGAAACATGAGCCTAGTAACAATAACAAAGGCTTGAAGGAAGAATTGAAGCAGAAATCCAAGAGTAAAGAAAAAGCAATCCTTTAAATATTGGAAGAGAATATGAGGGCCATAGAGGCCACAAATTGAAGGATTTGAGCTTGGTTAATGTTTACAATTTTAAGGACCACAAGTTCCTGGAAAAGTTTAAGGTACTAAAATTTAAAAAGTATGATGGAATAGCCTATCCTGAACTTCACATTACGTCATACATCTATAAAATGGCTTGATTTATCAAGCCTGAGCAGCTAATGATCGAGACCTTCCATAGCAACACCAATATTAGCTTTGTATATATGCCTAACTAGACGTGGTTAATAAAGATCTTGTGAAACTTTGTGTTTCTTGTGCTGTAAATACTGAAAAACCATTCAGTGATAGCAAAATGAATTGAAGTTTATCTAGGTAGTTGTATGATGATGAGTTGAAGAAAAGGACAAGTTGAGGGGTGATTTTTAGATAAAAAGGTCGATTTATGGTTGAACAAAAGGTTCATGGTCAAGAAACATAATTGTGCTTTTGACTGTGAAGTCATAGGAAGAGAAAAAAAAAATGATGTTTTGGCATGAACTTAGGAAAATAAAACATCGAAAGGTTCACAATCAAGATTATAAGTGTGATCCTGATTGTGATCTTAAAAGTATTTAGAAGAAGAGTTCATGGCTATGATTTTGCCTCGTGATCTTGTAGTTGTTTTTTTGAAAAGAAACTCATGACCATGCTTCTCCTTGTAAACTTTGTTTACCCCTTTTTTTTTGTGTTTCATTTCTGTTTTGATTAAGTAACCTTAGGATAACAAGTTAGTAAGCCCATAAGAGGATTTATCATAGTATCAAGATAAGTATTTCCCTTATTTTTGATGTGTCCTACCTTTGTTAGTAGTTGTGAATAGACCAAATAAGTTCTTCCAAGTACTTGGCACACATTTGCTATACATGCTTGTTAGGTTAGAAGTTCAAATGGACTAAATAAATGTTTAACCATCAACTTTGCTTGTTGTTTGTGTTTGGCTTCGTCTAAGGGTTGGTGGTGGTCAAAACCTAGAGGGTACCTTAATGATCCTTAGTCAATGTTCATTGTGGAGTTTCCTTTAGAAATGATCTAAGGTAGACTGGAGAAATCTTGGGGCTGGAGGTAGCAATTCCTAAGTATATACTATGTATATATATTATATTTATCATATATATATATATTACTAAGTGTATGGGGTCATATGTAAACTTGTATTGAGTGAAATGATTTAAATAAGATAATAATATAATGGATGTTTGTTTATTACATTAAATGCATGTGAGATTAAATTGCTTGTTTATGCGTATGTGACC
Source organism: Lumnitzera littorea (assembly GCA_024138015.1). NCBI lineage: Eukaryota > Viridiplantae > Streptophyta > Magnoliopsida > Myrtales > Combretaceae > Lumnitzera > Lumnitzera littorea. The sequence goes on from JAMXBB010000002.1 coordinate 54,084,249, forward strand.
AATGTTACATACTCAATTTTGAATCACTTTGTTATTTTCTTATGGTTACAGGTTAGTTTGATGAATATGCTAAGTATGATGACTATGGAGATGCGTATTATTATTTTTAAGATGGGGAGAGTGGAGAGTACTATTACTATTACAACGAAGACCAGCAATGTTAGTGGTTTGATGGTTATTGATTGTTGCTAAGTTTATAAGGCAGGCTCAAATAGGATCCTTCAACTTTAATTATTGTTGGTTTTGTTAATTGAGAATAACTCTATAGGTGCTTTAGATCATGATTTGATCAACTCCATTCATAATTGCTTCTATTTTAGGATCATGAGGACTCATTTGTGAGTCATTAAATCCATATTACTTTGGAGATTTGCTATCATCTTTATTATGGGTAGTTCTTATATGTGCATTAGGTGATTTTAGCATATCGATAGCTAGTATTAATAGTGGCAGTTGTAAAGTCTTGAGTTTGGAACATTACATTAAGAGAAACAAATTAAAAGTAAAAAATAGAAAATATAAAAAAAAAATTAGAATATTAGGAAAAATAAATCTCTATAAAAAGAAATGAAACAACATGAATATATTTTCTTTTTAAAATATTGTGCAAAAATGATATTATGAGCTTTACATATATTTATTTTTTATATTTATACACAAGAAAAACAAGCACTTTGATTTATATGAAAATTGAAAAATAATATTGAAAATCTCTAACATTTATATATCTTGCAACTCTCTATATTCAAAGCTTTGTGAACTAATTCCAAGCTTCATCCATGGGAGTCATTGTCAAACCTCTTTTATTTATAATCTATATGTAACATCTCATAAATCTTAAACTATTTTTGTACAATTACTTTATTAAAACCATAAGAAAGATAAAGAATTGGTGACATAGAAGGAACTTCTTTTATGAAAAAGGCACAAACAAAGGATTTTCTAAATAAAGATTGTATATATTATATATGCATAGATCGCGTACAAAATAATGAATATACATATTAATTCCTTAGAATAAAGATTAGTTTCTTAATATTCTTATATAATATAATGTGATATGATTTGAATTGAAAATACAACATACTTTGGATTTCTATTTATCAATTTGCTTCTAATATGTATAAGTTAACCTTGAAGGTATACTCTTTAGAAAATTCACATATACATCTATTTTATTTATAATATATAATTTCAAAAGCCTTTTAATCATAGTGTGCCTTGGATATTATTTTTTTTCTAGTAGTTTTCTTCAAATTACTTTTAATCATTAGTATTTTTTCAAGAGTTACAAGAAATATATCACTAGTAAATAGGTATCCCAATATAAATGCCTTCTTTCCTTCGTTCTCTCCCTTATTATTTTCTCCTTTTCTTTCTTTCCTTTTCTCATCTCTCAATGTCATCTCTCTCCTTTTCTTTTGTTTTTTTTCCCCACTCTCTCTCTTATTACTAGTAAACCTCATTTTCCTTATCCTAAAATCGCATCTTAATCATTTTATTTGTAGTAGAATACAAGGAGGCCTTTAGGGATTAATTATGTAAGATAATACATTAATTATTAATCTTATAATTTGTTCTTATTTTCTCTAATGGAAGTTTGTATATAGTGTTATTTGACTCTGAATTTATTGCTAAGTTCTTGAACATTGTGTTTTTTTCTTGTAATTGAATGATTATGCTTTCTTTCTTGCTTCATTATGCCTTTTTTGTTTATTAGTGTTTTTTATTAGATTTCCAACACATAGAAAGATAAATTTCATGTTTTCAAATTATAATTAAGAATATATCTCACATTTCATTATTGTTATATTTATTTGGCTTTCTTATTGTTATCTTTTTTTTTTTTTGGTTTTTCTATAGATTTTTCTGTTTAATAGATTTTATGTAAATTTATTTAAATATTTTAGTTTTTCTATAACAATTTTGTGCAACTTTGTTTTGAAATTGTCCCTTTTTCCCCTTTTGATTCAAACATGAAAAATTTTATTATACTTAGTTAGTAAAATGGTTTCATTGTATTCCAAAGACCTTTTTGTTGATCGTTGATTTTCATTCCGGTACGTAAGTACCTATAAGACAAAAAAGGGCTATGGGAGACGTAGGAGGAGGCTTTGACGCGGCCATTTCGATGTCTAAGTTAGCTCTTTTGTCATGTAAAACAGAATTGTCAAATGATTATGGAAGTGAAAGAATGGAAGAAGGTACCTTTACCTAGGGGGCTAGTCTTGTATTTATAGTGGGCGAGTCAATACTTGTACCCAGATGGATTGTAGTAGTTGAGCTTAAGCCTTAATATTATTGATTTAGGCCTTCGGCCTATTTTACTAAAAAATACTATCAACACTTGCCCCTCACTCTCTTTGGTGATAAAGTCAGCAAAGAGAATATTTTTGGAGGTTGATTTTGTGAGATCTCTAAAAAAGCTTGTAATCTAAGGCCTGAAAAGGCTAGAATGCTTAAAGGAGTAAAGGCCTAAAGAGGTAAAACTCGAGAGTAGTTGGAGCACTTATAAATATTGGTATGCCTTCAAAAGCGAAGGCCTGAGGAGGCGAAAGCCTGAGGAGTTTAGAGCACCTGAAGAGGCTGGAGCGCCTGAAGAGGGGAGGAAGCATGCAAGTCATTGGAGTTGGACACGACCTATGCTAAGTAGAGCCATAAAATTGGCTAGTTGGCCTCTAGTCCATTAATGTGTGGGACTTTAGCATTATTCACTCATCGTCTATGCAAGTTGTAAAACTTAGAGTATTTTACCTGTTGTAGTTTAATGGCTTACTTCTTTCAAATGGTTTATTGTCAACTAAATCGACTTAGAGTAATTAAGTTTGGACCAACTTGTTGTCCATAATGTGTAGGACTTAGAGCCATTGAGGAGTAGCCTGTTAGTGGATTATATTTGCTTCGGCTTAAAGTGGAGGGTTTTCTTTAGTCCCAATCCGTTTTTGAGTTTTTGTACTCATCTCTGCATGAAGTAGAAATAGGCCTACTAAAAATTGAATAAATTGTTATAAGTGCCAAACAATTGGCACTTTTGATAATCTAGCTTCTCAAAGTTTGGATTATGGAGCTTCACGTAGATAAGTGATAAATTATCCATGAATTAAGCGTGAATATTAATAATTGACTAGCATAAAGCACAATGTGAAATGTGTGTCTTGAAGAATAGATAATGGAAAAAATATCAATTGTGCTTCGTCAGCATAGGAAATTGCAACTCCGCATACATGATAAATTTAGTAAAAAATTGCAGTGGTTGTTACCGGTACATGTGGTTGCATTCCATGTGATGGGGCCTTCTTTTGAGTTGCTTGGCCTTTTAGCAAATGCTGTTAAGTTGTGGCTCTCATGTGAGGAGGTCACTCAGTCATGCATAAGCTCGGTCAAACTGATAATTGAGACTACTTGACCCTTAGTTGTCGTTGATCTGCTACTGTCGGGTTGAGCAGGCCATCATCTAATTGGACTAAGTGCTTGGGAATGAGTATAGGGTCATGTTATAAGAAGTTTCACCTTTATCTTGTCTCGGTGAGTGGAGTTAAAGCTTCTCAGAAAATAAGGGGTCTTCATGAAGGAGGTCTATTTAGCTCATACTCTCGTAGTAGCTTAACAACTTTGGAGCCTTGCTTAGTTGTTAAATCGGTTAGACACTTGCCGTTGTAGTAGAGTTGTAGACTCGCTAGACAAATTGGCAAAACACAATGGAGAATATAGATAAGCTGTTCAACCATGGAGCTTGGAGCTTGGAGCTTGAAGATATTCGGCACACTTGAAGTTGCTCGGAAGTACAGGAAACGAAGTGATGAATAAAATAATTTGGCACGGCATGACGTTTGATGACCATCTTGAGTTGGCATAGTACATGAGTTGGTCACTAGGTCGGCAATGGCAGTTAGTAATCACCCAGAAGGATAGTAACTCGGTAAGAGTTGGTAGCTCGGCAACTTGCAATATAAGTGGTCATAGCTTGACTACTTTGGAGTTTGGTCGGTTTATGCAGGAGCTAGTGAAACAGCTCGACGACTAACACTTTAGCCTAAAATATAGAATGGCTCGACATAATGAATGAGGATTCGGCAGAGCGTGCCTGGTTGCTGTGAACTCGGTTGGTGCGAACTTAGTGTTGTTGAAATGTTTGACAAGTCATTAGCTACTAGGCACTCAATCAACCGTGGATTGCTTTGCTCTTGCAGCAAAAAAAAAAAAAAAAAAAGGCCAATGACTCTCAGGTTGTAGTGAATATAGAGTAGCTCGACTTTGGTGTGATAAATAACTCAAGTTGGTGTGATACGAGTTGTAGAGATCAACTTAAGGTCAACGGCATGGGATAGTGTATGGTTTAAAGCTTTGACTGGGGAAAAATAATCTCATAGCTTGGAGTGTATACTTTGATCTAAAGTTTATCTTAGACTCTCGTGAGTTGAACTTGAAGCTTGGCATTTGCTATTCACCATGAAGCTTGGATAAGTTGCTTTTAGGAAGTTCTCAGTCACGTGGAAGTTGCAACTCAGTTGAGGTGAAAAACAATTAGGCCATTAGTGTAGGGAGCTCAAAGCTTGTATGGAGCTTAAATTGATGCGCAAAAAGCTTGGTGCGGGTGCTGTGATTCTCAAAACTTGTATGGAGCTCAGATTGATGCGTAAAAAGCTTGGTGCAGGTGCTGCAATTGAATTTATAATTTAGATAGACACTCAACTAGTGCATAAAAACTCAGTCCAGTACAGCCCGCCGTGCTCACTATAGGTCAAACATGGTTGCATAGGGATCATGCGACCTAAATGCTTAAGTCTAGCAATAAGCTTGAATTCGCATCAGGGCTTGTATGTTTTACAAATTCGAAACCTAGTAAAAGCTTGGATTTAACTTTGTTATTGAGAGGCGGTCAAGAATTTACAAAGCGAGTCTTGGGGTTGGAAACTTCTATTGTTGTGCAAATGTGGCTTGGTTGGAAGAAGCTTAGAGCTCGGTATTGACTTGATGGATAATTTAGATCTATCCATCTTCGTGCTACTTAGAGGAGCCTAGATTGAAGCTTCCATCGATTTTCTAATCACGGAGATTAGCAACTATCAATTTGGTTAGCAAGGATGTGCTCGGGCAGTCCTCACCACAGCACACGATCAAGCTTGGTAATTGAACTTTAAATAAAGGATCTTTTGACAGTAAACGCGGATGCACAACTTGGCAAATATTCACGGCCACTTGGCACTCGGCATGGTTGTACTGCAGATGGAAACTTGCAGCTTGAAAAGAGCTTGGAAATACTTTGTGGCTTGGATTATGAAGGCTTACTCTCTTTGACGATTGATTAAATTGCTCGGCGCGTAGGAAGTCAACATCTTAGAGCTCGATTGTTTAGCTCGGAGAGGGTGTTGTACGAACAGGTTATTCAGTCATTTTTGGTCAACTTTCAACATTGCAATTTGAGAAGTTTGAGCTTCCAATTTGAGATGTTCATCACATACATATAAATTGTATGCCATACATACAATAAGCTTAGACACAAGGCCGCAACTTAACTTGGTGTTCGAGTTGTTCGTGCACATAGCGTTGTGAGAAGTACAATTAGTATGCTCGGCGATGGAAATACATTAGCATGGTAATGGATATCTCGGATAAGTTACTACTCGGCATGAATCCAAGTTCTGTGAGAATTTGTGCTCAACAAGAGTTGCTTAGCCTTGGGTTGTTGTGTGCATTATAGCTTGGAAACTTAGCTCGGCAAGAGTTGCTTAGCTATGGATTGCCAAGATACTTCGAACACCGACCAAACACTGGCCATCACTTGCACTTCTGAGAAGCTTGTTAATGCTCAATAAAGAATGTCAATTGCTTGCAATTCATATAAGCATCTCGACACTTCTTTGACTACTCGGAGTTGGCCTTTGGTCATTAAAGTGCTTAGATTAGTGGAGTAGGCAGTTTAAACAACGAATTCAGTCACTGTTAATGAGTGCTTAGCATGAGTAGCTCGGCGTAGCTTGGAGTCAGAGATGCATTGTGGCCAATCTGTAGTTTACAAGAATTTAGCTCAATCCTTTACTCAATTTACTCAATGTTGCTACAATGCAGTTGGCAAACATGCTCTTACACTGGTCAGTTAAGACTAAACGTCGAATCTCAAAGTGTCATGTTGGTGAGCAATTGTCATAACTGAATGCAAACTACTAAAAGATACTATTGGGAAACTTCCAATAAGTCGAAAAAGAGGAACCTTTTCACTTTTTGTATTTTTATGTTAGACAATATAGTAGTATCGGTTGTGGATGTCGTGACAAGAGTTCATTATTTTTATGAAAGAAATCTAAGTCACTTTCATGGCAACACCACAATAGTTACATGACGATTTTTTAACTTTTACAGCAGAACACATTTCAAAGGAGGGAGAAACTGTCCCAAGCAGCCATAAATTCAAATGAAGATGTCTATGACAAATAGAATACGTCACGAGCATGCAAATTTAAGGCAAAGATGGAAAAGAAATCCTTACGGCCAAAATAATCTAGCAAGTTATGAAGAAATTCATCAAAATCTAGAGATAAAAAACGAAAAAAAATCCATAAAATGGAAAGGAAAATCCTGCTGACCATTCTCAAAGTAATATTAGGAATCGTGGTAATAAATTACATGTTCTTACAAACAGCGTCAATTATTGATTGTTGATTTTCGTTTTAGTACGTGAGTATTTGCAAGACAAAAAAGAGCTATGGAGAACGTTAGAGGGTGATCCGATGCATCTATTCTGATGCTTAAGTCAACCTTCTTGTCGTGTAAAACATAATCATTAAGTGATTATGGAAGCGAGAGAATGAAAGAAGATCTCCTTGCTTAGGGGGCTTGTCTTATATTTATAATGGGCTAGTTGATATTTGTACTAAGATGGATCGTAGTAGTTAAGCTTAAGCCTCAATATTATTGATATAGGTCTTTGATTTATTTTACTAAAAAATGCTATTAACACTTTTTATTAGTACGAGAATATGGAACTTTAACTACAACTAAGGCAGAAATGTTTAAGGAGAACATGAATTATTATTTTCTTTGTAACTTAAGGAATTAAATAGAAAATGATAAGACAAATTTAGAAAGAAAATAGAGCTTCTTTCCTTTGATTTTAAAGTATGAATTTGCATCTAACGTATATACCTAATATAAGAGGTATAACTCCCTAGAAAGTTTCAATATGCATGCATATTGATACAAATTGAAATTATGCTTTATTGATATTTCTCAAAAGGCATTTCATGTAAAAAATGCATTTATTTGAATCTATGCACACACACACACAAATATATATATAAAACTTCATGCAAGAATATGCAATTCTTTAAAAGTAGGTATCTTTGACAATAATGATCAACTTTATAAATTTCTAATATTTTAGTAGATTATATTAATACTATGTTAATCAATAATTATCATATTCAATGCCTAAATAAAACATCTTTATACATACACATACACATACACATACACATATATATAAATAAATAAATAAATAAATAAAAATATATATATATATATAGATATTAAAAACTTGTGTTGTTTGTATCCTTTTCATTAGTGATACTTTTGAATTATCTTTAAGCTGGGGGGGGGGGGGGGGGGTTAGGGTAGTGCAGGGGGTGGTGGCGGGTGAAGAGATTTTACGGTTTTCTTCTCTATTTTGACTGGAATAGTCCCACCCTTGATTACACCATTCATTTCCTTTTTTTTTTTTAAATACAAACCGTTATATTCATAATTTGTTCAATGGTTTATATTTAAATAAGTACAAATCAAGGGTGAGATTAATGACGAGACTAGTCTCCTAAAAAAATAAGGATAGAACAGTAGAATTTTTTTTTTCTTTTATCTTTCTATTATGACACTTCTTATTCATTAATGATATATGAAAAACTTGATTTTATAAAAAAACATCAATAAACCTAAATTAATTCCTACACTAAATTTACCTTATAATCTCAATGAGATCCTCGAAAGAGATAAAAGAAAGTTTAAAAAATCAATAACAATTAATGATTTGTAGAATGAAATTAATATTCAAAAACAAGAAATAAAAGACTTAAAATTGATGGATTGAACTTAAACAAAAATTAGTTCACGAAAACAGTCCTGAAATAATTAATAGAGAAACTTTAAATATCCAAGATTCAAATGTTTTGCCAATATTTGATAATAATGATTATCTAATCTATCTTGTTCAAGTAATAATGAGAAAATGGATAATTAATATTACAATCAGGATTAATAATGAATTTGTTTTGAAAACAACTGCATTATTTGATACTGGTATAAATTTAAATTGCATTAGAGTAAGGTTAATTCTTACAAAGTATTTTGAGAAAACTACCCGATCTTTAAGTTCTGCATCTGGTAGCAAATTATACATCAATTATAAATTGTTCAATGCTGAAGTAATAAAAGATAATGCTTTATATAAAACTTTTTTCATACTTGTGAAAAATTTGAATAAAAATGTCATTTTAGGAACTCCTTCTACAAACCAAATCCAACCATTTTTTGTAAATAAAGATGGAATTGAAACAAATTATTTCAAAAAGAAAATTGTATTCAACTTCATCACAAAATCACATACCAAATACTTAAATGAATTAAAAAAAAAATTCAATTTCTGAATTAAACTGTTTAATTCAGTGCAAAGAAAACCATCTAATGTACTTACAAAAGGACCTTAAGTTTAAAAGAATTGAAACTCAACTCAATAATGAAAAGTTAAAAAACAAGATTTCTAATTTGGAGATAGAGATAAAAAATTCAATCTATTCAACTCTTCCAAATGTATTTTGGAATCGTAAATCACATATTGTAGATTTACTTTACGAGAATGATTTTAATGAGAAAAATATTCCAACTTAAGTAAGACCTTCACAAATGAATAATAAAGTCCTAGATCATTGGAAAAATGAAATAAATGATTTACTCAATAAAAAAAATTGATTCGAAAAAGTAAATCTCTATGGAGTTGTTTTGCTTTTTATGTTAATAAGAATGCACAAATAGAAAGAGGTATAAGCCTCTTAATAGTGCTTTGAAATGGATTAGGTATCCAATACCTAATAAGAAAGACTTACTCAATAGGTTATACAATACTGAAATGTTTTCAAAATTTGATATGAAATTTGGATTTTGGCAAATTCAGATTAAGGATAATGATAGGTACAAAATTGCCTTCACAGTTCCTTTTGGTCAATACAAATGAAATGTAATGCTATTTGGTTTAAAAAATACTCCTTCTGAATTTCAAAGAATAATGAATGAAATTTTTAATAACTTTTCCAATTTCATAATAATATATATTGATAATGTTTTGATCTTTTCACCTAATATAGACCAACATTTCAAACATATAAAAATTTTCATTAATATAGTTAAGAAAAATGGCTTAGAGGTTTTGCCTTTTAAGATTAGTCTTTTTTAGACTAAAATTAGGTTTTTTGGTTTTAATATTTACAATGATACAATAATCCCTATTCGAATATTAATTGAATTTGCAGATAAATTTCCTAAAGAAATTAAGGATAAAAATCAACTTTAAAGATTTTTAGGAAGTTTAAATTATGTTATAAGTTTCTTTCCCAACCTCAATATAATCTATAAACCTTTATACCAAAGATTGAAAAAGAATCCACCTCCTTGGTCAAATAAGCATACAAATGCTGTCAAGATAATCAAACAAAAAATTAGTGAAATTCCATGTTTGCACATTATTGATCCCCTTTTGCCGAAAGTGGTAGAAATTGATGCTTGCGATTTAGGATTTGGAGGAATACTAAAATAGAAACAAAATAATAAAGAATATGTTATTCAATTTGTGTTAAAAAATTGGAATGAATGTCAATGCAATTATTCCACAATTAAGAAGGAGATTTTAGCAATTGTTTTAATAATTTCTAAATTTCAAGGAGATTTGTTAAATCAAAAGTTTCCTTTATGAATAGATTGCAAAGCTGCTAAAATTTTTTTAATAAAAGATGTTCAAAACATTGCATCTAAACAAATTTTTGCCCGATAGCAATGAATTCTTTCTGTATTTGATTTTGAAATAGTGCATATTAATAGATCTTCCAATTCTCTTCTTAATTTTCTTACTTGTGAATTTTTGCAAGGAGATGCCTCCCAAAAATGAAAAGGATAAAGGAAAAGAAAAGGCTTCTTCAACCTCTAGCAAGGGATTAACCAATATCAAATCCTGGTTAGATGTTTATAAATCATCTAATAACCCATTAACAATTAAAGAGGAATTCTCTTTTAGGACCTCAAAGCCAATATTTTCAAATAATCAATCCTCTTCCAATATTCAAACACGATCCAATGAAAGTCTTTTTCAATTAGCCAATATGGCTATCATCCCAAAATTGCTGAAAGCAATTTCAATAGCTTTACAAACAAAAAATGAAATCCCAATGTTACCTAGAATTCCTCAACAACTAGAAACCTAGAAGAAAAATCAGAATATTTAAATTACTGAAGTGGCACCTTTAGTACCTTTCACAATAATACCTACAAATCAAAGGTCAAAAATTTTCTTAAAACCTATTTTTAGATATGTTTTCTCTATTGAAGAAAACCTATTTGAAAAAGACCCTTTTGAATTTGCAAGGAAAATTTTTACAAAAGACTTTTATTATGTTCCATATGATCTTTACATACCAATTTAGTTTTATGAAAAAGTTTTGATTGAAACTGGTTCAATAAAATTCAAGCATTTTGAAAAAGAAGGAATTGTTAGTTATTTTACAACTAGAATTCTGAGAGTAATTAATTTGAAAGAATGGCAAACCCATCCAACAATCCCAATAAAACTCAATATAAAACCTTTTTCAGCATAGCCAGGTCATCGAGCCAGTTATAATTATTTTGATTATAAGCAGGTTTGGTGGAATATTTTCTATCAAATGAATCCAAAAAGATCACATACTTAGCTAATATTTTTTGATAATTGTTCTTCTAAAAACCTTTCTAATTGGTTTGCACACTAGTGGGAACAATTTGGAGTGGTCCTTGAGATTATTCATGAAAATTCCAGAAATGGTTTTAATACTTTCATGAGAGAATATAATCTAGCATCATATGAGAAAAATTTCCAAAAGGAAAAGCTATATTTTATACACATTGGTGTATCTTGAGTTATGGCATGGTAGTTCGATTACAAACCTGATCGAACTTCAAATACAATTAATTTGGTCAGAGTGTATAAGGTCAAATGGTGGGACAATTTCAAAATGTAGAATAAACTTGAAGAAGATTCAATTTTAAATTGGATCAAGGACAATTCCTCAATCACACCAACCAAAATTTCAACTCTACAATACGATAATAGAAGTTTTTTGATCTCTTCTCTGGCTAGTGCAAGTTCTCCAGAGCAAATGAAGCAGATTTTAGAAATGGCATTGGCAAATATCAATGAGTCAACTCAATGATCAAGTTTAGATTTGGCATAAGAATCAGGATCTTATCACAGCGGAAATGCAAATGAAGATGATTGTTATAGAATAGATTTAGGTAACCCTTAAATAATATGTGTAATTTTGCTTTTCTCAAATGTAATTTTCGCATTGTAAAATACAGTATTTGGACACATGTACCACAGTGCACAAAATCGTCATCAATGACGTCAATATTCACCTCCTGACATAAAACTGTTTATGTCTTTGGTTTGTACTGTTTACATAGTACTTTGTCGGCTACAATAACACTATTCACTACAGTAACTGGTCGACCTCTCCAATTATAAAAACAGGCCATCCCTCTTTCATTGGCACGGATTACCTGTCTCTCCCTCATCTTCTCTCTTCGAATCCTCCCTTCTTCTCTCTATTCACTTCCAATTTTACTTTCCTTTCTGGGGCATATCATTTGCTTCAATCTTGAGGTAGAATACAATTACCTCTCAATATTCTCAAACCTCCTTCAAATATTTTCAATATTTCAAATTGTTCTTTAGATATTTGTATATGCTCTTATATTTTGTATAAACTATTTTAAATCAATAAAATTTCAACTTGTTTATCTCTCTATTTACTTCTTTTATATTATATCTCATGTGAAGAATCTCCAATTCAATTGGGTGTAATTTTATGAGATCTATCAATTTAATATTATTACAAAACCCCATAATCGGCTGGTATTATCGCCTTTGGAGGTTTCATATTTACATTTTGCATAATCTTGCATAAACCTCCACTAATCTTAGCACTGCCGCTTATGGTGGTTTTAATAATATCTTGTTCATATATTTGCTTATGTCACAATCTGTTGTTGATATTTATATTTATAATTATCTAGATAGTATAATAGAATTTCTTGAATAGTATTATACTTTAATAATTAATAGTGATTGGTATTAATTACTCTCATATATATTCTATTACTAATAAAATGTTTTATTCTATAAATATCTAAGCAATATAATCTCGAGAACTCAGGAGAAGAAGTAGAAGCTTAGAATATTTGGTAGACGCTGTTGCTTAGCTAGAACATTATCATAAATATTTTATTTGGCTTGTTAGACGTGTACTTTTTATTTTAGACAATTAATAAATAATAATTATTTAGTCTATTCATATCTCTCATATGTTCTTTAATATATGTTCCAAAAAACTAAAGATAATAATGGTGATGATCTAATTGAATATGATCAATATTTGGAGGATGCAATAGAATTTTTGTTATACATTATTTGGGCCTATTCTCTTCTTGGAGAAAGGTTATATATTTTAGAAGAAATTAAAATATACTCTCTAGTTATCTATCTATTTGTTAGCTTCTTCTCTATATTTCTGATATATTTCGTAGCTATTATTTAGAGTAGCTTCTCTTAGGTGAATGGGAGAGTATATAGGTCTGATAAGTTGATTTGTATTTTTTTAGTGAGACGAATTTTTTTGTAAAAATCTATATCTTATATTTACTAATCACTTAGAATGAATTCCTTGTAGAATATCCTATTATTGTGATAAGTCTATTGAGGCCTAGTATAAATCGTTTGAAAGATTTTGATAAAGTAATGGATGAGTGGAAAATATATTGAAAATATGGATTGGATAAATTAATGTACTAACAAATGAAGATCATTTATTTGTACATTAATTTCATTGTTTTCTTCAAATGATGAAGATGACGTGGAATCCATGTCATTGGCTTGAATTCCATCATTACAATCATTTTTTGATGAAGAGAATTCATTATCACAAAAAATTTGTAAGATATTATCCATTGTATGTTTATCAAGATTTAAGTCATTAAGTTTGTTATTAATTTTACAAAAATTTGCTGTGTGACCAATTTTTTTACACTTAGAACACCTTAATTATTTATAAGATTTTTTCTTGTATTTTTTATTTTCTAGTTTCTTTTTACTTTCAAATTTTTTAAAAGATTTTCTCTTAAAGTCTCTTTAAGGGTTTTTATGTGAACATTGAGGACATTTTGATGATGAATGAGAATGTTTTTTTATTCTTCATTTTCTTATTAATGACAAAAGATGGATCATATTGAGCATAGAAATCACCATGACTTTGGTGTTTTAAGTGCTGCTTATTTTCAATTGTTTTTGTAATCTTATTGTGATACATAAATTAGTTCCAATTTTATTAACATATGATGCTAATTCTCCATATGACAAATTATCATACGGAATCTCTCCATTATTTTCTTCTTTGAGTTTTTCCCTAACTTGTTCCCCTATTAATTTTGATAAATCGGCTAAGAATTTTTCTTTTCAAAATGGCTGATTATAATTATTCCTAAGGAAAACTCTTTAAAAGAAAATATCTCTATATTACCTAAATTCTCCTAAGAATTTGTATTTTATATTAGACCATAGATCTAAGGTTTTATTCCTAATATGTGTAAGATCACCTATGAAATGTTGATTAATTGAAAATATTAAAGTATTAACCATATCCTGGATAGGTTCATTATTATCATCTAAAATTTTTCTTCCATTTTCATTAATTTTGAATGAAGTTAAAATATTAATTCGTTATTTTTCAGTGAGATAATTATCCCACTAACTTTTTAATTGTCTAATAAAACTAGATATTAAAAAGAGTACTACTTGATGATCAGTAACATTTAGAACAGTTTTATTAGTATTGGAAAACATTATCATTTGGTTAAGAACATTAAGAATTTTTTGTTATGAGTACCCATCAATATTTCATTCATATGTGGATTCTATAAAATACTTATTTTGATAATTATCAGACTTTTCTTCAATTAGTATATCAGGAGATGTTGTTATGTGATAATACAATTTTTGAGGTTCTTTCCAACTAATTTTATTAATTTTGTCATTTGATCCATTAATATCAATTCTTCTAAAGAAATATTAGATATTGTGTCATTTATTGATTCATTATCAGTCTCATCTAAAGCATTAATTTTTTCTGAAAGTGTATCATCAATACCCTTTCTGATAAGAGTTGGTGTATCCATATTCAAAAAATTGGTTGGTTTTGAAGATGAAGTTTCTTTTTTTATCATTTTATTTTTTAACATTCTTTTCCTATCATCTAATGTTTTCAAAAATTTATTACTTGGATTTTTTAGCGTTTCAAATGGTTTAAACAAAAGTGTATTTCTATTGTTTTTATTATTCAAAGGTCTTTCACCAACTTTAATTTTCTTATTATTGATCGTATCTTCCATTCTATTTAATTATTTTCCTATTGTATGTAAATGTTGGTTAGTGAAATTATTTTGATTTATTATTTTCTTTATTTCTAAGCCTTCTTCATCTGTAACATTTTTAAAAGGTGTAAGGGTTATTTCAGTATTTTTATGAGTAGTTTTTATATTGCTAAGTGGTGGATGATTTGATTTTATTATTTGTCCATCAGTTAGTTTTCATTTAAAACATTCATTAATTATATTAATTTCTTTAGGTTTCAGATAATATTCTTTAAACCATTCAAAGAAATATATCTGAGTAACAATTTCATTCATGAAATTATAATATTCATCTTTCATTTGCTGCTTAATATTATTGAATGTTTCAAAATACTATTCCTTATTTTCTCATTTTTAGGTGAATTAAACTCTTTATTTAGAAAAATCCTATTAGGCTCAAAAGGTTTTTCTAAAACATTAAGTTTTGGATTACCTACTTTTGAAAGTGAAGGTTCCATGTTCTAGTTTATTGGTTGGTTGGTAAACTGATTGAGTTATACTAGACCTATTATGGATAATTCTAGAAATGGATGTTTGGTTGCATATGTGATTGGTCACTTAGTTGAACATTAGATTGAGTATGAAAGGGTGTATAGATTATTGGTAGAGGATTTGGAAGGTCTACTGATCTCCTAGAGGAAGACGACATTGACCTTATTTCTAAGGGTCTTCTAGGTTGATCAAAAGATCTTCTATTGAACTGGATGGTAACTTTATCGTCTAGGTGTTGAACAACATTTGATGGTTCGGTATTGTAAACTAGTTGCTTTAGAAGTGGGTTTTCTACTTCCCAATGTTCAAGTAAATTGACTTGAGACCATTTGATCATTTTAGGGATAGAAACATTGGCATTGGTTAGGTTTATTTGGATAAGAAGAGTTTAACCTCTTTTATCTATATTTTATGCCTTAGAACCAAAAATAGTTTTCATCAATTTGAAATAAATTCTGTATATTACAACCATTAGTATTAATCTTTCTACGATGCGTAATTATGGGTTTTAATTTAGAGTATTAAATAACTCATTATTGTCTTGTCTCTAAGAGCAAGAGTGATATTTGGATAATATTCAAATTGGATTGGTCTACTACTAAGAGTAGTTTCAATTGTTGCATGAATTGACCTCTCGTACACCAATTCTCTAGTGTCTCCGAGGACCATAAAAATAAGGTATCTAATCCTAATTTAGTAAGAGGTTTCGCTCCTACTTGACTTGGACTAGACCTAGATGCATATAATTCCATTCTTTTCCATATTTTTTAATTGAATCAGCATTCAAGAGTTTTATTGTTGTTAAGCCATCTGAGACAGGGATATCCTTTTTCTCAGTAATTATTACATAATCATTTTTCCCAAAAATTTTCCATTTAGCAATTTGATATATCTGATCATAAGAGGTTTTTGATATTTTCCACTCATCTATTGCTTTATTAAAACTTTCAAATGTATTTCATCTCTATTATTTAGCATAGATTTTTCTGATTGCTTAGAGGGAGCAAAGCTAGAAAAGACATAGTCCTTTTGAGTAAATTCATATTTTCAAAAGAGACTAATTTATCCAATTTTATAAACCTAAATCACATGACTAAATTAAATCCAATATTATGATTTCCAATTTATGACGTTTTGCAACCCTTAACTTAAAACGGGATTTATACTAAGCCTTCATAGGCTTATCACAATACTAAAATATTCTACAAAGGATTCATCCTAAGTAATTAGTAAATGTACGATATAGATTTTCACAAAAAAAAAAAAATTGTCTCACTAAGAAAATACAAATAAACTTATCAAACCTATATACTCTCCCTTTGACTCTATACCTAGAAGAGCTACTTTAAATAATAGCTATGAAATATATTGGAAATATAGAGATGAAGCTAACAAATAGATAGATAACCGGAGAGTATATTTTAATTTCTTCTAAAATATATATCAACTAGATAAAACCTTTCTCCAAGAAGAGAATAGGCCATTGTTAATGAAAAGCCACCATATGACGGTTGTCTAAGTATAGCATTAATAAATGTATATGTCTGCACATGTTGCAAGTAATTGGTAAGTTTATAACAACACGACTTTTTACTCTTGCCTTCATTTTTACATCTTTTATTATTTTTCAAAATGTTTTATTATTCATATTTGTTCATTAGTAGTACTTTTTAGTATTTTTGTTATTCCATAACTTTCATTTCTTAAGAGACATATTTATAGAAAAGTTATGAGTTTTACACAACTAGTTGTAAAATAATATAACTCTTGATATGTGATGTTTTATTGTTAGGGTGAGTGGGTAACCATATCGTATAAGATACCCACTTAGAACTTATTCGACTAAGTAGGTTCTAAGTAAATATTAAGGTTATAGGGTAGGTTTCGGATAATAATTTCTTAGATACTGTTCTCACAGGGTAGAATACAAATAAGAAGTCAAGATATTCTGTATCCACCTTAGAACTTATACTTTAAAACATACATGATACAAGTTTCAAGGTCTTCACCTTGTAATAGTAATTAAATAAAATTAATAAATAAATGATACAATCTCATTAAAATAAAATAAAGCTTAGTTTATCGAAAACACTAAATTAAACGCTTATTAGTCCCTTTTGTTTCACATTTCGTCTTTAGTTTTTCTCCATTATTGTTTTCTTTTTACTCATTTCTTTACTAAATCCATCATCTAGCAAAGTTCAAAAAAGATAATTTAAATTCTTAGTTTCTACTTTTAATGCCACCTATAAGTAAGAAGGTATGTCAATTACTTATTTTTTTTTTATAGTGGAATAGTTTATTTATTTTTTGTTTGACAAAATATTTTGTATTATTACTGTGGCAAAATTTGATTTTTTTAGACCATAGAGAGATTATTTTATTGATGCATGTATCTTAAGGAAGAAAATTTTTTTAATTTGAATTTATGTTTTGTTCCGTTTTTCATGTTATGTCTTCATATTTTCATAATTAATTGTTTGATCTTATATTATTATCACACCTACAATTATTGAATTATATAATCTTATGAATCTTTTATCACATTTTAATAAAATTTGTAAATCCCGCATTAAGTATGATATTTACACTTTCATTTTGAAAACAATATGGTTATTCTCTTAAATATTTCTTTAATATGACTATTATAAAATGAGTGTTCTATTTACATAAAGAATGTTTTATATAATATTTCTATAAAAATTTATCAACAATAATAATAATTAAAAAATTATTTAAGGAAAAAAAAAAGTTAAAAATAAACCTCAATGAACTCCATTCATTAGCATTATATGAAAGATCGACTAACTTGGGCTATTGTTTTTGAAAAAAAGGTTAGTTTTTCTTTTTTTTTTTGGGAAAAATTAGTTATAATGAAATTTATAAGGAAAAAAAAAAAAATAACACATTCTATAGGATAGCTTGTATCTTGTAGAGTACTAGGAATAAGATGGTTTTGGGATACCATATGGTAAAGTATGGGCAATAAAGTTTTAGAACCTGTACTCATAAGGTACGGATAGAGTTTTGTACCCAACCCATCATGTATTTACTCATCCTTAATTCTTAATGATCAAAAGATTATTACATTTTTTCTTACTATTATAACAATTCATATATAACTACCAATAGTTACATTTATAATATATAAACTATATTTATATAATTAAATATTTGAGTCCATATGATGTTTTAAATATAAATTTATTAATAAATTAATTATGATAATATTTTGTATTAATGTATTATTCTTACTAATATAATTATATTTTAAAATTAATCTCATACGTTGTTTGGTATTTTGACTAGCTTTAATATAAAATCAAATCGTGTTTTATTGATGTTTTCCAAAAGACATAACTTTCTGCAAAATGATGCAATTATTCAAAAAATGTGCATATAAACCTATTGTTAAAAATTAAGATAATGTCTTATAGATATTTTTGAAAGAATATAACTTTATGTAAGAAGATGGAATTATACGAAAAGTTGTTTTCTTTTCTTAAATAATGATTAATTATACAAATATCTAATATTCTAATTACATGTTGGATCAATATTATTTTAATAAATAATTGTTATGTACAATGCCTAAATAAGGTATATTTTATATGCAAAATATTGAAAACTTTTATTTATTGTATCCTTTTCTTTAATAATACCTTTAGGCCATATTGCAACTTTTTATCTTTTTAGCACTTAATACCTTTTCAATACTAATATCCTTCGATCATTAACGATTCTTAAATCAAGTATGTATTAAAGTGACATAATTTTTTTTTAAATGATGGTAAGAATTACAATGCTCTAGGTACTTTTTAGATTATAGCTTTTTCAAAATAACATATCATTTCATATATAAATGTGAAAGTAACAATGATAGATGCATAAATCCATATGTAAAATATTTATAGATTCTTTAACATAAATAATTTTGGAGCTGGTGGTCATAAAAACAAAACAATTTAGAAGCTTTTACAGTTATCATTCTTGTATTAGTGATGCTTTTCAAGTCATTAATAATGTTTTTATTTTAATTTTATATTCTAGAGTCATATACTTTGCGTAACGCATTACTAAAGTCAAAGCTCTTACATGACTTAATATGAAACAAGAGCTTTATATATTTTGAAAGAGTTGTACATTTCATTTCATATGAAAATATAGAAAAACTAATCACTAGTCATATAAAATATCAACTAGTAATAGATCTTTATAGAATTAAATGGCAGTATTCACATTATATTTAAGATAATTTATAAATATATAATAATAACATGTTGATTACAACTTTTTGTTCATATTGTGAGGATTATAACTAATAACATTATAATTTAAAACACTTTTTATTATATACTAACAAATATTGCACCACATTATAAGTGCTAAAAAATGATAGATTTTGAGTAATTAAATTACATGTGTGGTTATAAAAAAATAATTTCTTTCATATAGTACTTGTCATTTAAGGAAAGATTAAACGCATCTTTATGTAACTGCTTAAAATAACTTATTTTAGACTATGATTATTTTTTATTTATAAACTTACATGATTAAGGGGAAATTACCAACCTCCCCTCCTAAACTTTGACTTAGGTGCGAATTGACCTCTTAAACTTTTAAAGTGAGGTTTTTGATGCCCTAAACTTTTATAAATTGGCAAATAACTCTCATAACTCCTTTAAACTTTAATTTTGATATGTAAATACCTCGTAAACTTTGATTTTGGTGTATAAATACTCCTAAATACCTCATAGTTTAAAGGGGGGGTGGGGGTAGGGAGTGTTTGTGCACCAAAATTAAAGTTTAAGGGATATTTATGCACAAAAATCAAAGTTTAAGGGTTATGAGAGTTGTTTTGTCAATTTATCAAAGTTTAAGGAGTAAAAAACTTTACTTTGAAAGTTTATGGGGAAAATCGGTACTAAAATCAAAGTTTAGGAGGTTTTTTTACATTTTCTCTTATAATTAATTGGGGCAATTGTCACGCCCCGAAGTGGTAGAGTCGTAACAGCCCTGCCGTGTAAATCACCCTAAGATAGAAGTTGGCCTCACAACCACTATCTTAGACCTGATCTACAAAAGGCGTCCACGACTAACCCGCTTTGAAGTAAACAGTTTGTAGTTTAGATAAAGCATTTGCCTAAGAAAGTGAGAAAATTTATATATATATATATACTATAAATTCAGTTATTACATTATTCACAAATGAAAAATTCTAATTAAAACAAAACTTAGACCTTAAGAATATATGATCGTTCTTCAATATTTTTCCTCACTCCCTAGGATCCAGCAGTTGCTAGCTTCAGAGTAGTTGTTGCCGCTTCTTAGCTAGCACCTGCATGGCGTCTATAGGGATGTGAGCAACCACAGCTCAGTAAGTTAGGACGGAGGACTTAAAACTATACCATACACACAACAAAGTTTTCAATCACTTATTAGGTACAATGCATGTGCAAGCAAATACCATCGCACGACGTTGTCCGGCCTGTCATGAGATTAGAGAAATTGCGCCCGCTCTAATCCGGGTTGAGGAGTTGTCGTTAATGCAACAGCTCACGACCAAACCCAAGCTTGTGTAATGGAGACCTTGCTCCTCCCGCGACTACCTTCGAACCACTGCCTTCGCCCTCGTCGCGACCTCCTCTCCTGTCACTTAGTTCGACTGAGGATGAAGAAGGGACCATTTTGCAATCCTACGCTATCCCTTCCGAAGGGGTCGGTATTTGGCCGGAGAGTCCTAAGTTCCCTTAACGGGTTGCCATGCATGTCCGATTAAGATTACTGGTCAGATATTTGATTAAGTCCAGTTTAGGATGATCAATCCTTTCATACAAATCATACAGTATATGCCAGAACAACAAACAGAATTATAGCATCACCCATAATAAAGCACATGCACACATTCAACTATCTAATAAGCACAACCAAGCATAATCTTAAGCCTCCAAAATACAGCATCGTATTAATCCCAACTTACCTCGACTCCTCGCTCACTCACTCGAGGTCCGATTTGCTCAGGCCATCGCCGATCATTCCTATAACACGAACGTGGTTTCAGCTTTTCATATAAATATTATAAGTTCATTTTATCCTATAATGCTTATTGTTAGGTTTTGTTTAAGGTTTAATATGCCTAATTATCTAGGTATTAAGTCTTTTACAATTATTCTAGGTTTGGGGTTAGGTTCAGGTCCGGTTTTCGCATCGATTTCTAAATTAGGTTTTTAGTTCGATTTTTAAGTAATGTTTTAAATTCCAACCCTAGAAATCCGTTTCAACCCATAATGTGAAATTAATCACATTACTTCCCGATCTCCTAATTACCATCATTACCTCTAATTAGTATTTTAGTCCATCCGGTATACTTAAATCCTTATTTGTGTACCGAATTTACTCCTAATGTGAGAAATTTTTACATTTTTCATATAATTACATAAATTCAAGTTTCCCATCAGATTTATTGTACGTTTTTATTATTATCACAATATCAATTTTTATTGTAATATTTCCTATTTATTATATTTCCAATAATTACCTATTATGTATTATTACCTTTTATGTATATATTACACTTCTAATATTTCTATCACTCTAATTATCATCTCTAAACATCAATTATCATTTCAAAATGTCTAAATTCATCCTAAATAAGATTTTACTCCTAATTATCCTGATTTACAAAATTATCTTAAAATGTACTATTTTTCCATATTACTTATTTACTACATAATTAACCTAATAATTACATCTAACACTCTAATTGCTACAAGTATCATAATCCATCAGATTTTAACATCCTAAAACATCTATTTATTCATTAAGTCAGTAATTAATATCCTAATCACCTAATTAACTCCAAATTACCCATTTTATGCCTCATTTTAGGGCCTAAAAATTATCTAAAAATTTTGAAAATTAATTTTTGAAAACGGGCTTCATGGCACTGTTCTATATCATCTAAGTAATCTACACAAAAATTTTGGGCTTGAAACTATACTCCTAAGGTCATTTATTTCTAAATCGAAATGTGCTTGGTTTTGCACGATTTCTTAGAGACTATATATTACGGGACATAATTTCATCAAAATAATATTTTTCCTACAAACTACATACAAAAATATCCCAGAATAAAAAAATTCATAATTTTCTAATCATATTTACTATTTTTACAAAATTACACAAGAATCAGGCTGGAAATCGAACTCACTGATTTGGGTGGCTCCGACCACCGCGGGCCGCCGTAGCCTTGTCGGCCGGCCTGGGCGCTTCCACCACCGTGTGGTGGTGGTGGCTGTCCATTTTCAGCTGCTCGTCTGGTGAGGGTTCCTTTTAAAAACCCTAATTGCACAGTTTTTTCTAAACCAAATTTTTCTCTCAATTTTCGAATCTCCCTAATTTTCTCTGATTCCTAACTGTCCAAATGAGTTCTTGGATTTTTCTTGCTATTTATAGGGTTTTAGGGGATTTATTGTGTATTAATTTGGACAAGACAAGTGCTTTATCCCTAAATTTTTGGCTTTTATGTTGTTCTAATTTAATTGGTTGATTTTTCTTTTTCAGATTCTGACTTGCCACGACTAACCTTGCATCATTCCACACCCTTCTGATTTTTTTCTGATTTTTCCACAATTATTTTATAATTTTCTTTAATTATTTGCTTAGTTTTTGGCCAATTTAGGTAATTTCGCGTATTTTTATTTACACGTAAATACATGTAGGGTACACGTGAACATTCCTAATTATTATTTTGGTCATTCTAAAATTTTTAGTATACATATAATCTATCTCTAGTAATTTATTAGTTATTATATTACACTTTTCGCCTTTTCGGTAATTAGCAATTATTATGTTTAAAATTTGAAAATTTTATAGTCTCTTATTTTATTACTTATTTTCTTAAATTTAAGTTTACGGGATCATTTTTACTAATATTCTTCTCAATAGTTTATAATTTGGGTTTGATCGGATCTTTTAACCGATCGCCCAAATCAGATCGCCCAAAACATTATGTTTTAGTTCAATCCTATGGTCAATTGGCTTAACTATGGGGCTTACAGCAATGTCACAACTTATACCTTAAGCTTAATATTTTTTGCAATTATACATTTGAAATTTCAACTTGTTTAATCATATACTTAATAGAAGATTCAGTTGTATTGATCTATACCTTAATTGACTCCTTTTCATAATGATAGTCCATTTAGCAAGACAATCTAATAAGGTGGCTGCATATAACCTCAAGAGGGTCGTACAACCCCCTTAGAATTGTATGTGGCCACTTATGGCTACTAATGGGTCTTACGACTCACATTTTTGAAGTGTATAGTAGCTCAATATTTTATAGTAGGTGGCTAGTAGCCACTTGCGGGGGGTCGTGCAAAACCCACTACCCCTATTCTTAAGGTTATAAGTAGCTACCTCATTAGTTGAACATATTGATTAGAGTAGAAGTGTGAATTAGATTAACTAAGGCATATATACTGATAACTAAATTTTTAATTAGATGCACAATTAAACAAGATGAAACTTCGATTATATAATTATAAAAAGTGATAAAGTTAAGATGTAAATCATAAGTTTGACCCTAATTAATTTGTATAATGTTTGTAGGACATAAACCCCCTCATCCATTAAAATATAATAATAAACTGACATAGATAAAGATATATAATATTGTCAATACTAATAAATATATGTGTCAATTATCCGATGAATAAACATAAGTCTTCCTATCATGCAATAGTCTCTTTCTCTCTCTCTCTCTCTCTCCCCACTCCTTGTCGTTCATTGATTAAGGAACCTCTTAGAGTTTTGTACTTTTGTAGTACATTTAGGAAAAAATTATACAAAAATGGGGCGTTCTAGAAAAATTTTACAATAATGATATAACAAAGGCATGTGCGTTGTGAGTGTCTTCATTGTATACGGATTTTTAAGATTGAAGGCACGCTATGTGAGCGCGCCTTCCTTATTACAAGGAAGGTATATGCTGTAAGCGTGCCTTCCTAATTACAAGGAAGATGCATGCTGTGAGCGCGCCTTCCTCCTCCTTATAACAAGGAGGAAGGTATGCTCATGGCATGTGCCTTTCATTTCTCTATAAATAGCCTAATTTTTGCAGTCCCTCTTTCTCATCTCTTCCAAATATGTAAATCACTCAAAACCTTTGATTTTCTCTCTTGGAGTAATAGTGTGGCCCTATTTTCTCTCTCCAAGCAACATTATAACCTTATTCTCCTTAACCCATTTGTAAGTAACCCTCGACCATATTTATTTTGCAATAATTTTTTTTTTAAAATACAAATTACATTATTAGTACAGTTATTTTATATTGTCCATATGAAATGTAGTTGGATGATAATTTTTTTAGTGTTTATATTTTAGTAATATGCATGTTGCATTTTGTTTATTATTTATATGATAATAGATAGTTATATTAGTTGTGGTGGTTTCGTAAAAAAATATATATATACGACCCGTAGATTGTATGTGATTTTATCGATGTATTAGTAAACCAACTATATAAGAAGCTTGCTACTGCTACTGCTACTGCTATTGCTACTGTTACTGCTATTATGCAGGTATAGCCTAGGAAATTTAAGTTTTTAATAGAGTAGATATTGCAAGTTAAGGAGGACACACTGTCATGATTTTTCACCATTTGACAATAGCAAATGGACATTGTCTCATGATGGTTTTTATCGGTTCGGATATATGACATCCAATATCATTGAGAGCTACAATGCCATTTTGAAAGGTTGTAGAGGATTGCCCCTAACTTCACTTGTCAAAAAAATTTCTACAACTATGTCGATTATTAGGAAAGAAGAGTCAAACAAGCAAGGAAAGGAATGGATGTGGGGTAAGTGAATACGAAGTATGTTGCAAAGAAGCTAAAAACGTAGGCCAGACAGGCTCTAACTCATTCCATCAAGCAATATAAATATGAAAACGGGATATGCGAAGTGAAGACAGGTTGGAGGCGCGAATCAAATGAAGCGATGAAATGAGGTGGTCGAATACATATTGTAGACATGAATAGAATGGCGTGTTCATGTAGGAAATGACAAATCTATAGAATCCTGTGCTCACATGCGATAAGGGCACTTAATTCTATTTGAGTAACAATTGGTCAGTACATTGGTGTATGGTATATGTGGTTACATCAGTTAGATGTCTATGCTAGATACTTCATGCTAATCGATGATGAGTTAAATTGGCCTTGTCTCGATTATTCATTCCTTATATCTAACGAGAACTTGAAACGTGGTTTTGATAAACTAAGGAAGAAGAGACACCACATGGAGATGGACTTAAGAGAGTCTGCCGATAAGAGCAGGTGTAGCGTGTGTAGAATGAAAGGATACAATAGAAAGAGGTGTCCTCATCTTAATAGAAACAGTATAGATAGACATATACGTATTGTTTTCTTACATTATATTATATATGATATCATGTTATGCTTCTATAAGTCAATGACACTATTTATTGTTTTATTGTTTTGTAGGTTAGATGGATCCAAGAGCGAGTGACCCGTCAGTACTGCATGGACATGGATGACATCGATTGCAGGATGTGTAGGATCATCGGGTATGGCTTAACGTTAATTCATCTTTTAAATTATATAGTTTAATTGTTTTCTACAGTTGTGATGAAAATTAATCTAATATTACAAGGAGGCGAGTATATTACGGTTCGTTGAGTGGAGTCGAGCTTGGGAAAGGGCACGTCACAGATACCATTGGATCATTGCTTCATCACCTACCTTACTGACATTGGTTTCTTAAGGGTCGCACGGCTACCATTCATCCAGATTGATCATCACCTTATCACAGCGTTAGTTAAGAGATGAGGACTTGAGACCTACAATTTCCATATGGCTTACGGGGAGATGACCATCATGCTCTAGGACATAGAGGTCTTGTTTGGTCTCCGTGTGGATGGAGCTGCAGTGACTGGACCTATACAGTTAGTCTGGCCTCAGATAGTTAGGGGATTGCTAGGACACTACTCTACTAACAGTACTAGCAGAAGGGGGCATGTTAGTTTGGCTTAATTACAAGACAAATTTAGCGTACTTCTTATAGATGTAGATGAGGAGACCATTCGTTGACACACTCGTGCATACATCCTATAGTTATTTGGTTGATTTTTATTTGTTGACAAATCTTCGTCTCTTGTTTACATGATGTTCCTACTCATTCTAGAGTATTTCCTACATACCGCAATGTTTAGTTGGGGTTTAGCTTGTTTGGCTTGGTTATATCATCAGTTATGTGGGGCTGTACGATTAGGAGCACGGGAGATTGGAGGCACCGCTATATTACTACAGATATGGGCATGGGATCATTTCCCTCACATTGCATTACAGACCAGGTCGGGTTTTACCATACACGAGAGCTTATTATTAGCTGCTAAGTAAGTTATATCATGAGACACTATACACAATTCTACGCATGTTGTGGATGTGTACTGGATTGCATTTGATGAGTTAACAGGTATGTACTTCTTCAATTTTGTTTCTGTTGTTGATCTTTATTAAAAATTTATGGATTATTAATGCATTTGCTTTGCAAATGCATTGTAGGTCGTATGGGAGCTGTACCCGAGTGATCTTATTGATCTCCTATCATCATTTTGTAGTACTTGTCGAGTTATCTGGACAACTGAGGTTCCACTGATATGTCTCTACATTATCGAGTTTCATTTCCTTTACCGTGTTATATGATAGTTTGGAGGCTTCTAGGCGATACCGGTCGATGTTCATACAAGTGAGGAGCTATACTATATTGACCTTAGAGGTAGGATAGACATAGACTAGTTAGTCGCGCATTAGGGATATGTATTGATCTAGGTAGACTGCTAGATATGGGTTGTTTATAATCAAGGACTAAGGGATGTCGATCTAACTTACTATGATTGATATAGGGATCATACATGCTGATACATCACCCATCATAAAGCGTTGATGGGATACTTTGTAAGCTTTCCTTCCATTTATTTTATGGTTTTTCATAAAGTAATGTACATGAATATAACATGAAATGTTTTATTAACTATAGGCGAATACTTTATGTAGGGTGAGGCTGGTAAACGATGTCAATGTTACTTATCATATCATTGATGGTAGCCTTCACCATCTCAAGGAGTACATTAGTTTGATATTATTTCCCAATCAGCCAGCTGATCCAGCTCCTATACCTATCTCTCGACTGTGTACAGGTCCTAGAATTTGGACGAGAGGACGTTGACTAGTGCAGGCATGCGGTTGGGGATATGGTGATGATTCTATGGTATTGGGATCTTGCCATTCCATTGACTTAGGTGAGATTATTGGCAGCAGTGCACCACTTGTTGATGCCTTTAGTTTCGACCAATCCTCATTCGACACTCCAGATGCTTACGTGTAGATGTATTTGTAGTTGACATCACCAACTCTTCGTAAACGTCGTACAAGATGGCTTCAGTCATTACACATATAGGATGTCGACACCTAGCTACCACCATTGCTGCCTACTCCAGTTTTTCATATAAATTTCACTGATATTCCTTCACAGCCATTTGAGCCTTAGCGGTCGGAGGGACCATCCACTCGCAGACCATTATTATTATCTTATTTCGAAAAACAATTAACTAGATCTTGAATGAAGTAGTTGTAAATAACCATATTTATATTACTTAGTTTGATTATTATATATTATCGACATCTATTACTTACTATATAAACCGTTTTTGTAAATGATGTTTTATATTATATTGTTATTTCCTTAATACTAATAATTTACTTTATATATACTTTCTATATACTATACCTACTTTTAATAGGTTTAGTTGATAGTTTAGTGAACCATTTAAGTCTACCTGTTATGTTAATAGTTTTTGTAAATAGTACACTTAGTTAGAGGAAATGTAAAGCGTGAATTGAACTTAGGAGCGTAATAGGCAACTAACTTGCCATATTGAAAGTACTTAATTAGGGATAGTGTGAAGCGTTAATTGAATGTGCTTGATAGTAACATTAAAGGGATATGAATTGCGATAGTGATATTGAAGATGTGCTCAAGGGTCGCACATTTATATAATAGTTTATATAAAAATTAAATTAAATTTTTGCGTCCCTTAAGTGCACCTTTTATACTAAAAAATAAGGTGCGCACACACAGCATACCGTTAGTACAGAAAATATGAGTATAATAAAAGCACACGTACCATTCTCATGAAATTTTTCTGAAACGCCTCATTTTCGTATAATTTTCCCCAAGATGTATTAAAAAAGTACAAAACTTGAACCTCTTACTTCTAATACCACCTATTTCCGTCATTCTCAAATCCACGCCTTTCTCCACAACAGCTTCCTATTTGCTTCTGTCATTGCGCTACGGTTTATCGTTCTTTGTGTTTTTAGCCTGTTGATGTTTACACTATTCTATATCGTCTTACTGTTTATGAATTTGAGTTCTTAATGAGTACATTTGCAAAAGGAACTGCCTTTCACGTAAAGTTTCGCTTTTTGAATTCAATTTGCAAGAAATTATACTGATTGAGAAATAGTTAGGGCTTTAATCCTGTAGCCAAATTACATTTAGTTATTACGCTGTTAACGACTTCTAAGTGGAATATACGCAGTTAACTAATGGATTAATTTTGATATTTTCATCTAAACATAATCTTGAGATGCTCAAATCTTAGGGTTTGCTTTGTTGACGCCTCTATGTGTACCGGTGGAAAGTTTAGTTCTTGAACTGAGCGCAGAATGTACCATATATTGTCTTGTCTTGTCGCAGAATTTTGTCATTGATCACTGCTTTTCGTTGGATGTTGAGGGCTTGTTGCCACGGACCTAAATGCCGTACCTGAAGATAATGAATCTGCAATTGATATTGCTTATAATCGGTTATATTCTTATATCTGAAGCTGCATTCTCTCTTTATATTGCGTCCTTCCTATTGTAAATTATACAACTTGTTTTACCTTCATCCCCAAAGACATGCTTGATTGTTTTATGATGAGGTTTGGGGTGGCAGAAAAAGTAGGATGTTATTTTTTTCCTTATTATTGGGAAGTAACAAAAGAAATCTATGACTTTTTACGATCCACGCTACAATGTGATGGCCGAAACAGGAATGATATACTGACTCCACATAGTAGGAATAAGGATTGAATGGTGGAGTTGTATTCGTTTGTAGGTGATGCCATTTTTGCATCTGTTGCTATTTTCCAAAGAAAGGGATCAAATGTGCAGGCTGCACTTGGCAAATGCATGGAGGAAAGGGTTCTTAATGCTAGTTTGCCGGTTATTAGAAATTTCAGGCAAACGAGCAAATTAATTGCTTTAATGCTAGTAAATAAAGAGGAGGGAAATCAAACACTCGAAATGTTGAGGGCTTTCAGCCTATGCACGTGTGATTTTATTTTTATTAGTAGTAAACTAGATTGCTAGTGAGCGAGTATGATCTGAACTAGAAGAATTACAGGACAAAAACTAAACTTTTTATTGATTTTTTTTTCTGTAGAAGAAAGAGTAAAACCTTCATACCTTCGATGAAGAAGGGTCCATGAGCACTATGCTCATCCTAACAAACACATGAGCAAATTTGCTCATACCAATTCTCAATTGGAAACAAAATGTCTACCTCTCTCACTAACTGCCCTACCTATTTGTCGAGCAAGCCACTAACACTACTAATACTCTAATGATATTTTTCCCCTTCCTGCTTTACACATGCCATATTACTACTAATAGTCTATGTAATGACACATTTACACTTTCTATTATATACATGCAATATGGGAGGCTTCACTTAAGTTATTGTATCGTAGTGTATTTCAAGTGAACTTTTTCTTATTTGTACGTGATACAACTCGTAATAATAACTGTTAGTTTTGTCAGGGTTATTAGTTGTATTAGTTTAGACAAGTAGTATACTCGTTTGTATTGGTTGTATCAGTAGCTGCTTAGTTTTCTTTATTGTACTTGCGTTTACTTCTAGAAGGTTCTAGAAGTCTCTAGAAATGGTTTCTCAGTTAGATAGCCTATAAATAGACCATAGCCAGCAGAATAAGGGAGCAGCGAGGAAAATTTATCTTTGTAAAACCCTTTGGACAGCAAATGTCTTGTGAACTTCCATAATTGGAAGTTGTATTCTTGTTTTTTTTATTACGAATTCAATAATTAGCTTTTGTCTGTTTTTAGAACCCATAGTTCTTATAGTAAGTTTATATGAACTTTAATCAATAAAATATGAATAGATATATAAAATAAGGTAAATATATATGTATATATTCTTACCCCTGATGAAAAACATGCCTTGTCCTCTTTTTTCATAAATATCATTGTGTTGTGTGTGCGTCCGTGCCTACAGCCCCATAAAACATGGCTTCATATGAAGATACATACTCCGCCTAATCAGAAACAACTTCATGAAAGGTGTGCAAAGGGCTTGATACTTAGTAACAAGGACTGGCATTGATCCTTATGCAAATCGAAAAAGCTGGAAACAATTATGTGTAAATTTAATTCCACAATTTTCAGTCAGCCATGTTGTTGATTAGCCTGTATTCTGGCTTGAGCTCTTCTTCTTCTTTCTTCCCCGCAGGATGATTGTGAGAAGGAGCTACGTATGGCTAATGATGACATTTTGGGAGATGAGATACCAAGGGAGCAGGTGGATGATTTCCAAAAATTTTGCTGCCAAACTCTTAAGTTGAATTTTGGGGTAGGGATTTCTTTGCTTAACAATCTCCTTGTAATTTGGGTGATCCTTCCAAAACTCAAAGTATATGAAGAAAATTTTGCGTTGGTAAGGATCAAAAGTTACACTAACCGCCAAAGGGCTGTGATCAGATATTCCGGGACTTAGAACACGTACTACAGAAGCTTACAACAAATCAACCCAGTGATTGTTAACTAATGCTCTATCTAACCTACGCAAAATATGAATCGTAGATTGATTGTTACTGTATGCTTGAGTAGTTCTGGAATAACGCATCTTAGGTCGTCTTATGTTATACAGTAGAAATAGTTAGTAGTAGTATTTATATGGTTAATACTAGTATAAAAAATACAGGGTGTTCCCATTCAAATATTGTTTATTTAATTTACAGTTATTACGAACCCTCATTTAATGGAATTAGGGCTAAGACACATAGTCCAATGCCCTAAACATAGAGCTTAGAGCTCCTTATACACTCTCAACTAGATAAAATAAGAAAATGACTAAATGAATCTCTTACCATTATTCACTCCTATTAATACTACTACTCTTCTAGGTACATCCTATTGGATGTATCTAATTCTAATGTTAACTATGAAAATGCTACTAACCGTATCCAATACCTAACAATTTTTGACGTAGTTATGTTCTCGTGTGCTATTTTCTGCTGTGGGATATCGTGATTTTGAGGTTTTCTGTTGTTTGCATTGCCCACTTGTATATAGCCCATTTTTCTGGCAGTGGTGTCTCTACCCTATCTACTGTGTAATGTCCTATGAGGGGCCAAAGAACTTCAGGGAATTTTTATGGCAAAAAAGTCCGAGTGGTGGTACTAGATGTCGTATGGAAAATGATTTCAAGTGTTGCCAATACAAATGCTTGCTTTCACTAGACATTGACTGTTGACCGAGCTGGCTGGAATCACCAAAGTTGGCTATACTGCATTGAAGGGGTGAGAAAAGCTTTAAGCTGTATTTGTCTTTAATTTAATAGTTGCTGATAGGAACATATTGTATGTTGTGTGTGTTGGAGTATCTTCTATGAGTTGATCAGCAAAATGTCAAAATGATTTTCAGAAAATCTTTTCCATGAATCAAATGGAATCTTGCTTTGAGTGATATTTCGTAAGATGTTTTGCAAGTTATCTGCCCTTTTTTTATTTTTTTTAACCTTGTTAATAAAGCAGCACCACTATAACCGGACCTGGCTACATCTTGGCGTATAAACTATCGGAAAATCCCAAATTCCCTAATTAGATATGAACCCAGGAGTTTATGCAATATATATAAGAGTTCCAAGTTTTTCAACTGTTAGTCCAACCTATTGGGGGTGTTTTTGAAGTTTTCTGGTTGTTACTCGTCCATTTTTAACACTCTTTATTACTTAGTTTTTTTTTATTCTTATGGTTTCCTTACCCATCTCACCAATCCAATTGCAGCCGATGGCAAGCTTGCAATTTCCAGGATCACACCCTGTTTCACTTAACAGGTTAAATTTCATTTTATCCTTCGAAAAATTTATTATCCACATCTCATGATAGTGACCAAAAATAACGTTCTGCTTATTTAATATAATGGTTGAAAAGCACATCAATTTTGTTTCAATAATGGTATCTGTGTTTTTGTCGGGTTCTATTTAGTATCGGTTTCAAAAAAGCTTTTTCCAGCTTTCAACTAATTCTCAAGCTTTGCTTCAAAATGATGATATTGAAACAGTTGATATGGATTTGAGGGAACATAATTCAAAAGCTTGCTATTAAAGCTGGAGCTTAAGTTCCACTCTCAAATCCAATACTTAATGATGACACAAGTGTCTTATATTATCCCCACCCAGAAAAGGAGGGTACTTGGCATCATTCTCAATGCCCCACGTCCTTAGCTGATGCGGTGTTCTCCTTTATTGCATATTTAAAAAAAAAAAAAAAGAAATACCAGATCACTTCAGAGCTAGTGTTATGCATATGCTCTATGTCCATATGGTTGCTCCCAAGCTAACCGTACTCAAGTTTGAGCAGGTGACGTCCAAATTGTCTTATTGTTCTGATAGCAAGTGTACCCGAATACTATTACTATTTTGGGGACGTTGTTTTTAGTAAGATAGAGAAAGTCTACAATGGGGTTTGTAGGAGATTCTACTTGTGCATAATTTCCAGCATGTTGGAAGTATAACTTTGCCGCATGTCTAATAGATGAGGATTGAACATGGGAAAACGTGCTGATGACAAAACTATGACAAACGCCTTGTCCTGGATTTTCCAAAGGTGTATCTTCCACGTTAGAAGTATGATTTACTGTGTTAATAGATATGGATTGAGCGTAGGAAAACATGTTGAACATAAAAATCGACAAGCTATCACGGCCATTTATTTGGGACTTCTGAAGGTGCATCCCTGTTTTGGAAACCTATATTCAGATGTAACCAAATGATTGGAAATACCTTTGGGGTGGAGAAGTCTCTCCTCCTTGGTTACGTAGAGGTAGAGAAAGAGAGAGAGAATGAGTTAGACAGTTGGATGGTGTTACTTCCGAGCATTATTCCAATTGAATAATCCAGCATCTTTAACAATGATTAATGTGGGGCGATTTTCCTTGACTGGAGTTTGTCTACTCAATGGTAAAATGTTAGCTTTCCCACGCAGCTTGTTGAAAAATAACACGTAATTAATGGCTTAAGTGTAAGTAGGATCACACAGATTCTAGTAGAGGTTGTCTATCATTCTGTCTGTTTTGATTTACCCATCTTCTGGTGATGCATTCACATGCTTTAATCTCTCATATGAGTTTGGGTAGAATACTACTGATACAAGAGAGTTATGGTTATGGAGCCTCTTCCTGCACTATTTTCCTCTCGAGACTGTATTTTCTGCTTGTCTCTTTTGATAATATATAAAAAGGTACCTTAGTATCAACATGATTCACCACGAGGTCTTGATTTAATTAATTATTTATTTGTGGAATCCCCTTTCACATTCACTATCATTAGGACATGAGAAAATTTGATTGTAGAATATTCTTTGAACATTACGCGGGGCATATCTTGTGATGGGCTTCTTTTATTTATTATTCATGAATGCATGTTTTATAAGCAAAATTAAAATTCTAGTGACTTGGGGGTGGTGGGTTTTGGTAATGAGCCTTTAAATATACATTTCATTAATTAGGACCTCATTACCTTGACAAATAGAAGTTTTCCTTGTTCTGAAATAAGATGCATCAAATTTCAGTATGGTAGATTGGTGATTGAACTTAATTCAATGGTCGATTTGGGTGTCCGGGTAACCTTTATGAAAAGACTAAAATTGGTGAAAGAAAGCAATGAAGAAAATAATCCTGTCAAAATGTGCGTGGGATTTTGAGGGACAATTGCTTGTATTTTCTTTTATATTTTCTGTTAATGGGCTTTCATTTGAGAGATTTGTTGCGTGATGAATATGATTCATCATGTGTCATTCAGGGAAAGTTTACAACTGGTAAGACAACTATATTATTATGCCACATGGAAGGCCGATGGAACACGATACATGATGTTAATTGCCAACGATGGGTGCTATCTTATTGATAGGAGTTTCAAATTTAGAAGGGTGCAAATTAGATTTCCTTGCAGAACAAACAAGCAAAGTTAAATCGCCATTTTAGATTTCGGGAGTAACGAATGCTCACTTAAAATGGTCAAAATACAACTAACCCTTATATTATGTATGTGGTTTTGTTTAATTATATTGCGAATGAATGTTCCTTTTATTTTATTTTATTTATTTATTCCTTTAATTTCTTACAATGGTTTAGACCCACCTTTGTATTTTGGTAAGATTATTGAATGCTCTTGGGACTTCTATGAGTGAGAGTATGGGTATTAAAGGTGGGTGTGGTTTGATTCGGTTCGGTATGGTACGGTACGGTTCACCTCTCTTATTGAACAGAATTTAATATAACAGTTTGATTTTTTTGAAAGTCAAATTTAATTATATGGTTCGGTTTATAAATTTTTCGAACCTAATTAAAATCAATTCTGTTTGGTTGGATTTACGGTTTGAACCATTTGTATCAAATTTTCATGAGATAAATATGAAATTTCAAATGGAATTTATTTAACTTAATCTTAATAACTAACAAAAAATTATAATAAATACTAATAAGATATGAAAAATTTGATGAAATTTATAAAGATTGATAGAAAAAAATATAAAATAATTGTATGCATTTTTTTATTTAACTAAACGGTTTGGTTTTGTTTAAAATGGTACAATTCGATTTGTTTTTTTGAACTAAACCTGGAACTGTTTGTACATAACTGAACTGAACCGTAAACCAAACGGTTTGTAAAAAAGCCGATTTTTTGATTCGATTTAATTCTATTCAACCTAGCTCATAGTTTGATCTTTGATTCACGATTTTTTTGCTTAGCTTTAATGGGTATGCATGCGGGTGAGAGTGAATAAACTAACTCCTAATGAATTCAACACCCATAGGAAGGTATGTCTACTCGATGAAATTGGATCATTTTACCCTTTTAGCGTTGATTTCATTGTCTCTCGCTAGCTTTTAGGTAGCATTTGGTTGTAAGAACTGGATAAAGAGAACTGGATAGGAAAAATATATAGAAGATTGGATAATACAAACTTATTGTATCATATTTGGTTTACACAATATTTGACATAAAATTTATATTAAAAAAGTAAATATTTATATTACAAAATAAATAATTTTTTATAATATTTAATAAAAATAATATTCATTAACTTAACATTACAACATGAAGGAGTATTTTTAAGAATATAGAATATTTTTTATTTTTATATTATGGTATAAATAAAATAAAATTTAGGTATTTTGTTCAGTTTATTAGTTTAATTTTTATTTAGTTACTAAGTAAATTTATAAATTAAATGTGAGATAAAATTTTTTATTTAGTTCAATACATAAAAATTATATAATCAAATGTTACTGTAGATTTATACGATATATTGAAATAGGCTTTCTTCGTATCTTTTCATGACAATATTACGGAAGATCATTTTGTCAAGCGAGATTAACGAGATCATTCGTTTGCCTATGTACATGGATAGGATAAAGCAAGAAAGCAAGCACATTAATTTGACACGGCGCAGGTGAAGTTGAAGTATTGTGGATTTCTACAGTCGTCTTGAAGGGTCAAAGAGAAGCTGCTTGCATCTGCTTCACATATTTGTGCACGTTATGCATGTTATAATATAATATTGTAGTATTATCTTGTGTAGGGATGGAATAGTCTTCTTCTTGTTTTTTTTTTTTTTTTTTTTGGGGGTATATTAGGGTTATATGCTTGTACATATTGTATGTATACTCTGTGACAATACTTTTAGATCATAATACCACATATATAGTTCTACATGATATTTTATATTACAGATGTAAGTAGCTAATTCAACCCCAAGGCTCATTAGTGAAAAATTAGCTTGAGTTATGGTGTTGTTTGCGGTGAGTTGATTGATTACATAGGCTCACTGACAGTTGTTGAACTACGCTGGCATCATATATATTTTTCCCTGATAGCTGTCAACATGAAGATATTTAGGCTTAGATAATGCATATTAGTAGTTTTCAATCGTATGTGGGTGGCAATTGTTGATTTGTTGGAAGGTAGCCGTGTTTTATTTATTTATTTATTTATTTTTTGCCAAAGTAGCCGTTTAAAGATCACGTTAAGGCTAGTAGCTTTTTTCTTTTTTCCTTTTTTTTTTTTTTTTTTTAAGTTTATGTAAATATATCACTTTTTTCTTACCTACCAAAGAGCCTTTCCCCCTTTGATGGAAGGAACTCCCTTCCACCTTATACGTTTCTCTCTAGCTTCCTTCTCAATTTGTTTTCAAACCAAAGGAGCTGCTGCATATCGCATGCTTCTTTTTTGGCCAAATGATATTACATGTTCGCAGACTTTTCGTTTTGAGGTTTGTTGGAATATAAGGTTGAAAATAGAATAGATTGGATTGACTATTTTATATTATCATCAGATGTGAAATAAAAACTTCTAGCTTCACACCACGTTTTGTGAATAAGCAATTATTTGATAATGAGTAAGGAATAATCGTCTTTCTTTTTTTTTTTTTTCGATGAATAAAAATGATATTAACCATGCAAACAAAAACAAACAAACATAATTCAACAAAAATCCTAGGCTTAAACAACACATCTAGTCTAGGTGTAAAACAAAAGGATCTATGCTCACAACATTTTGTGCTTTAATAACAAACTAGGAAAGAAATGTAGGTAGATAGTCAACAAAAAGCATGCAACTAGGATCTTCAAGTTCATGTTTTGCCAACAAGTCCATAGCTTCAATCCTTGTTCAATTGAGCTTGCAAATACATACATTAGTCAAGTGAGAT
The DNA here is from genome assembly GCA_024138015.1 of Lumnitzera littorea. Classification (NCBI taxonomy): domain Eukaryota; kingdom Viridiplantae; phylum Streptophyta; class Magnoliopsida; order Myrtales; family Combretaceae; genus Lumnitzera; species Lumnitzera littorea. The sequence goes on from JAMXBB010000002.1 coordinate 54,121,515, forward strand.
AATAGAGCTTTGTAGTCTTAGAGATGTTGATGACAATGGTTAGGATCCGCATTAGGATTCAAGATCTAATCAAAGGCTTGTTGGGAGTCAGTTTCACAAATAACATTATGGAACCCATTTTGATGAGCTATAGTTAATCCTTCTTTTATAGCTAGGAGTTATATCTCTAACGGGGAAGTGTTTGACACTTATCTATGCATAGCCTAAAGAAATGTATTGTTCCAATCCATATAAATAGTTCCAATCGCTACAATATTACTTCCTTCTACTACTACTCCATCACATTTAATCTTAATCCAATTTATTGGTGGTGGATGTTCTTATGCCATAAAATTTAGAGTTCTCCTCTATAGCTTTTCCTTTTGATTCATTGCCCAGAACTTATTTCCTTCTTTCTTGATAATTTCTACCCAGTCACCTAGGTTCTCAATTTGATTGAATATCTTTCTATTTGCTCACGCTAGATTCCCCTTAGAGTAGCTAGAACAGTTGTTGAGAGTGGAGTTTCAACTTTCCTTCGATCTACTTTTTACCTTTTATACATTCTTCTAATCCGTGCTTCGAAGTCCTCAAAATTGAGGGAATAAGTTGGTAACATCACTCCTAGCCTTTGCTACACCTACTTGCTCCAAAAACAGTTTACAAATATGTGCTGGATTGATTCTTCCTCTTGTCTACACAATGAGTACACCATCCAACATGTAAACCTCTCTTTATTAAGTTGTCCCTTGTAGCCAACTTGTTATGATAAATTCTCCATATTAATAATTGGGTGCTTAGATAGGTGGGTAGCTTCCATATCCATCTCTAACTCTCTCTTAAAGTACCATCCCTCTCGTTATTACACAATTTATAATATGCACTTCTTGTAGTAAGTGCCCCATCAATTTCAAAGGGCCATCTTTGCACATCTTTTGTCTCCTTGGATTCATCTAGAATGAGGTTGCCAAGTTTATGTCATATGTAATTATCTAGGGGGTATCCTATGACTTCCTCCTTCTATCTTAACGTGTCATCCTATGCTTGATGGAGGAGGATTAACTTGTCGTATTTTTTAAAGGACCATCTAGCCAGTTTCTAACGCGTCTTTACTTTGACCAATTTTCCAACCAAAATTTGGTTGTCTTATCATTCTTCACATGTACTTGGATTCTTTCATTTACCCAATCTAAAGCCTTCTTTAACTCAGAGAAAAATTGGGACCCTCCTTTAACTTTCCTCCTTTCCTCTAAAACCTTGTATTTTTGGTTAATAACTTATGTCCATAGCATGTTATTTCTTCTCAATTGCTATGCTAACATTGCAAAGTTAGCTCTGTTTCTTTTGTGTATATCCATGAGTCTTGAATCCCTATTCTCTCTTGGTTTTTTCATCTTACCCCATCCTATCTAATGCATATTCTTCTCTTTAGGTGTGCTTCATCAAATGAAGTTTCAATTGATCTTGTTCACTTTGTTTGCAAAATTTTGTGATAACGGAATGATCTATGAATAGTAATTCACAATAATGTCTAATGCATAAGGTGCTAATAATTTTTGGCCAGATACTAATAATTTCTGGCCTACCATACTTAGCATCTTTGCTTTCCATCTTGATGGGTTCTAGGAGACGGACCAAGCAATCATGAACTCCCATGTTGTCTACTCTGCTTGGTTACTTTGCTCCGCTTTGTTTTGCTTTGATGTGCATCGCTCTATTACTTTGCACCGCTCTGCTTTGTTGTGTTCTGTTTGGCTAGTTCAAGTCTATTCGGCCAGGTCTACTCATTGAGGATGACGGAACTTCAAGACTATTTACTTATATTTTATTTACTATATTATCTTTGTATTGTATTTTGTATTTATGAGATTGCCATTAGGGCATCTTTTACTTCATTTTATTTACGAAATTGCCATTGTGTATAAATAATCCATGCTTGTAGAGTTTTGGATACTTATTACACTTATGACATTCTAATGAAAAACCCTTTGAGTAATTCTTTATGAAAACTCTTTTATCCCACTATTATCAATCTCTTTAGTAAGGATTATGGTGAGTCACCCTAATTTATACTTTTTGGGTAATATCAAAGTAGAGATTTGGTTGTATAGTATTTATTTAGTGTGTCATATCTTCATGAGCAACTCACGAATTTGCAAAACCCTATTTCACCTTTTTTTCTTTGATATTTCGAAGGATCCATTTGATTTTGTAAGACCTAATAATAATTGAACTTATAGGCACATTATATAATTTTGATATCAGAGCTCGAGGTTCTAAATAGGGTCGAGAGTTTTTAAGTCACCTTGTTCTTGTTGTGTGGGTATGTGTATATATTATTTTGTATTTTGGAAGGTGTTGGTTGGATGGTTTATGTTGTGACTTTGGAGATTTAATTTGTGGGATTGTTGTTACATATATATGAGGAATTCATTTCTCATAGTTTAATATTTGGATATTCAGAACTATTCACACGAGAAAACTTACGAGTGTCCTATATTGCAATGCCACCAAATTATCTTTGGTAACAAATTTTAAGGGACCTATTGACCTGATGGTAGCTTATAATAGTACACCTATTTAGGACCCAAAAAGGGAGTTGCTTGGCTCGTGCTCCTAAAATTAGTTGGAGGCGTTCATTAAGGTTTCTTCTTTAACCCAAGAAGAACAATTACCTAGATCTGGAAAAGGGAAGAATTGATGGGTGTAACTATGTGGAGTTAATTGTGCCAGTTTGTACAGAATTCGTGTTACGCTTCTATTTTCCCTGAAATTACAGGTGAAAGTAAAAAAAGTAAATGTGGGGTTTCATCGTGTTACTGTGATTTTGTGCAGAAATGTGCCTCGATAGGGTGTTATGATTGTGAAGAAAAAGCGATGCGTGTGTGTGCAATTGTGTAGGTGTATCGAGTGTTATGTGTTTTGGACAGCAACCGTGGTAATAGAATTGAATTGAGTAAGGCGTGAAGAATGTAAAGTATCGCTATATGTGCTACTGTATGTGCTGAAGTGGAGTGGATTGCGCTGAGCCCGTGTCTTGTTTATGTTGTGACCGGTGTGTTTAATGACTGTGCGCCTAAGCTACTAGCTGCTGTAAGTGAACAGAGTTGCCTAGTGTGAGTTGATTTTTGTTTGTTCTGTATTGTGTCTCCGAGCTACAGTGAGTTAGAGCATGTCCAAGTTGATTTAACGTGCAGACCGAGCTAATTTTTTCCAAGTTGATGATCTGCTGTATTTACAAGGACGCATAATTGTTGTTGTGCTGCACGTGAAGGAATTTCTGATAGTACCGAACTAATCTCATTCCGAACTACTTTGCCGAGCTACAAGCAGAGTATTGAGCTGAACATTCGAGCTTGCTATTGTGAGGGGCTGCTTGACCTTGCGCATTCGAGCTCCTAGTGTGCAGGTAGTTGAGCTGTGCTGTTTAAAAGTTTTCGAGCTAAACTACTAAAGTGTGGAACCGAGCTGCTTTAAGTATCCTCCATCCGAGTTGTTGTGATCTTTGTTCGAGCTGGGTTGCGCAGTAGTTCATTTCCGAGCTGCTGTTCTTAGTGGCCGATTCCTGAGTAGTACCGAGCTAACTATTGACCGTGCAAGTTAATTACCGAGTAACTGTGAAATACTTTCGAGCTGAGAATACATGTGCGAGCTGTCCTTCTCCTGAATTTGCTGAACTACTTGATGGCGCTGAGTTGATTTGGTCAGAGCTTTGCGGTACCATCCGAGCTGCAGTGAAAAGAATTCACTACTGAGCTGAGTTGAAGGAGCTGCTACGACCAATTTATTTGCCGAACTACTTGTGTAGTTCCGAGCTCACTATTGGCTGTGTGAGTAAATTTCCGAGCTGAGTGTTTGTTTTGTTTGATTATTGCCGAGCTGTTGTGATGTACAGCTATGCTTGCTATTGTATGTGTTGAGGTGAATAAGTGATCCGTGCTGTACATCGTTGTTCAATCCGAGCTACTTGTGCTTGTGACGTACAGAAGCGAGCTGTGGAATATAAGTGCATGTCATGTCGTCTTGTCGAGTTAGCAGTAGATAAGGACTGGAGCTATCCTTTCGTGAAAGTGCTGTGGTGATCACTAAACTGTCTTATTGTGTGCGCGAGTCGGTGATTGTGAGTCTTAGCTGCGTGTGTGACCTGGAGCGTGTGAATTGAGCTGCTGCCTTGTGTCCGAGCTGCTAAGGTGTGTCGTGCTAGTCTATTACAGGATGCCAAGCGAGAATTGTCTTGTACAAGTCAAAGTGCTGTACCAAGCTTGGAGAAGGAGAGAATTCGAAGTATAATAACCAAGTACCGAGCTGCAAATAATTCGATTCGAACTGCTGTACTCTAAACACCCGAGCTACAGTTTTTCCTTGTCAAGCCGAGCTCCTGATATTGCATGTCCGAGCTCCTATTCTACAAAAGGCCGAGCTAGTAGCTATTTTCAAGTGCTTGCCGAACTGTTAACACGCACCCAAGCTGTGGACGCCAACTTGGTTGGGTCGTGGTCGGTGAAGTGCAGTATACGTATAAGTAGTGCCGTGTTGCCTTATTCAATTGTTGCTGATCGGTCATTAATCAGTTGAGAGAACCTACTGCCGAGCTCTCAACTTCCTCTTTTTGAGTTGTTGGATTCTAAGTCAGAGAGCATTGTCGAGCTCTTATCAAGAGTATATCGTGCTGCTGTCTGGAGAATTACGTGTTACACGTACCGACTTGGAGTGTTATTATTTATTTTAGTGTTGTTGAGTGGTGCTCAATTTTTATAATATGGCAGCAAGGAAATTTTATTTTGTCGGAAGACTTCAACAAAATATTATATTAATTCAGATTAGTAATTATCTTGTGGACTTTATCTCTAAAGTTGTGGTCAGGAGATTAGGCTATACAACTATTGATTACCAGAGTGTATACGAGTTTTCTTATAATGGAGAGGTGATTCGAATCACCAAGCAAGCCAAAATAGCCTTCTTTTTTGATAAATTCCAAGATGAGGTTTATGCGATGTAGTTGATATTGATGATTGCTATATGTGTTTGGAAAGTCCGTGGAAATTAAATTGCAATATGTGCTATCACCCATTAAGTCATGTTTATTCCTTGTATGATAAAGGGTGAGTTGTGATACCTTGCAATCTTCAGAAAGAATTGAAGAAGGTTTAAGAGTTGTCAAGATTTTCACATAAAGGTGGAGAGCCGAAATACTAGCTTATAAAGAGCATGACAACAAAATAAATATGGTTGTCCTACCTTCCAAGACATCTCAGGAAGACCGGGTTGAATCATAACATGTCACCTATGTTCCCGATGTGATTCCATTACCAACCATACATGCTATTAAAGATGACCCTAGGTACCACTACATTTGTCTAGTAACTATTGGACTTCTTTGTCTTGATCCATTAATGGATTATTTGGGATAGGTGGGAGCCATAGTAATCATGTGCACATGAGATATTATAGATTACTTGTTGATATTTGTTGTGGTCATGGTGATGGATATTTGTATTGGGGTTGTGTGGTGCTCCTACTTAGAAATCTTATGTTGGAAGTGCTAGAACTATATCGGTGGAAAGAGGAAGAATTAAGTTGTAAAAGAATTGAATAGGTAGAAGTGAATGAGGTAGAGGAATGGGTTGAGGCCTTACATGTTCAGGTACCCCTAGCTCCTAGCATGATACTTGAGCCAAAAATTGTGTTGTTTCCTATGATTGATTGTTGCTGGAATTACTTGAACATTATTGATTGGACACATGATGAGTGGAAAGAAGGGTCTTTAATAAAGAGTTTTGTTAATGGTGCTCATGATAAGTGGAAAGAGCCTAAGACGATGCTAGTACTGATCATGTACCTAAGATATCTTTATATCACTCTGTTTGGTTTTTGTGAGTTGGTGTTTGACCTTGGTAGATTTTGGAGTAAACGGATGGCAAGTTTCAGGTTGAAACTTTTTTAAGAAAGGGGTGATGATGGGTTCTAAGAGACCGACCAAGCAAGCATGAACTCTCATGTTGTCTACTTTGCTTTGCACTACTTTGCTCTATTACTCGGTTCTGCTCTACTTCACTCCACTCTACTCCTCTTCTTCGCTTTGCTTTGCCTTACCTTACTGTGCTATGCTCTACTTTGCTCTACCCTACTTTGCTGCTCTACTGTGCCCTACTTTATTACTTTACTCTGCTATGCCCTACTTTGCTGCTTTGCTTTACTCTACTCAACCAGTTTGGGTCTGCTCACCTAGGATGGCGAAACTTTACGACTACTTACTTATATTTTATTTACTAGACTAACCTTACATTTTATTTTGTATTTACGGGACTGCCACTAGAGTATCTTTTACTTTATTTTATTTACAAAATTGCTAGTATGTATAAATAGTTCATACTTGCAGGGTTTTGGATACTTATCACACTTATGACATTTCAATGAAAAACCTTTTGAGTAATTTTTTGTGAAAGCTCTTCTATCCTACTCTTATAAATCTTTCTAGCAACCATTGTAGTGAGCCACCCTAATTTATACTTTATACGTAATATTGAGGTAGATATTGGGTCGTGTAGTGTTCATTTGGTGCATTATTGGCTCATGGATAGCTCATGAATTCACTAAACCTTATTTCACTTTCTTTTCTTGGATATTTTGAAGGACTCATTTTATTTTCTTTGGTAAAACTTATTGATAATTGATCTCCTAGGTACATCACATCTTGTTAGCTTTCTATTCATTTTTTCCGGGATAAAATAAACATTCCTGATTGGTATTTTACGTCCCTCTTTTATTGGTATTCTAAGATATTTTTCCATGTTTGTAGAGGTCTTTATGCCAAAAATCTCAGAGATTTTAACTTTTAGAGTTGAGCTTATGTTTCTAGAGAAAAGCAAATAAGACTTTTAGTAGTTCACCTTTTGATCAGATAAATCACCAAAACCTTTCATTACTTCCTTCACGATCATTGCATTTTCTTTTGTTGCCTCTCCCATTAAGAGAATGTGATTAGTGAAAAAAAGATGAGATAGTTTCAAGCTAGTCCCTCTAAGCCATAGAGGTTCCCAGATCCTATCCGCTACCATCACATGAATAATTTTACTAAGTATTTTCATTGCCAGAATAAATAGGTATAGAGATAGTGGATCTCCTTGTCTCAATCCTTTACTTGACATAAAAGGCTCTAACATTGCTTTGTTTAGGATTATCCAATATCTTACTGATGGTAAACATGTGCCAATAAGATCAATCCAGGCTTAGGGAAAGTTTAGAGCTGTGAGAGTAAATTGGATGAAATCTTGCTCCAACCTATTGTAACCTTTTCCAAATCCATCTTTACCATAATTCAGTTTCTCTTACTAGATTTCTTTTTGATTGAATGTAGCACTACCTAGAAGATAATAATATTATCTTTAACATTTTTGCCTAAAATGAAACTAGCCTGTTCTAAGTTGATAAGTTCATTTAGGAAAGGCTGTAACCTATTTGCTAAGCACTTTATCACAATCTTGTACACGATAGTATATAAGCTTATCGGTTTAAAGTCTTTCAGTTTATTTGCCCCCACTACTTTTTGTACGAGGATAATGAGAGTGTGATTTAAAGACTCTGGCACCTTTTGAGATACTCCCTATTGCCCTACAATGTCTCAACGTTTCTTATAAAACTTAGCATGGAATCCATCAATATTTGAGTCTTGGTTTTCCCTATTCACCACAACGCTTTTTTTCTTTTTTTTTTTTTTATCTCCACATTAGTTTAGTCTTTCTATAGCAACTCCCTTTCTTCCACAGAGAGGCCCCTTTGCTTATATTCCCGTTTAGACATCTCTTTCCAATAAACACTTTATTAGTTGAGTATAGTGTTTGAAAGTAATGTATCAGCAACTCCTTTATACGTTTGGTTTCTCACAAAGTTAAACAAACCACAAATGTGGGACTTTGACCTCCGATCTACAACACTAGCATGAAAAATGATAGGAATCAATCTACAACGATCCTCAAGCTGAGATCGACCCATTAAAAGCCGAGGTTGACATGCTCTTGCTGAGGCTAGACCCATACTCGAGGGCCGAGGGGAGGAAGAGAAACCATTTTGCATCAGGTTTGTCGTTTGCAGAGAAGACAAGAGACCAAACAGCCAAGACCTCAAGGCTAAAGAATAGCTCGGTACAATACGGGAAAGCTAATACCAAGCAATCAACGGGTGTAGCAATTGTGGGCCGACCTTATTAGGAGCTTGGCCAAGCATAATAAGACTTCCAAACATCCACCCTTACTTGGACATCTAATTTCCAATCGGCCCTTGCTCGGGTTCAATCCCACAGACAACTTAGATGACTGCATGTCGACCACTTTGTTAAATGCACAGTTTTGTATACTTTGTAAATATTTTCCTTGTTTCGATTGTGGGCCATTCTTTAGGGTTAAAGGCCTTGTATATTATTGACAGTTTTACCACTAGGGTTTTAGGACTTGCTATAAATAGTAGCATTTGTAATTAGTAGAGGAGGATCAGATAGTGAAGAATATAGACATACTTAGAACTGGCCTCTTTCGAGCAAAGTCATTCTTGAGCTCTTAGAGCTATCATTGCTGGGTTACTAAGTGTCGAATAACTCTTTAATCTTTCTTGTGTTTTTATCAATCTTGTCCTTAAGATTGTGGTGAACCCCTTCATTTGAGTTAGTGAGTTATATCTAACCTCTCATTTGAAACCCGAGTAACATTTAGTGTTCGTAAGTTATAGTGAACTCTATCTCGAGCTTAACCCTTGATAGTATTTATGTCTTGGTGTGTGATATCCATACACATTTACGGTCAAAACCCCCTTCCACTTCCCATTCCTTATCCTACTCGAATGTTGAATACCCATTCGTGGTTTATGCCCGCTGCGTGTTTGTAGATTCGCATAAACTTCGCTGTTATCAAAGTCTTAAGGAGATACATATATAGTGTTCTTCAAAGTTTACTTGTCATTTGAACATTTGATTAGTTATTTGTGGAATTGTCTTAGTAGTGGTTCTAAGTTAAGTACAGTTGAGTGTGTTATGTGTTTGTTAAATTTTCTCTCTTTAGAATTTATTTTACTAACAAGAATGTCTAAAGATAGTATCAATAATAGTAGAGATAACCTTCATGGAAGTTTGAGACGGTGTATTGACAACTTGGAATATCAGATTCAGAATCTCACTAATTCTATTCAAGAGCTTATTAGTTTAGTTAAAGGCTATAGACGTGTTAGCTATGATGAAAGGAGGGAACGAACACCTATTAGTAGAAGTGGCTCTAATGAGCTTGATAATAATGAGCGATAGTCGAGAAGAGTTGTCGAGTCAAGAAGAAACAATGATAGGAGTGTTGACTTCGAGGCAAATCAAAAAGCCTAAAGAGGAGAGCCAATGTCACATCTTGGCATAGCACGGGATGCACCATCATACAAGAATACTTGTTGAAAACTTAACTCAATCTATTTATTCATCAAAAGACAACATTGTTTACATAATACAGGGGTTTCTACATCAAAGTTCAATTGGATTCCCTTTTACAACTTATGTGTATAACATAATATTTACATCAAAACATGAATCGGCTTTTTCCTTTATCATCTTCATAGTAATAGGATCCTTGACTTAGTAAGCTCCATACAAAAGTCGTTGACTCCGACTCACGCTTTCAGTATATATATCTCCCCTTAGTGTTGGGTCCTTTATGATGCTATTAACATGAGGATAAAACATTTTATTCCCTCAGCTATTGAAACTGAGTGAGAGTGGATAACATGTAATGCAATATAGATAATATGATAGGCGATATTGCATATCACAACTAAAACATTTCAATCATAACCTATAGGTTTAACTTCACATATGTATTCGCCTAATTAGCATTTATGCTGGTTAGAGATGTAACTGGGTAGGTTATAATAGGGTACCTGACTTGTTCGACCCGTTAAAAATCTTATTGGATTTGACTTTATAGGGTTTAGGGCCGAGTTATGGAAAGTGATTTAGAACTCGATAGCAATTAAGATCGGGTTATAGGATTTAAAAAAAACTCGATGGAAAACCCCATCAGGGAAAAATAAATAAATAAATAATAAAAATATTGATTTGATTATTATTGCTTAAAAAAACAAGAATTCCTAATGTCGTGTGTCTACTATGCCTAGTCTTTGTTGATTTGTTATAACTTTTACGTAAATTAAATCGTTATTTTTTCTTAAAAAAATTGTACTGCCCATTCCATTATCTAGAGAGTTATTAGTTATGACTCATGAGTCAATTGACTATACTCCTAAAATTGGAGTGCATTGGATTTTTCTCTTAACAAAATTTCTTTTCTTTTTTTTTTTAGATTTTTATTAATTTACTTTTGTATATAATTATATTATTGAAAAAAATTAATTCCTTGGATTAATCGGAGGTCGTTACATGGCAAATAGTAATAGAACTTGTGATGGTATTATAAAAAGCCTCGTTTACAAAAGCTTGTGCATTGATAATCGAATAGGAAAAAAAAAAAAAGAGAACTAAAAATTAATCTATTTATTCCATTAAATAGGGTTGGGTCAGGTTGGGTTGGGTTGGGTTTAGGTTGGCCATTTTTTATTAGGGTTGGGTCACAGGTTGCTCCTTAAAAACCATTTAAGGTTTTTTTGCGGGTTTTGGAAAACTATTAATGCAATCAGGACGAGTTCAGGTTTTATAAAACTCGTTCTGAACTTGCCCCGATTGCATCACTACTGCTAATAATGCAGCATGATATGCTCATGCATGTGGCATGCATTGGTACCGATATCTTATGCCCTTTAAACTTCTTCCGGTTAATCAACATGGTCGGGCATTTAAATATAAAGCTGCTTGAGAGTAAGACCCTTACCAAATTAGGCTATATACTGTAGTCTACCATTATAAAAAAAGGTATCAAAGAGTTGTTTGGGAGTAGGATCCCTAACTTTACAAAATTAGACTACACACTGTAGTTTACCAAAATAAAGTGGCAATATTGCCAACTTAGATTATATACTATAGTTTACCAAATTTGACTATCAAAATAGTCATAATGTTTAGGCAATGTAATCTATATGCTTCCAAAAACTGAGTTCATAGAGCCCTATTCTTTCCATGATCACTTAGAAGCTTTATTTTGAAAGTTCTAACTCATAGGTTCCTTTTTGTGCTATGCCATGCCATGTTATGCAATGCTATGGCATGTAATAGCAATGCAAGAATATCAATTAGCATAATCAATCTTCTAGTTTATTCAACCTAGTGATCTGATTCTAGTTTTTCGAACTCTCCCTAGTAGAATTCTAATATCTCACTTAGGTTCACTTAACTTCCCTAGTTAGCATAATCATTCGTAAGCATAAATTATCACGCAACATAACAGTTTAACTAGAATATAATTATTGTCATTCATAGCATATCAATTTACCTAAGATTTATCCACATTCAATCAATAAAGCATCAAACAGTACACAAAGTTATAAATAGCAATATATTTACTCTAAGCATGAGTTAGATCTATTTACCTAGGCTTAGTAATAGCGCAAAATCTTAAACTTCATGACGTGGTCCTTCCTTACATATTACACCTATGAAGATATAATATAGTCTTCAAATCAACTATGGGTCGAACTCGAACTGTTATAAGTTTTCATTTCGGCGTTTTTAAATTTCATTTGATCGTATCTTATTCATTTCTTATCTGATTTTAATAAACTTTATATTGTCACAATCGCTATTTCGAGTACTATTGATATATCTTAAGAATCAAAACTAATCAATATTGTCAAAAACTCAAAAATATCTTTTTCTCATTACAATTCGACCATACGCTATCCTAACTCTGTAATTGACTTGAGTAAACTTTAGTACTGGATTAAAAACCTTAAAAATTATACTTTCCAAACTTGTCCAACAACCTTTAATATACCCCAAAGTGTTCATTTGACATGGACTTGGTAAATATTCTAATAGTATTAATTACGATATTACATATTAAGCTTATTTATAGGTTTATACTAGGAAAATACACAATAAATAGTTTACGAGCGAGATTAATTTCTTGAAAAAATTATATAGACTTACAAAAATATGTAATTTAATTATTAACCATGAATTACACCAAATTAGCTATTATCTATTTTTACAAAAATAGCTGTTTTAGCTCAAAATAACGGAAAATAAACAAATTCATGTGTGAGAATAAAATTAAATATTCCAAATATCATTATAAACATCCAAAAGTCTAAACATATAGGGCTCATTCATTAATTTCATCAAAAACTAATTATTTCAACAATTCGGTAAAATTGGCAATTTTATTCAAAATAATTATAAAAAATAGTAAACATGCTTAATTTAGAAAATTCTTATTACCAAAATTAAATATATATATATATATATATTAGGTGTATTATATACAAAAATTGAGCTTGAAAAAAATATCATCTAATATTTATAAAAATTTATTCAATTTTCGCCCAAACAGGGAATTTTCTTAAGGAACCCATATTTCCACTAATTATTTAATTAAAATAAAATAACTACATTAATCTACACAAAGAATAATTCCAGAAAACCAAATTTCATAATTAATGGATAACATTTGATATTTTTAGTAAATTAAACAAGTTATGAGTGGAAAATTAGTTTTCCTAAATCGATCTCCTTTAGTCGCCACCTAGCTGCCACACCTTGTTGGAAAGCCTCCTCCAACAACCCTTTGTTGGACTTCCAAGTCGCTACAACTCAGGTTGTGGTTTGGTATACGAACCGCCCTAACCTAATTCCGACCTTATTTCTTGTTCTATTTTTATTTTATTTATTTCTAATTTTTTCAAATTTTCTAAAATTATGTTCTTGTGTTTTTAGGTTGCTAAAATATTTTAAATAATGTTTGGAGCCTTATTTATAGTTTTAGGATTTTTTGCATGTCAAAAGTAAAATTACATATGTCAATTTTACATTTTCCTAGGTGCCATGTGTCATTCTCTCCTTAATCAAGTGTTAACTTATTATTTGCAATTAATCTTAGCTTGACACATCATTTGGTGACTCATTCATTCAATTTTTTATTAATTTGCCTTTATTTTACATTATTTTACCTAATTTTAATAATTCATTATTATTATATGTATATATTTAATACATATAATACATATCACATGAAAATACATATATATTATGTATAATTCAACTTCATTTATTATTTTTGAAAGTTAATTAACTTATTCCTAATATCTCGCTATATCTAAAAGCTTGAATTTTACAATTATTGACTTTATCGATAAATTAACGTTTTTCTCAAATTAATATTTTTATATAGCTTATTTTGAGAAATTGAATTTACATGAATTACTTTGTCTAACTTTTCTAATTTTACTGTGAAGTTTGAAATAAAACTAATAACTTAGTCCAATACCTTAAATTTAGGAGCTCGGTTCCTAGGGTTATTAAACTTACTCAAAATCTAATAGAAGTAGCCGGCTCAAGGTGAATTGACCAGTTAGGATTGTAAAGGATGAATCCCGAGCATATAGCCGAGGACTTGACAACATCAAGCTTAAACTGCCGACCTTTAGTAGGAATGACCAACCTAAAGAGTTCCTAGACTGGGTTTCCCCAGTAGAGAAGATGTTTGAGTGTTACAAGTGTGATGACAGAACTAAGGTTAAGCTAGCCTTGTTAGCCCTTGTTGAATATGTAAGTCTTTGGTGGGAAAAATTGATTGCCAAGCAAGATGCTGAAGGAGAGGAGTCGATTAGAACTTGGAGGCTTATGAAGAGATTGATGAATCAGCGCTTTGTGCCGATCCACTTCAAGTAAGAGATGCTCCATACTTTCCAGCACCTAAGGTAAGGTCAAAACACTGTTGAAGAGTACTTACAAGAGTTTGAGACCTTAATGACCAGATGTGAGATTGTCGAGCCCCAAGACCATACTATTGCTAGGTTCCTTAATAGACTCTAAGATGACATTGCCGATGTGGTCGAATTACAGCCATTCAACTTATTGGATGAGTTAATCAATTTAGCATTAAGAGTAACGAGATAGAGGAGAAGATGACATTAGAGGCCGACTAGCCAACTTTAACTAGGTAGCCCTGAGCCTGAGAGGTATGACAAGAGAAAAGGGCTAGAGAGGAGGACGGAGAAAGGAGAGTCTAGTTGACCTGACCAGGCTGATGTTAAGAAAGTAGAGAAGGAGAGAGTGCCTAACATCAAAGCTTAAGAAGTTAAGTGCTTCAAATTTTTAGGTTATGGACATATTGCCTCCTAATGCCTGAATAAGAGGGTAATGATTTTGAAAGGTGAAGGGTCAGATGCTCAAGTAGAGAGCCATAGTAATAAGAGCTCTGAGAGTGAGGAAGCAATAAACATTTCCCTTGAGATAGGAGAACCTTTAGCCCTGACAATCAGACGAGTCGACATGAAGGAAGACTCAAGTCAAATGGAGAACTTATTTTAGATTTGATGTTTGGTGAATGGGAAGACCCGTTCGTTGGTAGTTGCACCAACATCATTTCTTCCAAGTTAGTAGAGAAGATGAGATTGCTGACCTACTCGCATCCCTGACCATATGGACTGAAGTGGTTCAATGATAAAGGTATGGTCCACGTACATAAAACGGCTCGGATAGCATTCGAGGCTGGACAATATAAGGATGAGGTTGACTTTGATATAGTGCCTATGAATGCAAAAAATTTGCTTCTTGGCTGGCTTTGGGAGTATGATTGAAAAGTGATCCACGATGACTTCCTCAACACCTATATGGTTTGGAAGGATGGGAAGAGCTACAGCTTGACTCCTATGAGCATTGAAGAGATCTAGAATAGCCCGATGCCCGTGGTAAAGAGAAAGGGGAAGAGGAGCCTATTTGACATCCAGGCTTACACTCACAATCTAAAGTCAAGGACGACTTCTTTTCAACCTTGCGGTGATGATAGGAATCGGTCTACAATGATCCTTAGGCCGAGATCGACCCATCATAAGTTGAGGTTGACATGCTCTTGCTAAGGCTTGACCAATACTTGAGGGCTAAGGGGAGGAAGAGAAACCATTCCACATTCGGTCTATCATCTATTGAGAAGACAAGGGACCAAATGGCTAAGGCCTCAAGGCTAAAGAACAATTCCGCACAGCACAGGAAAGCTAGTGCTAAGTAATAGATGAGTGTAGCAACTGTGGGCCGACTTCACTGTAAGTCCCATAACCACTCACTTATGGTTTCGATCGGTTGAAAGATCCGATCGAGCCTAAATTATAAATTATTGAGAGAAATATTAGTAAAAATGACCCCGTAAACTTGAATTTAAGAAAATAAGTAATAAAATAGAAGATTATAAAATTTTCAAATTTTAAGCATAATAATTGCTAATTACTGAAAAGATAAAAAGTGTAATCTAATAACTAATAAATTACTAGAGATAGATTATATGTATACTAAAAATTTTAGAATGACCTAAATAATAATTAGGAATGTTTACGTGTACCCCACATGTATTTACGTGTAGATAAAAATACGTGAAATTACTTAAATTAGCTAAAAACTTAGTAAATAATTAAAGAAAATTATAAATTAATTGTGGAAAAATCAGAAAAAAATCGGAAGAGTATGGAATGATACAAAGTTGGTCATGGCAAGTCTAAATCTGAAAAAGAAAAATCAACCAATTAAATTAGAATAATACAAAAGCTAAAAATTTAGGGATAAGGCAATTGTTTTGTCCTATTTAATGCACAATAAATCCCTTAAAGCCCTATAAATAGCAGGAAAAATCCAGGAACTCATTTGGACAGTTAGAAATCAAAGAAAATTAGGGAGAGGTAAAAATTGAGAGAAAAATTTGGTATAGAAAAAAAATTAGAGAAAATTGTGCAATTAAGGCTTTCAAAGGGAACCTACACCAGATGAGCAGCTGGGAGTGGACAGCCACCACCACCACACGGTGGTGGCAGTGCCCAGGCCGGCTGACAAGGCCACGGTGGCCGGCGGTGGCCGGAGCCACCTAAATTGGTGAGTCTAATTTCCAGCCCGATTCTTGTATAATTTTGTAAAAATAGTAAATATTATTAGAAAATTATGAATTTTTTTATTTTGGAATATTTTTGTATGTAGTTTGTAGGAAAAATATTTTGATGAAAATATGTCTCGTAATATAGGGTTCCTAAGAAATCATGCAAAACCGAGCATATTTCGGTTTAGAAATAAATGACTTTAGGAATGTAGTTTCGAGCCCAAAATTTTTGTGTAGATTACTTAAATGATATAAAACAGTGCTATGAAGCCCGTTTTCAAAAATTAATTTTTGAAATTTTTAGATAATTTTTAGGCCTTAAAATAAGGCATAAAATGGGTAATTTAAGGTTAATTAAGTAATTAAATTATTAATTACTGACTTAGTGAATAAGTAGATGTTTTAGGACGTGGAAATCTGATGGAGTATGATACTTGTAGCATTTAGGGTGTTAGATGTAATTATTAGGTTAATTATGTAGTAAATGAGTAATAGGAAAAATAGTTAATTTTGTAAATTAGGAAAATTTGGAGTAAAATCTAATTTAGGATGGATTTAGACATTTTGAAATAATAATTGATGTTTAGAGATGGTAATTAGAGTGATAGAAATATTAGAAGTGTATTATATACATAAAAGGTAATAATACATAATAGGTAATTAATGAAAATATAATAAATAGAAAATATTATAATAAAAATTGATATTTTGATAATAATAAAAATGTACAATAAATCTGATAAGAAACTTGAATTGATGTAATTATATGAAAAATGTAAAAATTTCTTATATTAAGAGTGAATTCTGTACACTAATATAGATTTAAGTATACCAGGTAAAATAAATACTGACTAGGGGTAATGATGGTATTTAGGACATCGGGAAGTAATGTGATTAATTTTACATTATGGGTTGAAACGGATTTCTAGGGTTGGAATCTAAAACATTACTTAGAAATCGAACTAAAATCTAATTTAGAAATTGATGCGAAAACCGAACTTGAACCTAACCCCAAACCTAGAATAATTGTAAAAGACTTAATACCTAGATAATTAGGCATATTAAACCTTAAACAAAACCTAACAATAAGCGTTATAGGATAAAACGAACCTATAATAGTTATATGAAAAGCTAAAACCATGTTTGTGTTATAGGGATGATCGGTGATGGCCTAAGCAAATCAGACCTCGAATGAGTGAGCGAGGAGTCGAGATAAGTTGGGATTAATACGATGCTGTATTTTGGAGGCTTAAGATTATACTTGGTTGTGCTTGTTAGATAGTTGAATGTGTGTATGTGCTTGATTATGGGTGATGCTATGATTCTGTTTGTTGTTTTGGCATATATTGTATGATTTGTATGTAATGATTGATCACCCTAAACTGAACTTAATCAAATATACGACCAGTAATCATAATCGGACATGCATGGCAACCCGTTAGGGGAACTTAGGACTCTTCGGCCAAATACTGACCCTTTCGAAAGGGATAGCGCAGGATTGCATAATGGTCCCTTCTTCATCCTCAGTTAAACTAAGTGACAGGAGAGGAGGTCGCAGCGAGGGTGAAGTCAGTGGTTCGAAGCTAGTTGCGGGAGGAGTGAGGTCTCCATTACACAAGCCTAGGTTTGGTCGTGAGCTGCTGTTGCATTAATGGCAACTCGTTAACTCGGATTAGAGCGGGTGCAATTTCTCTAATTTCACGACGGGCCGGACAACGTCGTGCGATGGCATTTGCTTGCACATGCATTGCACCTAATAAGTTGATTGAAAACCTTATTGTATTTATGGTATAGTTTTAAGTCCTCCATCCTAACTTATTAAGTTGTGGTTGCTCACATCCCTATAGACGTCGTGCAGGTGTTGGCTAAGAAGCGGCAAACAACTACTCTGAAGCTAGCAACTGCTGGATCTTGGGGAGTGAGGAAAAACATTGAAGAATCAATACGTATTTTATTACTTTTCATTTCTGATTAATGTAATAACTGAATTATAGTGATTATATATAACTTTTCTCACTTTCTTAGGTAAATGAATTATTTAAATTACAAACTGTTTACTTCAAAGCGGGTTAGTCGTGGACGTCTTGTGTAGATCAGGTCTAAGATAGCAGCTGTAAGGCCAACTTCTATCTTAGGATGGTTTACACGGCGGGACTGTTACGACTCTGCCGCTTTGGGGTGTGACACTCACTAAGAGCTCGGCTAAGTATAACAAGACTTCCAAACATCCCACCCCTGCTCGGATATCTAACTGTCAACCGGCCTCTGCTCGGGTCCGATCCTATAGATAGCTCGAATGACTGCATGCTAACTACTCTGTTAAATGCATAGTTTTGTATACTTTGTAAATATTTTCTTTATTTTGATTGTAGGTCATTCTTTAGGGTTTAAGGCCTTATATATTATTTACAGTTTTGCCATTAGGATTTTAGGATTTGCTATAAATAGCAACATTTGTAATTAGCAAAGGAGGATCAGATAGTGAAGAATATACACATACTTAAAACTTTCCTCTTTTGAGCAAAGTCATTCTTGAGCTCTTAGGGCTAGCAATCTTGGGTTATTAAGTGTCGAATAACTCTTTAATCTTTCTTGTGTTCTTATTAATCTTATCCTTAAGATTGTGGTGAATCCCTTCATTTGAGCGAGTTAGTGAGTCACATCTAACCTCTAATTTGAAACCTGAGTGACTTTAGTGTTCGTGAGTCTCATTGAACTTTATCTCAAGCTTAACCCTTGATAGTGTTTGTGTCTTGGTGCGTGATATCCATACACATTCGCAGTCAAAACCCCCTTCTACTTCTTATTCCTCATGCCACTCGAACGTCAAATACTTATTCATGGTTTATGTTTGCTACGTGTTCGTAGATTCGTATAAAAAAAAACCTTTATGTTTCTTTGTCCTTGTAAGACTTAGTGGGCTCTAGTTTTGTAGCCCACAATAATTCTTCCTTGAAACCTAATTTAGTTCTTCCTGCAAACTCCTTTCCTTATTAATGAGTTGTTGGCTGGGTCTATTATAGAGTTCCCCTTGAACTTTTTGCAAAATTTATGTTCTCTCTTTTTTTCTTAAATGGAAGATTCCAAAGATTTCTTTATTCTAGGTTCTTAGTGCTTAGATGATGTTTGGTAAATTCATTTTATAGTTAAAACTTGGGCTCTTCTAGTATGCTACTACAAAAGGCTTGAAATCCGAGTGAGATAACCACATACATGGGCTGGAATATAAAAGGCCTTAGATGCCTAGGCCCCCCTTTAAACTTTGAATTAGAGTTCAACAAAATGGTAGAAGGTTTGAGTGCTAGTTTGGGATATGAAAAACTTGACTCTAGGTACATTCTCCTCCATTGCACATTTGCCTATGTTCTATCTATTCTTGATTGGATTAATTCAGAGATGTTTTTTGACCTCTTAGACAAGGTGAACTAAGGTCCTATAAATCCTAAATTGATTATGCCACAGGTGTTCATGCAATCTTGGTATGCTCTCACCTTAATTTGATTTAGCATTACTCCCCCCTATTTTTCATTTTTATTTAAGATTTCATTGAAATCTCTTATAAGCACCTAAGGGCCATCTAACTTTTCTACCCATTCACTTAATTCATCTTAGAGTAAGCCTCTAATCTCTTTAGATTGGTGGGCATAAATAGCTAAAAGAAACCAAGGAAAATTAGAGTAGCATACTTGAGTTTGCATAGAAAAATTGTTGCCTGGAAATGTGTACTGCATGGATGGCTACCTCTTCGATATTCTAGAAGACTGCAATGCCCCTACTAAATCCCTTTGCCTTAGAATAGAGCATCCTGTTGTAACCAAGATAGGCTTGCAAGCCTTGCACTGCTTACCTACTCATTTTTGTCTCTTTGATGACTAGTAAATTTGGTTCATACTGGTTGGCTATATCTCGAATTGCTCTCTTTCTACATTCTAAGTTAGCTCCTCTAGCATTCCAAGCAAGAGCCTTAAAAGGCAACCTTTGCATATTTGATGAGAAGGTATCTGTATACTTGAACGAAATCATGGTAGTAGTTATTTTGTACCAATAGTTAGAGGTATAAATTTGTTGGAAGTACTCAACTTCCACATTCCATTGATACGATTGGAATAGTGTATGTAGTAGAACCATCTACATCTCCTTGGCCCCCATTATTCTTGCTCCCTCCTCCATTAGGTATAGAATGAAGGGTGCTCTTTGGACATCTACTTGAATCTCTAAGTGTAGAAATATGTTCTCGACCATCAATCGGCAAGTCCATTCCACGGTCCTCAAGATATCCTTCCCTAACATGTCTAGTTGAAACATTAGCTTCCTTTATTATGGGGATGCATTTGTCCATGTTGTATATTGACCTCTAATCTTAGAGAACTGTTCTTGGCCTTTGAAGCATGGGCCTTAACAAGATCTCCAATGCTTAGTTCTTTTTCCATTTCACTTGATTTAGTACGATTGTTTAGACTTATGCACCACTAGCCTTGAATTCGAACCCCTTTAAACTTCCTATAGGGCTTGGTTTGAGTACATTATTGGAGTATTGGAATCTCTGTAAAGAAGTTGTAGGGATACTTCAATTTCTAGCATCTTGACCATGTTTTTTTGCTATTTTTTTAATTGAATATTTGTCTTTCTGCTAAACACAATGTATTAAACTCATTTTTCATTAGACATATTGAATGTTTAGTAAGTATCATAGGAGGAGGCGAGAAGAAGGGGGTATGGGTAAAATGAGGCAAAAAAGAACAAGAGAGGGAAGGTTTCATTAATGTAAATCGAATAAGAAGGTAGTAAAGTTATTTGCTAAAATTGTTGTTTCCTTCTCCATCGTTTTTATTTTATTTTATTTTTTTACTTTGTTTTTCCTATTTGGTGCATTAGGTGAATTTCTTTTCTTTCTTGTTAATCTCATAGTTGTGTAGGTTTTATTATTGGGGGAGAGCTACTTTCAGAAGGGGAATTTCCACTTGTTTGAGATACCAACCTACCTTCCTCTCTTACCAAACAAAGTGCAAAGTATGGTGAATGCTTATTATTATTTTTTTTTTCAATTTCAATTCTTTTATAATGTTATCTAAGGTTTTCTTCTTTCTTTTTTCTTTTTTTTTTTTTACCTATCTTACCATGTAGTTAAGGATTGCAATTTCTCTATGAAATCTAGGTACTAATAGGAGTATTCGTGTTCACTTTGGTTCTAGATTTTAGTGAGCCAAATTGTTTTTAGTTTGATTTGGTTCAGATTGCTTTGAAGCACCTTGGTTGTAATCTCACAATTTTTAATGGTCTTTGAGTTTCAATAGCATTGTTGATATGATTAGAAAATTCACAAACATAGGATAGACAATTCAAAATAAAGATAAAAATTATTTTGAAAGCAATTTGGTGTGAATCACTCTAAAATGTACATAGATCATAATTTCATCTAGATTGCTAATTCGATACTTTTCCTACTATTAAATGCTAGTAAGAAATGGTGCGAAAGATGGATTGTTATCGAAGATTATGTAACGCCAATTACGGTTTGGCTACTATGTTGGAGGATGGTAATGTTGGTATTCTAGTAAAGTAAAGATTTGATGCTGTGAGCTATGACCACGAGGGACTAAGACTAAGAGTTAAGGTTAAGGATGATTGAGAAGTAAAAGCATTGGATTTAGAGTTAGAGTTTTGGGTTAGGTGTTAAATAAAACTAGAATTTGCTATTTCTAATTTCCTTGTTTTTTTTCTCGTGAAGTGGTTCGATTTAAGTTTAAAAATTGGATAAAGTTCAATTGCATAAACCAAATTGCAAACATTTAAGATGCTCTTTGAATTGAACTATAAAACAAAAGAATCATGCTTCAGTCTAATCAAGTTTCTAGGCATCAAAATTTCCATTTACATTGTCCTCTTGTGTACCATTTGAAATTTTGGTGTTGAGAAAAGTTGAAAGGTAAGGATTTGAGTTTTCATAACCTTCATGAAAGGTTAATTGATGAACAGAGGATAACAATTATTGGGGAAGACTATTCTTAATGCAGATCCTAATAGTTCTATATATAATCTATGGGAGATTCCCTCCTTACATCATACAACTAATGAAAAGGTGATGATTGTAGAAATTTATGGATTGAGTTATAAAGTGATTTCCTTAAGTATGCCCTACATATAAATACTTGATGTTGAAACAAAAAAAGGTGTTAATGGTGACAATCCCCATCATCCGTCTTTCTTTCTTTTCACTTGAGATAGTAAAACCAAGTAGCTGTTTGTTTTAATTTTTGTGATGATTGTTTAACTAGTTACCATCTATTGTCTTGATTATAAAGTAAATTACTTTTCCTCTAAAATGTAGAGAAAGTAATCATTTCTCTTTCTAACTATAGAAGAAGCATGATAAAAAAATTAAAACCCTCACATTTAGATTGCTCATAACATGCCTTGTCTAACTGTCCTCAAAATAAGTGCATGGCTTATTCTCTTGGGTGGCTTTTGGTTTCAAGTACGATATAAGACAAGGAGCATAGCATAGCACAAAGAGAGTAATATAACTTAGTATTCTTGTTCCATGTTTAATATGCTAATTATAGCATAATTTTCTTCTAATGTTGTGTGCCATTTTTTATGCAAATGTTTTGTACAAGAATAACAATTTTGGTAACCATACTATTTATTTTAGCTGCATTTTTCAATTTCATGATCAACTTATTTCCCCCACCACTGTTACTATCACCATTGCACCACTACCATTATTATTGTTGACTCCTTATTACCACTTGTGTAACCTTTTTTTTGGTAATAGTGACACGAATTATTTTATTTTGGCCAAATGAAGGTGACATGAATTAATTTATTGGTGGTACCAATAATGGTTATGGGGTGGTGGTAGCAATGATGTTGATTAGGTGGTGGCTATGTGAAGGCAATGATAGCATTGATGGCATAATGTAGTAGGTTTGTTAATAATGCAACAACTATAGTGATTGTAGTAGTAGTTGTGGTGGTAAAGCTACAATGATAGTGGTGGCGATGTAGTATAACCGTGGTGGTGATGAGGGTATATAAGGTGATAACAATGGTGGCAAAGTTGATGTAATGGTTTGGGTGTAAGCCATGCTAGTACCTTAGTGGCAATAATGTGATGATGGTGATGGTGACTTAACACAAATGTTGTATTGACAATAGTAACACTGGTGATGGTGATAATGGTGGTAGCTATAAGCTTGAGGTGGTGATATAGAGATAGCAACGATGATGGTAATAATGATAGAATGTGGTAATGTTAATGGTGACATAAATCTTGTATTATAGGACTAGGCAAAAAAAGGGCAAACTATGAACTGAATTGAACTGAAAAATCGGTTTTTTTTGCAAACTATTTTGTTCAATTATATATAAACTATTCGTAGTTTGGTTCGAGGAAGCAAGTCGAATTAGATTGCGTCTTGAACTGAACATAACCATTTGGTTAAATAAAAAAAATCATGTAATTGTTTTATATATATATTTTTTAATTTTTCCTATCGATCTTTATAGATTTTATCAAATTTTTCATATCTTATTCTTCTTTGTCTTATTTCTAGGTTAATTATTAATATTAAGTCGAGTGAGTTTCATATGAAATTTCACATTTAGAAATTTGATTTTTAAATTATTTTATATATATTTTCAAATTAAGGGTCTGACCTTAGTGCTCGTTATGTGTCTCTTATCTCTTTTTCAGTTTTTGGTATGTCTCTTTTGGACAGGCAGCTCTTTTTTGTCCTTCTTGTTGTTGTTTGTTGGAATAGAATCTCTTATCTTTATCCAATTAAGTTAGGTTTGTTAATATTTTGTATAACTTTTTACTAAATATTGTTACACATGATAAATGTATGAGAAATTAATTGAAAATATATTAAAGTTTGATGGAAAGAAAAATATGTTATTGGAAATAAAAATGTTTAGTAAAAATTTAATATAAATTGTTCGAACCATAGATTGAATCGAATCAGACCAAACGATTTAGTTAGGTTTGAAAATTTTACAAACCAAACCTTATGGTTAGTTTCGATTTTTTTTTTTAAAGAACCATTATATTATGTTAGGTTCAATAAGGAGTTGGGTGGGTGGGGGATGGTGAACAGTACTGAATTGAATTGCACTCACCCCTATTTTATTATATTGATGGTGTTGGTATTGGTGGTAATAGTAGTGTTGATAATGATTGTGATGGTAATGATGTTGGTGGTAGAAATGGAGTAGTGAGCTAGTTGTAAGGTGCTGACTGGAAAATACATGTTTAGTTGTGGGTTTCATTAAGAAGGCTTTATTTTTATCTTGTTCCTAAAATTTTTCTAAATATAAGGGATAAAAATTTTAAGTTCTATCTAGTACTACCGTATGCTACCTTAGCTAAATGTGGATTACACCTTAACTATTCCTTTAATACCTTTACTCAAATTATGGCAAGTTAATCTATGACATTTTGACCCCTAAATTTTATCCCATCATTGTAATAACTTAACTACAAAGCAAGGATATAAAGTATTAGTTTTTTTTTCTTTTTTTTTTCATCGAAAAACAAAGTATTATTATTATTTTTTAATCTTTTCCCTCTTGCTATTTTCTTAGTAAAAAGACCATTTATACCTGTACATTCTTTTGGCATATTGTACCTGCGCGTTAGCGGTTAAGCACAATATAAATAACTAAAAAGTTGAGGTAGTTATATTGTGTTGTTATTGAAGTTTAATTTTAAACATTGTACATAATTAGAATACGTATTGTCAACTTTAACAACTACAATATGTTTACAAGAATTATTGACATGTTTTTTATTACCTACTATTGTTTTTGGGTTTTAGCTAATAGAGATTAGCAGTTATTTGGGCTTTGCGCTACTGTATGAGCCTGTAAAACAAGAACTAGTAAGGGGCATTGGGAGCTTGTCAGGCTTAGCTATTCTGATGCTCGAGTTAGTAGTGTGTAGAGAAAAGTAACAAGTATGTTAGAAATTTGGGTAAAGCTTAAGTGCGCCAAGTGTTAAGTGATTTGTCATTAGGTAGTGGCCTTGTATTTATAAAGAGTGACTAGAAGACACATTTGTAAGTTGTGGGTAGTAGAGCCATGCGGCTTTAATGTGGTCCTCAATTGTAGGAGGTAGTTGTTGACCTAGTCACCTAGCCTTATCTACAATCTCCTAGCCATTGTAAGTTGCTGTACTTGGGTAGGCCACATCATAGGTCTAGGCTAAAGTTGACCACATGTTCTACTAGGCTGGATTCAGAGGAAAGCAGCTAGACCATGAGCCTAGTTAGGTCGGCATGGACTTGAGAGGTTTAAGTCCAAAATGCCTTATCAACACTTGTTGCCCCTTCGTCCTCTTGTATAGTCTCATTGTAGTAGTAGAGGCAAGGAGAGAGGAAGGATGGGTTTCTCAGGTGCATAGCCGATCTGATCTTGAAGTCCTCATGTTGATTAGGTGATTCAATGAACATATCAGTGTGTCGATGTTGCAGGCGAAGTGTCAACGTGGCATGTCTTAAGCTCAACTTGGGGGACAAGAGGTGGAGATGTTTGAGTCGAGCGATTAAGGGGTTGAGCAAGATTGACTGACATGACCAGTCTGTCGCCTGGGCCAAGTTGGTTGCTTAAGCATCGAGGTGGGATATAAGAGGTCTGACCTCCTTAGTTGATAAGGAGTGCTAAGCAATTAGCCCTTTGTCTAGTCAAGACAAAGGTGACCAAATAAATGATGGTAGAGTAGGGCTGGATTGAAATGTTTATGCCAAAGGGTAGCCTTGCTGGAGTATCGCAATTGGCATGTAAGATGAAAGGACAGCAGTAAAGCTTCTTAGACAAGTTAAACTATTTGAATTCCCTACTTGGTGTGCATTTTCTGAGTATATTTATTGCGATATGACAATTGTCGTCTCATGCACAGACGCATGTGTAGGAGCAGTTGTCATGTCATTTGAATGAAGCCCTCTGATCAAAACTGTTGCCATGTGTTCTCATTGTGGTACACAAAGGGATTCATGTTGATACGAATCCCTATAACCATCTATTCACTCTCCTAACCATTGGGCCTATAAATACCTTCATTGTTCATACAAATTACCCTTTCACAACTTTAGCTAACTTATTCGCTTACAACTATTGCAATCATTTCCTTCTTTATAGATTGCTCTCTTCTTCTTTATCAACAAAGCCTTCTTCCTTTTTGCACATTCATCAAATCGTCAAAGATGTTGAATTGAGGAGCTAACTTTGGTGAGAATATATTAACATCCTTAGACTTTAAGGCTACAAGGAGTGCTACTTCCCCCCTTACCCCAAAACATAGGACGAGGAGGCTTTAACCTCGTTGGCATAATTGGATAGAGAGATAAAAAGGCAACTGGAAGTGTTTGACAGGGTGACAGTAATAAGGGCCATCCCTCAAGATAGGTATCTACAAGACTATCTGGAGGTAGCTGTTGACACTTACGATAGGGTGTAGAGTAGTAAGAAGCCAAATGATAGAGTTAGCAAGAGTAAACCATCTACAACTAATTGGGTTCTTAGGAATTTTGTTGTGGGTGAATTTCTTGAGTTGGTGGTGTGATTGCTACGGCCAAATGAATGAATGACTTTGTTAAATTAGTAGCAATTTATGGTGCATGAAGATTCCTTGTAGCATAAAATGTGCTTGCCCTTCACCGAATTCAAGAAAGAGCTGTTTGACTACCACCTTTGTTGTCCCTATCAAATACCTCTAAACGGGTGGAGGTTACTAAAGGCCTTCTAGGCCTTATGTGAATATCTGGTGGTGAGAGCTACGCTCGAGCTCTTCAACTACTTTTATATGTGGAAGTGCCTGAGTGGGTGGACTTACCTCCGGAACTGCACTAGGAAGAAAATGTTCAAAGGCTTGGACTTGTTAGTAAAGAATTAGCAAGATAAGTTTATAGTGATAAAGTTGCCCGAGATGGCGGACTGCATGTAGTAGACTCCCCTGGTTTAGACCGAGACCCACAAGAAGCTCCTCTTGAGTGATGTCGACACCGCTTAAGAGATTGAGGCCTTCATGGCTTTGAAGCACGGTGAAAAGATCAATGCTGAGGAGACTGTATAAAAGTACTTTATTTGGCTGATCTTTGAGTTATTCTCGAGCATGGAGAAGGCTGTCTTGAATGCTGTTGTGAGAAAATGGTTGGAAGGTATAGGTCCATCCTCATAGTGAATTGTCTCCTTTGTCATGCTAGCATGGGGCTGCTTGAAGTTGTGTTTCATCCATGGTGTTTCTAAGGAATAGGGAGTCCTACTTGCCTTATGCTGGTCATGGTAGAGTTTGTGAATACTTGCAATGCATTTAGTTTGTTTTAATATTGTTCTTTTGTTTCTTTGCAGGCGAGATGCTGGCCCAAAGGGGAGAGGTACCTCGTCCTTCTAGGTCTAAATTGATGATGCGATGATAACACAAGGCAAAGTCGACCATTAAGGTTACCGACCTCAAGGGCAAGGATGTATGGTCGAGGTTGAGTGTGGGAGAGACTAGTTGAATCGAACTAGCTACTCTACCCTAGGGGATTCCTCTTGGTGGTACTCCTATAGAACCATTGGTTATCAAGCCTATGAGCATAGTCCTTCCCTCAATAGTTTCTACTCCTATCTCTATACCCATTATAGTGGTGGATGATATTATCGGCACTGATGAGCTGGATGTGATGATGCTTCCTCTTTTTATTAGAGGTAAGGGGAAGGAGATTGAGGCTAAGGCTATAGAGGAGCTAGAGGGGTGGAAGAGGGAAGGCATAGAGATCGAGGGAGATACGGTGCTTGGGGCGAAGAAAATGAAGAAGAGGGAGCCCATTTGTCGATTGTATGTCTATGATTAGCCTTGGCTCATCCTTATTGGAGTGTTGATGACTTCGAGGATGCCTCCTATGAAATGCTGAACAAGTTTCGGTGTTTAGGGATAGTATTGGACTTGTTTAAGGATGTGTTGTATAAGTCCAAGAATGATAAGCTGAGCTTGCGAGATAGCAAAACTGAGAATAGGAAGGCTAGGGGAAGACTCTTTAGGTAGAATGGGGACATCCAAGGCAATGACATTACATTACGCCATCGGGAGCTCAGTCTTCAAGCTTCAATGGGGTCCTTCACCCCTAGCGATTGAGCCATTCTAGAAGACTTGTCTAGGGCCTATGTAGATCAGCCTCTAAAAATGGGGTGGGGGGCGGAGGTTACTTGTGCTCATTCATTTAAAAGGTATGTCCTCATCTCTTTAAGTTGATGTCTTTCTTTGTTGACACTGTTTTGAATTTTTTGGGGTTGATCACGATTTGTGTGTTTCATTACAGTACCATGGGTAAGTGCTACTTTGGCTTATGTACTACAACATACTGCTCATTGAAGTAAAGGATCTTCATAAGGAGGTGTTAAGTGCGAATAAGGGCTTAAAGGAGGCAGAGTCCTCCTCTAACCGTTTCTATAATGAGTTTAGCAAGGCTAACTAGCATCAGTGTTGCTCTTATGTACAAATGATTGTGCTAAAGGCAAAGCTGTAGGTGGAGGAGCATGGTAAGATCAATGTCGAGAAGGTGGCTAAGCAAGCCAGTAAGCTTAAGGCTCAAATGGAAGACGAGTAAAGGACCAAGGTTGAACTCTCCAAGAAGTTGGACAAGGAGAGGAAGGCTAAGGAGGAGCTCGACTAGCACTATGCCAAGTTGAGCACGTCGGTCTTGAAACAAAGGATTGAGTTGGCAATGAAGGCTACTGAATGTGAATATGCCAAAACAACTTTGCTTGAGCTAGTCAGTCAAAAGGTTAAGCTGGAGTAGAAGATTTAGAATCTTTAGAGGGAAGCTGAGGAGATGAAGGAGATCATCTCTAAGGAGAGTAGGGAGGTCTTCAGTATGGCAGTTGAGAAGAAGATTGTGGAGAATTTCTTCACAACTCTCTCGTGGACTAAAGAGTTAGAGGACATCTCCATTGAATATGGCTAGGTAATTAGGAAGGATATGCTTAAGCACCATCTCAACCTTGACTCGAGCTTCTTGGACTAGTTGGACAATCCAACACACATGGAGGAGAGGGTAGCCTAAGCGAGGGAAAGGGTGGTTACCTAAGTAGCCAATGCAGTCCAAGGTGCCTGTCCCATTATAAGGGATGCCCAAGATGTACCTCTATACACTTCTACCACGGTAGCTCAGCAAGAGGTTACTTTTGAAGGTGCCTCTAGGGAAGGTCAAGGTCAGGGTGACCCTCCTACTAACCAAAGCTAGTAGATCTCCCCTCCTTCTACAGCCCAAGTGTGTGGGATGAGCTTGCCATCCAATCTTTTTAATTTGTATTCTCCATTCCTTAAGTTCTCCTTAACCCTAACCTGGTCTTTCTAATTGGGAGCTAACTTCCCTTGTCCTTTACATAAGTTTATGACTTTTAGCTTTCAACAGACCAGGTCGCCAACCTTAAATTCCTCATGTTTGACCTTCTGATTGTAATATTTGGCTGCTCGATACTCGTAGGTAGCCACTCGAGCTATAGCGATCTCTGATTTCTTTAATGGTGTCCATGCTAGCTTGTAGTATGAACTCGTTTATGGTAGTGTTGAAGCTTTGAGTTTAAATATTGGGAATTCTCAACTCAATGGGGAGGATTGCTTTCGACCCAAATGCTAGGTGAAATGGGGTCTCGCTAGTAGAGGTGTGGTAGGTGGTCTTGTATCCCTACAAAATGTTGGGCAGTTCATTTGCCCAAGCTCCTTGAGCTCGGTTCATGTAATACCCCTTAAATGCTAGGCAACAAAACTTTAAATCATCAAGACACCTTTTAGTGCAGTAGATAAGAGCATGTTGGAACTCTGAAGTTAAGTGTGCTTATGCTAGGTCAATCTTAGGATAGGTGACCTTTTAGGAAGTTGCTGCACCATGGGACAAAATCATGTGACATTCCATACCAAAGTGGACAATACCTCAATGGAAGGAGTTTCGGTTGGGTTATTACAATCTACCCTCTTCTTGAGGCTTTCAAGGATGATTTGGTTAGTAGCTTCGACCTAGTTGTTAGAATGAGGGTGGCTGATTGAGGTGAAGTGAGTTGTGATGTAGTGCTTAGCACAAAACTCCCTGAACTTGGGGTTGTCGAACTATCGGTTGTTGTCCATGATAAGGGTATAGGGAACGCCGAATTTGGAGAAGATGTTGTTTTCATACAAATGACTCAATGCTCCTTTTGGTGATTTTTGCTATGGCTTCGGCCTCAACCCACTTCGTAAAGTAATTAACGGCTATGATGATGCACTGTTATCCTCTCGAAGCCTTAGGGAAAGTACTAAGGATGTTGATGCCCCATTGGGCAAATGGCTATGGATTGGAGATTGGTGTTGTGGGCAAAGGTGATTAGGGTGTACTTCTAGAATTGGGGGAACTTTTGAGATATTGCCTTGGCATCTTACCTTTTGGTAGGCTAGTAGTATTCGAGTCGAAGAGCATGGATGTAGAGGGCTTGCAACTGGATGTAGTTACTGTACACTTTGGCATGTAGCTCTTCCATGACATGTACCCCTTATCTACTTTAAGGCATTTGAGTAGGGGGAGGTTGACTCCCCTTCGGTACAAAATGTCGTTGATTAAGGTATAGTGGATAGCGTAGTACCTTAGCTTCTTAGCTTCTCTCTTGTCATCTAAGAGTGTGCCCTACTCCAAGTAACTCTGAATGAGGTCCATCCAGCTTGGCTTTGATGTTGCTATCGTGAGCTTGAGGACCTCAGTAGCGCCCAGAGTTATGCTCTTCTTTAGCAAGAACTCGATGAAAATTTTTCTATCCTTTACCTTGGGCTTCTATATCCTAGTAGAGGTGAGCTTGGACAGCCAATCTATTACTAAGTTCTTAATTCGGGGGATCTTCATAATGTTCTACGAGGGGAACTTAGCTATAAGGCTCCTGACTTTCTCCAAGCATCTTGCTATGGTATCGTTCTTAGCTTCGTACTTACCTCGAACTTTCTAGATGATAAGCATTGAGTCTGAGAACACTTGAATGTGCTTAAAGACGATCTCTTTAGCCAGCTTGAGATCGTTAATCAAGGCCTCATATTTGGATTCGTTATTACTAATATCGAATTTGAACTTGAGGGCATAACACACGATAATCTTATGTAGTCCAATAAGTATCGGGCCTATACCTCCACCTCCTAAGGTGGATGAGCTATTAACATGGAGATTCCACATTAGCTTGTCACCTCTGAGTGTTGCTTCCTTCTCTCCTGATATTCCACCATGAAGTTGGCTAGCACTTGTACCTTGTAGGCCATTTGTGGTTGATATTGGATGCCATATGTGCTAAACTCTGACACATATTTGATTATCCAACCAAACGCGTTAGGCTTTTGTAGCAATGTGTGCAACGGTTGATCCATAAGTACAATTATTTGGTATGCTTGGAAGTAAGGCCTAAGCCGACGTGCGGAGATGATGATTACCATGGAAAATTTTTCCACTCTTATGTACTTGACCTTAGGCCCCTGCAAAATATGACTAACATAGTTTATGAGCATGTGCTCTCTCCCTTCTGCTCTTATCAATACAAAGGAAAACGCCTGGTCACTAATGGTTAGGTATAGATACAGGTCCTTAAGCTTAGAGAAGATTGGTGCATGTTCGAAGAAGGCTTGCAACTCCTTAAAGGCTACCTCATACTAGGGAGTCCATTCAAAAACCTTTGGATTCTTAAGGATTTTGAAGAACTCCATGCATCTATTTGTGCTTCTTAATACAAATTTGCTTAGTGCGGCAACCATGCCAGTGAGTTTTTGCACATCTTTGATTGTGGAGGGGGGCTTTATGTCCTTGATGGCTTGTATCTTTTTAGGATTGGCCTCAATTCCTCTCTAAGTAACTAGGAAGCCTAAGAACTTGCCAGAGATGACCTCAAATACATACTTTTGGGCGTTCAACTTCATATTATATCTTTACATTTGGTCAAAGGCTTCTTGTAAGTCCTTAACATGGTCATCGAGTTGCTTGCTCTTGACGATTATGTTGTTGACATATACCTCTGTATTCCACCCTAGCCGAGGATTGAAAATTTGGTCACCATATGTTGATATGTTGTCTTGGCGTTTTTGAGGCCAAAGGACATGATTGTATAATAGTAGATGCTAAAGTCAGTAATGAAAGAGGTCTAGACTTTATCCTTCAGGTCCATCTTGATCTAGTTATAACTCGAGAAGACGTTCATGAAGTTGAGTAGAGTGTATCTTGACGTGGAATTGACTAACAAGTATATCTTGGGGAGAGGGAAGTAGTCTTTTGGGTAGGCTTTGTATAGGTTGATATAGTCGACATACATGCATTACTTCTCGGACTTCTTCTTAACTAGCACTATATTGGCTAGCTAAGTCGGATACTTTTCCTCTTGTACGAAGCCTACCTTCAACAGCTTTTGCACTTCTTGCTTTATATTTGCTTGCCTTTCTAGTGCGAAATCCTTCTTCTTTGTGCGTTATTGTCGAAGTTGAGGCTATGGGTTGCTAGGTTGAGGGAGATTCCAAGCATATCTGATGCCGACTAGGCAAACCTATTTGAGTTAGCTTATAGGAGGGCAACTATCTTTTCCTTCACCTTGGGAAGAGTCTCAATCTTGACCTTGGTGGTCTAGT
Source organism: Lumnitzera littorea (assembly GCA_024138015.1). Taxonomy (NCBI): domain Eukaryota; kingdom Viridiplantae; phylum Streptophyta; class Magnoliopsida; order Myrtales; family Combretaceae; genus Lumnitzera; species Lumnitzera littorea. The sequence continues at coordinate 54,154,092 of JAMXBB010000002.1, forward strand.
TGGGAGAAGCACCAATCTGTACCTCTTCTATCTGCTTACTCAGCTCACCTCTCTTAGTTGGCTTCTCCTGTAGGCTAGTCTCCAGAGTGAAGACATGGTCAACTTAGATGATGATGTCCTTGGCTTCATGTCAAGAGTGATGATGTCTTTGGCTCAGGCGGTTCCCCCATTGAAGCTTATGAGGTCAAGGTGGTAGGGCTTCATTTTAACGGGTAACTTCTTCCTCATCCTATTGTAAATGTGTTTGAAGAGGATGTTGGCGGAGTTATTGGTGTCCACCTTGCACTTGAAGATCTTAAAGTTTGTGATTTTTGCCCCAATTATAAGGGCATCTTTGTGAAGTATGTTTATCCCTTTCAAGTCCTTGTCAGAGAAAGAGATTGAAGTGTTAATCTTCTGCCTCTTCTCCTTAACAACCAATACCTTGGACAGGGTGTTAGCCGAGTTGCTAGTACTTAGTCGTCTCCCTAGGTGTGGCCTTCCGATAATTATGTTGATGATACCATTGGGGGCTTGGTCATTGGTGGCTCAATTGTTGCAATGATCATTGTTCTATTTTGCTTGGGTGCCCTTAGTTTGCTGCCTCTGAGGTGCCCTATCTTCATTATCATTTGAACAATTTTTGTTCCTCTACTGGGTTACATACTCACCAAAGTAGCCCTATTGAATTGGATATTCAAGTGTTTTTAGCTTGCTCTTTGCAACCAAACGGAGGAAGTCCCTAGAGGGTTTGATACCGAACTGCATGGTATGAACAACTACTCCCTCATCTAACTGAGGGATCTTAACTACGACATTGTTAAACTCGGCCATGTACTCTTACAAAGTCTCTCCTTTACTTTGCCTAATCAAATATAAGGACAAAGTGTCTTTGGATGGGGGCTTGCTAGCTTTGAAGTGGAGACTAAATCTGTAGGTTGGCTTGTCAAAGGAACCAACTGAGTTCTCGGGCAAGTGGTTGAACCATTCCGAACTACTGTCCTTAAAGTGCCTAGGAAATCCTTGCACATAATGGCATCTACCAAACCATGGAGGTCCATGAGGGTGTAGCAGTGGAGGAGGTGATCATTAGGGTTACTAGTACCATCATAATGGTCCAGGGTGGGTAACTTGCAATTAGGAGGGAGGACCACATCCTAGATACCCTTAGTGAAAGGGGTTTTGTTGCTGGTTACAAGGCCAACGCCATCAATTACTCGGCTCTCTACTTTCTTAGTGAGCATCCTGAAAGTTTCGCAGAGCTCATTTAGCTCGGCCTTCTCAATTTGGTAAGCTTTACGAGTAGCTAACAGGGTTGCTCCTCCATGAGAGTTGGCTACCTACTCATCTCCAGTAAGGGTGTCAAGGTTAGTGGTGGATTGCGCTCGCTGCTTTGGTGTTTGGCGGTTAGGTTATGGAGCCTTGCCATTTTGCAGTTGTTGCTATTGCTATGCATTGTCTTGCTTAATGTGGGCATCAGATGCTTCAGGCACATTTGTGTGCCCATTGGGCTTTTTGGCTTCGTTAAGACAAGCTTAGAGCGCTTTGTTGTGGGCAACAAATTCTTCAAGCAATTGCTTTAAGTGAGCCAGGAGCTGCTCAAGTGCCTCCTTAACTGGGGGTTAATTATTCATAGGTTGGTTGTTTACCAATTAGTTGTTCTCGGGGTCAACAATGTGAGACATGGTAGTTGTGATGCAAATAAAGGCTATGTTTAGGTAGGAGACGAGGTTAGTTTCTCACAAATGGCACTAAGTGTTGTCTTTTGGTTTTCGCTAGTAGAGATTATAAATTATTTAGGCTTTGCATTGTTGTATGAGTTTACAAAATAAGAACCAGTAATGAACGTTGGGGGCTTGTCCAATGTGACTACTCCTATGCTTAAGTTAGTAGTGTGTAGAGAAAAGTAGCAAGTATGCTAGAGAGTTGGGTAAAGCTCAAGTGCACAAGGTGTCAAGTAATTTACTATTGGGTAGTGGCTTGATATTTATAAAGGAGTAGAGCCGACGGTTAGAGAGTCGTTAGTAGGTAGAAGACACGTCTACAAGCTGTGAGTAGTGGAGTCATGTAGCTCTGACGTGTTTTGTAATTGTAGAAAGTGGTTGTTGACCTAATCACCTAGCCTTATTTGTAGTCTCCCAATCGTTGTAAGCTGCTGTAGTTGGGTAGGCCACGTCATGGGTCTAGGTCGAAGTCGACCATATCTTTTAGTAGGCTAGATTTAGAGGAGAGTAGCCTAAGCCATGAGCTTGATCAGGTTGGCATGAGCTTGAGGAGTCTAAGTCTAAAATGTCTTATCAACACCTATTATAAATTCTTTGGATCAAAAGATAAAAATTATGGATTCAGTGTCATAAATCTTGCATTTTATTTATATGGTATGGAAAACACATCATGCTATTGAAGTATAAATAATGATAAAATAAAATTTCACCATCTTTCATATTTATGTTGTCACAATTGTTTTTAATTTAATCCATACTCTATAGGAATCACATCAAGTTATTACTGTGTAAAATTAACAAGTGAGATAATAAAAAATTTCATCACCATATTCTTTAACTTATAAATAATATCAAAAGAAATCAAACCAACTACTACTCATCATAGTATAGAAAGCAATAAGGGATAACATTAAAAAAAGATTTAATGATGTTAATACATCATGTGAATTAATAAGTGGTGTTTGAGTATCAATAATATTTTTACTTGTTAAATTTTTATTGATATTTATATGTTATTTATCGATTTATGTAACATATTAGTAGTGTTTTAGCTTCTCATGATAAGATTGGGTTAAAATATGACGGTTTACAAAACCCAGTCTCCAAGAGGCCACGCAATTTCAAAAGTTGAACAAAATACAAATAGCAAAAGAAAACACAAATCAGCCGAAGGAGGAGACAAGAATAAGCGAAGCTGAGAGATGGAAATTGATAGACGATTAAGATAAGACTAGCCATGGACACCTAACAAACACCAAGCATTACCATGCGACAGGTAGATGGAGAGTCCATCTTCATCATTTCTCACTGATGCACAAGAAGCTGATGCGTCTGGATATTCCGCTCTGGCCGAGCGATCCATTCCTCCTATCTAGAGTACATCATAATGAGGTAACAAAAAAATTGAAGAAGTAGTAGGAGGAGGCGTAGGAGCATTAACAGATAAAGGAGAAGATGCATCGGGTATGGTATAGGGCTCATCTTGATAAAGCAAGTGGTGGATTAGGAGGCATTAGACTGGTTAGGAGAGGTGTTTTTTTTTCTTTTTTGGCCAAAAACGATGGAAAATACCATTAAATGGATAATGAGTTCGGAACAGATACCATTAAATGGTACTTTTTGTACCCAGATGGCATCACTACCATCATTAAAGATGGTGCAAAAACCACAGGATTGCATATAAGCTCTAATTTTATGTTGTTGCAAAGTAAAACCAGAATCAAATGGTACTCTTTGTAGATTTTCTATCCTTCTTCCTGGTGGCTTAAATTAGTTTGTGCGCTCAACGATCTAAAAAAAATATTATAGTTTTTGGACACTATCAGTTTAGGTACAAGACCAGTTTCACAAATTGGTAGGGCCATAATTTCTAATTTTTCTGACACTAAATCCACCTATATACCACTACCTATAACTTCCACAATAATCATCCCTTCAACTAGTGGCGAGAAAAAAAGCCGACCAAATTGTAAACCGGATGGGATCGACCATATCAAACCATTATGTAATGTTTAAAAAAAAAAAAAAAAAATCTACCCTAAATACAAATTCAAGCCTAGTCCAATTTCCTATTAAAAACCCTGATGCATTTCTGGTTATTTTTCTCGCCTCTCTCTATCTCCTCTTCACTCTTCATCTGGCCTTCTTCTACAACATAAGAATACTCTCGTCTGCAACGTTATCCTTTTTGGCGCCTGCTGCTTGTCGTCAATCTTCAAGGTAAGATTTCTTTAGGAGTATGAAAGAAAAAAACCATACGAGCCCTAGTACATTAACGTTACCTAGTGAATATAATTTCCTTGGCGTTGATATCAAATCTCTGCTTGCAACACACGTGACACATTTTATCGATCCATCAAAGTAATTCCCATAGACTCGGCATGCACGATGACTTGGGCCATAGGTTTTAGGGTAAGAGTTTCAGACGCTATAGTGATTCATTACTTCTTGTAATGGAGAGAAGCCTGTAGATGCACAAATCTGGAGAAGATTTGTGATCGAGAAGATAACTATCCGTCTTCTTATTAGTTTTATATAACTTGCCAATTATATTGTATAGTGGACTGAATTTCAATGTAAACTCTTCATTTGTAAGTGTGTATTTGCAAAGTCACATCAATGTATTTTCAAAGCCTACGTGTATTGCCTAATATACATTTGATTTTGTTTGCATTTGTTATTATGGTTCCAACTGTGAATTTGATAGATTTTTTTTAGTTAAAAAATTTATAAATTTATCTGTGATTCGGTTTGGTTTGAAAGGGAAAACTACATCAAACCTATTGTCCCCATCCCTACCCTCAACAATAGAAAGGTACACTACAAAAACAATTACCTACTGTGGAAAATATTAGCGAGAGTAGGCCTTTTTTCGACTATACGAGGCCTAATGGCAAAAAAAGGTTTGCCATAATTATTTGTCACCCAAAGTGTTGTCAATTGACCCTAGTGACAACTTTTTTTTTTTAAAAAAAAAAATTGCTAGTGGCAAACTTAGTTCACCAAAAGTAACTACCCATATGTGGCAAACTAAATTCACCACCTTATTTGCCACTTGTCATTTTTTAAATTATTTTCCACAACTACAAATCGGTTTTTAGAATTGTATAAATGTGAGGTATAATTGCTTGTTTAACCTATTTTACTATTATTATTATTTTTTAATTTAGTAATAAATTAAAATACCATTGATATTTCTTCATTAATTAAATAATATATATGATACTTTAATTAATAATTTATAGCAATACTATAAATAATATAATGGAAATTGATAAGATAAAAAATATCTAACACTTAATATAATATAGAAATTACCACAACTACAATGAAATTTAACTAAATGCAACACAAGTGGGCTAACAATCATATATAATCCAGTGAACATTTCATAAGTAAACTAATACACATAGTTCAATTAAAAAAAAATTCAAAAGTGAAAATAACATGGAAGTCTAGTTCAATAAGAAATAGAGTGTTTGAAACGTGGACCATAATTGAAAGAAAAAAAGAGTTAAAAAATACATTATAAAAGGAAGGCCTGATGGATAGATTAGATTTGAGTCTAAATGCCCCCCACTCTCTACCTCAATGCATCATAGTAGGTGAAATGTTGCAATTATTAGGCTCAAGTTGCATAGGTACTATAACGAATTATCATTGACCTTGTAGATTGAAAAACTGATATGGAGTATAATTTTGGGAAAATGATCCAATGGGATAATCTACCTACAGAAGAGGCCATGGGAGAGCACTAAGATTAGATTACTGTAGTAACAGGCCACCTGATTGGCCCCTTGAAGATGGTGCAGGTCATGGATAAGGCATGACATGTTGAAACTGGGACTGTACAAATTGCACAAAGTTGTTATACTTTTTCTCCATTTCAGATAACCTCTTATAGAGACCATCTTGCTTAGTAGTAGATATGCTCGATGTCTATAATGAAGATCCATATTGTACCTCATAGGTTGATAGTTATACATGAGGTAGGATTGGCCTACTATATTGTGGTCTTCGTCAGTAACCTAACTTATGTGGTCTAAGATGTTTGTTATAATGATGGCATCAGACTTAGGCATACTACCCTTCTCCCGTACTCGAGCTTCATCCTCTGCTTTCTTCTTTAGCATCTCCTCCTACATAATGCAGTCAAATTATTATTTAAATTGATTTAAAAGGTCCAAGAAAGCTAAACTGTACTTTAATAAGGTATTCATACATAATCCTGTGTTGTATCGAGATGAATCCATTCACCTACATTTCTCCCTTTCCTTTGCTTATGCATATATGGGAAAGCTGCTAAGCTTGAGGTTATATTCTGAAAATTAAAATATAAAAGCAAATGTTAGATACTGACAAGGTCAATTAACACCATCATTAATAGTAAAATTGCTCCATAATGTAATTTTACATAGAATATTTAACAGACATAGTGAATGAACAAAGTTCAAATATTACATAACAAAAATTTAGCATTGAGAGAAAGTAGGCAAAAATCGAACATTATTAGTAAAAAGATCTAAGATGTATGATATTTACTTTAAAACATAATTTTTTCCCCATGATATATTAGAGCCTAGATGATAGGAGAACAAAATTTATTCTAGAAAATATGAATTAATGTTGAAACTCATTTTATTAATATTTACACGTTTTATTTGACATCCTTCGTAGTCATCTTGCAAATACAAATAAGAATCACCTATCATCTTATTTCATCATCTTAGGAGTAGCATCACATTCACAATGGCAAGATTAAACAATAAGCTAAACATCTTCTTGGCATTTGTGTTGTTGGTTAATATTATGATCATGGTTTGAATGAAATAACTGTCTTGTTCTCTATAAACTCAAAAATGGTTAATCTTTATGCAAATAGAAATATAGAGGAGATAAGCTTCAGTCAAAATATAAAGCTTCTCCTTTATGAAAGAAGCAAATTAAAAGGAATAACTAGATAAAGAAGAATGGATACATATTAAAAAAATTATAAGATGATTACTTTTAGTGAAATAAACCATTGCTCAAGTCGTACTATTTAGGAAAAATGTACTTAGGAGTAATTGTAAAATTGTTAGTTCCTAATCACTTGGACATAGAATGAAAGACAATATATGGAAAACGAGTGAGTTTCTTACTAATGACATACATATAAGCTCATATACATACATACAAATGTATATTTTAGTTAAAACTTGACCCAAAATTAAAGTAACTATTTAGAATATCAACAAGTGATTATCAACCTAATTCATTACCTAGTTGGTTCTAAATTGAAAAATCATAAACCATAGTTATAATTCTAATGTATGCGTTGAATTTATTTCTTTTATATAGCAAACATATAACATTTAGGAAAAGTGAAGATTCCAAAAAGAAGCATCTTTTAAAATTAGAAGAATCTAATAAAGGCTAACAACAAAATAGACCGAAAAAAAAAAAAAAACCTAATCTATCTAATAACAACATAGAACATGTATGTGGATACTTCATTACAACAAGTAAAACTTTTACCTCTTTTGTTTTGTGAGATAGGTAAGAGCATACTCCAATTGTATGTGGATACTTCAATTTTTTCCTATTTTGGGAATTCACTTTTTGATCGTGTTGTGACTACAAAATACAAATAGTATTTAAAAAAAAAAAGAAAATGTATTAAAATTGAGATAGATATAATATGTTGGTTTTTTCCTGTCTTATCACAGGTAGAAAGCACAGATGGGAGAAATCTTAATAGATAACATAAAAGAAATTGAGTTTGAAGCTTCTGCAAACCTAGAACATAACCAAACGTCTATTTCCATGGTCTTTGGTGGTCATTAATTAGTACATAATTCAATGCACAAATTATTTCCTACTATGAAATCCTCCGATTAAAGACCTTAAGATGAAGCTACATGAAAATCTAAGTCCAATATGTTTCAATGTGTCACATACTAGAGTCTAGTATTGTAACTAATTTAACCTTTTTACTTAAAACAAGGTGAAAGTAAATTGAATCCAATACAACTATAAATGAATCCTAACAAGGTAGCTTGGATAATTTACCAATCACATGATAAAGATTTTTATCAGAAATTTGTCCACCATAGAAAGTTATATTTTTGTATTTAATACTCCTACCTTATAGTTTGAATTATTGTCAAAGAAATTGCAAAGTTGTCTCCATTGATTTACTCAGTGTTCTAATCCAAGTGGTGGTGTTTTCCACGCATCCTCTCCCTCACCGTCCTTCTTTTCATGGTATTATTGGAGATTCATTTGTACATCACTATAAGATTTGGAAGCAATGCTATTTACATTCTTCCTCTACAACTTACTTTTGTGCCATGAATCGACTTCAAACTTAGATTGCAAAATCGAATAATATAAATTACTCAACCATAAAAATTTTCTTTTCTTGAAACATGGCATTCAATAGGATATGAAAACAACACTTATCATAACAATTCTGATAATTCTCCAGCATTCCTTCTTATCAATTGTTGTTTGAGCCTTCCTACCAATGTTCCATACAAATAATGGGATGTCATGACGATGCCTTAATTGAGACCCCAAACACAACAGGTGTATATAATCACCCGTTATCCCACCACACCCTTCTGAAATCCACATTTTTGGCTTTTTACTAATCATCTTAATTATCTACTCCATAGAAAAACTCTTATATATCCCACTTCGCTTAGGGTCTTCACCATGTGTAGGACCATCATCCCCTACATCATCACTATCTTCTTTATCATTAACATCACTCTCCTCATTAGAACTACTATCATCATCATCATCATTAACTCCATCGCTTCCTCCATCCTTAAAGCCCTAACTTTGCTCGACTTACATAGGTTGAGGTAAATTTGTAAGCAAAGAAGTGTAGAAACCACCAACAAAATTTAAGAAAGTCGATTGGGGTAACAAAAATATGCATATATATATATATCAATCGATATATATATATATATAGATCAACTAATCCATACGTTAAATAATCATTAATGTTTGAAGTATAACATAAACTTTATTTGAAGTGCCCTATGGTTAAATGTCTTGGAGATTTGCTTGAAGAAAGTCATCCATTTTGCATAGAAAATGCAAATTCATTAGCAATACAATTAAAGTAGAAATTCAATCTCAACTAAAAACTATTTAACACACTAACAGTTGCTACAATATAGATTATTCTCCATTGCTTTGATTGGAATCGATTTCATCAATAGGTTAGAAGCTACCATAAATGTTTTCTTTTAGAGTAGGTATACGTGCTAAGGTCTTAAGGTTTATAAAGATGCTTCGCGCTAAAATTGATGAAGGTCTACTTATTTCTTGTTGGAGTAGCTCATCACATATCGTCTCATTAGTAATTACATTGTCATTAGAAGCATCATCATTAAAAGCTTCCATCTCAAATAAGGTCCGATCAAATAGATGATGATGTCGAACCTTTTATACCACTCTCTAATCACCCGAATGCTTCTTTGGGTCTCTTGTATAGAAAACTTGTTGACAATACTTTGTAAGGACGTATGGATCATTGTCATTCCACGTACAATGTGTGCTAAATATCCCTATTGATGCTCTCAAGGATACCATGCTCTATATTATACCATTTGCATTTGAATAAGAACACGTGGCGGTTCTCATGGTAGTTCACTTGTAATATGATAGACAATGTCCTATAGAATGTGATAGAGTTACCATTATGATTAGCCAAGACACACACTCCACTATTCTATGTTTTAACCCTTGCCTCCCTAGATTCTGTCATAAATTTGACCTTATTTACCACATAACCACTATAGAGGTGGACATGAGTTTTTGAACCCCAAGATAAGGCTTCTAAGTCATCAAATATTTGTATGTCTAAACATCCCTTGAGCTCCAAAATCTACACCATAACACTAGGCATTAAATATTGATTCACCTTGTACAAATATATAATTTACATAATCTATTTGCTCACTTTATATCTAAACTATAAGGGAAACTTTGCTGGTATTAACTAGCTTATATTGTGAACACCGTATGCTTATAATACTTGTTCAAATTCCCTATTTAACAAAGTATGTCAAGTGTAAACATCAATGAAATCTCAATTTTAGAATGTTGAAAGATGACATACTTAACATATGGTAACACCTCTTCATAATGATTCAATATGGTCCAATGCATCTTGTTTATCTCGTTACTAGCACTGACATAATTGCATGCACCAATAGGATGTACTGGCTTTTTGAATAGTCAAAGACTATTGCTTTGAACTGGGTTAGGCTTGTCCCATTGTCGTTGAGGCCCATTAATCCTAGACTCCATGTTTGTAAAGTACATCGAGCAGAATAAAATACTCTCTCATACTATATATGCCTTTGTGATGGAACCCTCTGGTTTTGTGTTATTTCTAACATCATCTTTGAGTATGCCCAAGTACCTTTCTACTGGAAACATCCATTTGTATTGAATTAGACTTCGTATACATGCCTCCTTGGGAAGGTGTATAGTAAGATGAATCATGATATCAAAGAAAGCAGGTGGAAAAATTGTCTCAAGCTTACCTAAGGTGATGATAATGCTCTTTCCCATAGATTTCAATATATCAACCCTTACCCTTTTGTAGTCAGTTCCTCGAAAAATAGAAATATCTCATATATTACTTCAAAAATTTGATTTCTTAGAAATCTATAAAGAACCACTAGTAGACCTCTATGTAATAAAACATGAGAGTACCCTTTAACCCTTTGAGAGTTCTTTTAGATTGACCTAAACAAGATGATATATTTGATGCATATCTATCAAGCATTTTTACATCTTTGATAAGGCTATAAACCTCCTTTATTTGGTTAGGGGTAAGTGTGTATTGGGTTGAACGCTTTGTGATTCGACTACCTTAATATTTTAAATGCAACTCAAAACGAATTTACATCTCTTGAAGTGTAAGTCTTGCTTTCTCTATGTCCTTTGATTTTCCCTTAATATTTAAGATTGTATTGACCAAGTTATCACATATGTTCTTCTCAATGTGCATAACATCAACATTGTGACTAGTATCTAATTCTTGCCAATATGGCAATTTGAACAAAATGCTTTTCTTACATTAATTTGTATCATCATCATTGTGATGATGTGTCACCTATCTGAAGACTTGCGTAATACTACATCCTCATACCAACTCAATTGCATTAGAATGTCTTCATTGCTAAAGTGCCTTAGAGCTAATCTATTTTCAACTGTCCCATCAAACTTATCCTTTTCATATGCCTACAAGGAAGGAACCGCCTATGACTCATATAATAAAACTCATTATGTATGTGCTTATTATTTGTGTCTATGTTACATATAAGATAGGCTTTATATTGCTTTGTAGACCACTTCAATACATCACCATATGCTGATAAATCATGAATTGTCCACAACAAAGTCGTATGCATGTGGAATGATTGCCCAACAACAACATCAAATGCTTTTATACCAGTTCACCATAATTCCTACAACTCCTCTACAAGAGACTCTAAGTACACATCGATGTTTTTTCCTAGTGATCTAAGTCCTAGGATGAGTAATGGCATTAATAAATATAACTCCTTCATGCATCTCTAAGGTGCCACATTGTATATGAATAGAATCATCGGCCACACACTGTACTTTGTACTAATGTTCACATGAGGGTTAAACTTGTTCATAGCAAGACTTAATCTAACTTTTTGAGACTTAGATGTAAATGTAGGATTTTATTATCTAGATTTTTCCACACTTTAGAGTTAAATGGATGTTTCAAGACCCCTTCCTCAAGTACATAACTCTCTTTATGTCACCTCATTTTTAAAGCTGTCTTCTTACACATGAACATCCTTTAGAGTAGTTGATAGAGCCACGCTAAGGACTGACAAGGTCAGCCGTATCAAGGATGAATCCAAGCCTATTGAAAGCCAGAAATGGAGATGGAATACGTAAAAGGAGAAGCAAAATAAGCAAAACTCATGATTAACTCCAAGGATATGATATACTAGGGAACTATTACGGACTCGCGAATTAACTTGATATGACGCATGAGTTAGTCCAATGAGGATACTCGCCACTTGCCCTTACTTAAGGGTTAGGATAAGGGTAATAAATTTGAGTGGCAAACAAAAGGGATGTTTATAGGTAAGTAAGAGAGACTTGGAATATTCTATAATAATGTTGATGTATGTTGCGGCTACATTGTACAGGAGGGTATTTATACCCACAACATAAGGCAACTACTATAAATGGAAATGATTAAAAGGGTATTACCTTAAATAAGTCATGTATAAGGAAAATTAAATAAGCAATTGTCTTGTACAAAAAACTCTATCACATGGTTATTGGGATACATCGTTGGTAATTGGTGGGAGAATTTCTAGTAGAAATAGACAAAACTGTACAGTTAGGCTAGAGACTATCGAGTAGTGGTGTTGAGTAGAGCTAGGAGTTCTTCAAAGGTGAATTCAACTTAGACATGCTTTGAGTAGTTTAGATTTTGGTTAGCTAAGCTGGTGGTCTGGTCGGTTGAGTTGTTGTCCAAGTATGTATTAGGTCGGTAGTCATAGAATATCGATAGGCATGGGAGGGTTTGACTTGGATAAGATAGTAGATTGGTAGATTGAAGCAATTCGGACTCATCAACTGTAGGTTGGAATAGGAGAACTCACTTAGCCATACTCTTAAGCCCTAAAGCTTAGGCTCGAGTCAAAGGTCCAATGCTGTGATTCCTATCATCTTTACCTGGGTTGATTGGGATTTGGGATTAATTTGGATTGGTCCTCATTCAATTCTTCCTTTGGTCAGTAAGGGCTAAGGTCAGTAACATTAAACATGTTAGACACTCCGAAGTCTTGTGGTAGATTTAACTAGTATGCATTATCGTTTATCTTTTAGAGTATTTGAAATGGTCCTTCCATTTAGGCTAATAGCTTGTTCTTTCATTTCTTAGGAAACCTTTCTTTGGTCATGTGTAGCCATACTTGGTCATCGGGCTGAAATTACTTATTTTTCCTTCCTTTGTCTTTTTCTCTCAACTTTCGAGGCAGCTTGATTAATGCGTTGGGTAACTCGTTGGTGGATTTGTTAGAGGGACTGAGCTCTAGTTCTTGCTTCTAGATCTTCTTGGTCAATCAAGAGCTTTAGGATGTGATCAAGGGGCAGTTCAGGGTTGAAATAATAGATGACTTCAAATGGAGCATGTCTAGTGGTGGTATGCATGGTTCTAAGCAAATTCTATTATAGGGAGGTAGACATCCTAATCAGCTAAGTTCTTTCCCATTACAGGTCAAAGTACTAATCTTAGGGTATAATTGACAACCTTTATTTGATCATCGACTTAGGGATGGCAAGAAGTATTGAACAGTAGCTTTGTTCCCATTCGACACCAAAGAGTACAACAGAAATGGCTTAGGAATTATAGATTACGGTTTGACACCATGCTCTTTGGCACTCCGTGTAAGCGAACAAATTCCTATAAAAATAAAGAAGCAATAGCTGAAGCATCATTAGTTTTGGTACAGGGTCTAAAATGTACCATCTTGCTGAATTTGTCCATAAGGACCATAACAAAGTCTTTACCTTGGGTAGTTAGGAGAATTCAAGGATAAAATCCATACTTAGGCTAGTCTATGGTCTAGTCGAGATAAGCAGAGGCATTGCTCTCCTTTGTTTAGCATGGCTCTTAGCCTTCTTGCAAATAGTACAACCTTTAATCACACAGTGCACATCTTGCTTCATTTTAGGTTAGAAGAACCTGTCATTCAGTAGTTCACACATCCTTTCTCCAAAGTGTCTAGAAAGTCATCCACTATGTGCTTCTCTTACAAGTGATTCCTTTAATGAACAGGTCAGCATCCACAATTTTCCACCTTAGAACATATAAGCATCTTCTACATGGTATTCATCCATTATTCTCCCTTCCCTATAGTGTTTATATATAGGACCAAAATGAAAATCACATTGATATTGTTCCTTAATGCTTGCAAACCATAATAGTCTGGTCTCCAACTCGGTAAGAAGAACATGTCTTCTTAATAAAGCATCAATAGCTACATTATTCTTACCTTGCTTGTATTTGATGACAAAATTAAACCCTTCTAAAAATTCAATCTATTGAGCTTAGTGTTTAGAAAACTTTGATTGGCTTTACAAATACCTTAAGGACTCATGATCTATATATATGACAAATTCCTTTGGCAAAAGGTAATGTTGCTACACACGAAGAGTACGAATTAATGCCAAGAGTTCCTTGTCATATACAGAATAGTTCAGTTATGCTCCTCTTAGCCTCTCATTGTGATAGGCAACAAGTTGGCCTTCTTACATCAGTAAAGCTCCGATGTCGACACTTAATGCATCGCATTCAAGCTCAAACGATTTCTCAAAATTTGGCAGAGCTAAAATTGGGGCAGAGGTCAATCTTTCCTTCACTTTGGCAAAGCTTCTCTCTTCTTTATCTCCCTACTTAAACTTTATGTTCTTCTTTGTTAGCTTAGTTAGAGGTGTAACTATAGTACTGAATTTTTGGATAAAGTGTTAATCGAAGGAAGCTAATCTATGGAAACTTCTCACCTTGGTACGTGAAGTTGGGGTCAGCTAGTCAACAATGGCTCGAACTTTCTTTTCATCAAACCTTAATCCTCCTTCACTAATCATGTAGCCTAGGAAGAGCACCTCTTCCTGATAGAAACAACACTTCTTCATGTTTCCGAACAACTTTGCTTGGAGGTGGTCAATATGACTTGTTAGGTTAGCATTATAGATAAGAATGTCTTCAAGGTAAACTATGACACATCTTTTGATCAGGTCTCTCAAAACATGATTCATTAATCTCATGAAAGTGTTAGGGGCATTTGATAGCCCAAAAGGCATAAACATCCACTTATACAAACCATGTTACGTCTTAAAGGCAGTTTTCCATTCGTCACTTTGCCTCATATGAATCTAGTGTTATCTTAACTTTAGGTTGATCTTACTCAATACTGTAGTACCACTTAGTTTGTAGAACATATCGTTTAGCCTTAGAATGAGATACTTGTACTTGATTGTGATCTTATTCATAGCTCTACTATCTACACATTCACCAAGTACCATATTTCTTCAACACAAATAACACGGGTACAATGCAAGAGTTGAGACTCTCTTTTACATAACCTTTTTCCAGCAATTCATTGACTTGTATTTGGAGCTAGGCAACTTATTCGGGGTTCATATGATAAGTTGGCTTATTTGGCAGAGTAGTATCGAGTATCGAGTCAATGCAGTGTTCAATGCCTTAGAAAGGGTGTAATCCCTCCAGTAGCTATTTTGGAAATTGGATTGTATACTCATTAAGCACCTCTTTGACTTCCTTTGGCGATTCAACTTGTTCCTTCAACTATAGTAATCTCCTTATCAATAAGTAGGTTGGTAGGTTAGGGCCTGGTGGCTTCTTGAAGTTCGGCTTGGCTCAAAACCAAAGCTTTTTTTGATCCTCAAGCTAGCTTAGCTTACAATTTACTTACTTGACTCGGGGTCATAAGGTTTAAAGTGAGTTTCCTCCCATCTTTATCAAAGGCATATGTATTTCAAAACCAGTCATGACTTTACAATGAAATAACTAAGGTCGGCCTAGCAGCACATGGGACGCATACATAGGTGTACGTCACATAGGATTTCATCAAAATAGTTTCCAATAGAGATTGGTAATAATACTTGCTAAGTGACGTGTAGTGCTCCCTTCTCGTTTAGCTAGTGCAGTTTATAAGGCCTTAGATGTGAAATGGTTGGCAACTTGAACTTCTTAACTAAGGCTATAGATGCCACATTGTGCAACTTTCACTGTCCATTATAGGTGCACATACTTGTTCATTTACCTTACAATTGATATGAAACAAGTTCTCACGTTACTCTTCTTCAATAGATGGCACGATACTCGTTGCTCTTCTAATGACTAAGGTCATCTTATCTAACATTTCCTCCTCCACTAACTTGTCATTAACCTCAGCTTCTTCCTCTAACTCTCTTTTCTCCTAGGGTTCTTCATCTATACAGTCTACTTTAACCTTTGGGGCATCTCCCTTGACGATCATAGTCCATCTGTTTAGGCATTAGGCAGCCATGTGCCCAAATCCCTAGTACCTAAAGCACTTGATTTGGCTTATCTTCCTTCCAAATCCTTGTCCCTTCTCATAAATTCTCATTGGCAACTCTTAGTTGGTAGGGTAACCCTTTAGTTCAATCACTGCTTCAGTTCTTCTATTAGACTCAATGCTTTAGGAAGCTCGGTTGCTACTTTGAGCAAGTAGGTGAGGTTGAATAGGTAAGCTCATCGAAGGTTGGCTTGACTTATTTTTCTTTTGTCTCTTTACTCATTGGGCTATTTTGATGGCCTCATCTAGTGTGGTGAAATGCTGTAACTGTACTATGTCTTAGATATCATATCTTAATCCAGTAAGGAATCTAGAAATTGTTCGGGCTAAAGGCTCATCAACTTCACATCGAATCATGAGCATCTGGAACTCTTGGACATACTTACCAACAGTTTGGTTCCCTTACCTTAGCTCTTGAAGTAGAGCAAAGGTTTCCTGTAGATAAGTATCTAGTATAAATCTATTTTTTAGTATTCTTTTCATTTCGGGCCCGGTACTGACTTCTCTATTTCCTGCTCTCCTCCTCATGCTTTGAAAGTTCTTCCACCATAACGTAACATACCTTGAGAATTCCACAACAGCAACTTTCACCTTCTTATGGTCCTCATACTGATAATAGTCCAAAACTTGTTCAACCTTTTCTTCCCAATCTAAATAGTCATTAGCATTTCCAAAACCATTGAAGTTTGGGATTTAAAGCTTCATAAGGTCAGTAGCTCGTGCTTGAGTTCGTTTTTCCACTTCAACATACTCTTCTTCTTTGTCCTCTTCGTCTACTTCACCTAAGTTAATCCTTCTCTACATACGTTCTCCCACTCTTTCACCTCAATTTTGTTGAGCTGGGACCTGTCCTCTTACGGGTTAAATAGCTTGGGGAATGTTCTAAACAACATTAGCAAGCCAAAAGGCTAATGTATGAACAAATCTAGTTAAGTCGGCTATCAAATTAGCCATTTCGTCAAGTCGTTCGTTTATGCTTTTAGGTGTATTTTGGGCTCGTTGGCCATTGCAAATGACACCATTGTTATCATCTCCAATACTAGCGTTTACACTTGATTTAGTCATTCTTTTCTCAATGCTACTGCTTCTTGTAGAACAACATACATAAAGTTTCTAAATACTCAACTTTACTATCTTACAAGAAATACATAACTACTACTTGCTTTGTTTTCGTAGCTCAAAACAGAGTATAATAGGGCACACATAACAACAAACTACTATTTCTTCTTCTAACTTAATACATGTAGTTAACTCTAGCTCAACCATAACACACT
The DNA here is from genome assembly GCA_024138015.1 of Lumnitzera littorea. NCBI lineage: Eukaryota > Viridiplantae > Streptophyta > Magnoliopsida > Myrtales > Combretaceae > Lumnitzera > Lumnitzera littorea. The sequence continues at coordinate 54,171,195 of JAMXBB010000002.1, forward strand.
TTACCATAACCAATACTATAGACTACATAGTAATAATTATAGCTAAATAACAACTTACTTGCTATGAACCTTCATTTTGATGCCAAGATGATAGGGCCATACTAAGGATTGACAAGGTCAGCTATATTGAGGATAAATCTAAGCTTACTGAAAGCTTGAAATGGAGATGGAACATGCAAAAAGAGAAGCTAAATAAGTAAAACCCACAATCAACTCTAAAGATATGACATACCATGGAATTATCGAGGATTTACGAATTAACTTGATAGGATGCACAAGTTGGTCCAACAAAAGTATTTGCCACCTAGCCTTTTTTAATAGTTAGGATAAGAGTGATAAATGCAAGCAAGCAAACAAAAGGGATGTTTATAAGTAAGCAAGAGAGACTTGGAATATTTTATAATAATGTTGATGTATGTTTTGGCTACAATGTCTAAGAGGCTATTTATATCAAAATATTAGGGCAACTACTATAAATGGAAATGACTAAAAGGGTATTGTCCAAAATAAGTAATGTACAAGGAATATTAAAGGGCATAGATGAAAAATTAAGAAAAGTAGCTATCCTGTACGGAAGATTATATTACATGGTTTCTCGGACATGTGGCTGGCAACTAATGGGAGAATTTCTAACAAAAACAAAAAAAAATTATATGATTTAGTTGGAGCCTGTCGAGTAGAGGTACTGAACAGAGCTACTTTTGAGGTGAATTTGGCTCGGACATGCTTTGAGCAGTTCAAATTTTGGTCTGCTAAGTTGGTGGTTTGGTGGGCTGAGCTATTGTCCGAGTATGTCTCAGGTTGGTAGTTAGAGACTATGAATAGGCATGGGAGGGTTTGGTTTGAATAAAACAACATATTGGTATATTGAAGCAATTTGAATTCATCAATTACAGGTTGGCACAGGAGAACTCGCTTGGCTATACTCTTAAACCTTCGAGCTCAAGTTTGGGGTTAGAGGTCTAGTGATATGATTCCTATTAATCGTGGTATTAGTGAAAAATGCTGCAAAACCTTAACTGCAATCCTCTTCTGTTTGTCAGTTTGAGCCTTTCACCTTGATTCATTACACACTAAACAACAATCTATGTTTTGATATTCTTTTCTAAATGGCATACAGTCATTTTTGCATGCGTAGATTAAGTTCGCAACCATACCTAGCCTCCTTAGCATCTTCTATGATTCATAGTAAGATGAAGGTAATGTTTCGCCCTCTAGCAATAAGCTCTTTATAAACGCAAGCCAATGATTGAAGCTCTTCATAGATTATCGACCATCAACCTTCAAGTTCATTATTTGTATAACAATTGACAAAAGTGAAAACTTAGAGCATCTTAGATACACCTTACATTTTTCATCTTCAAATACAGTAGTCCACCTATCTGTCTCAACACCAACTTTTGCATCACCATCTATATTGTCATTCTCTAGATCAATTTTATTATATGCCATATCTTCTAATTTCTCATTATCTGCTTCATCATTGAATGACAAAGTTGCATCCAAGGTAGGCTTTTAAAAAATTATAACCGGGTTTATGCTAATTTACCCTTGTATTTTGGCAATTTGATATCTATGGAAAATTAGGTTAAAGAATGGGTTGGTAAGATTTGCCAGATATTGGCTACTAAAGACAACAATAAGATAGTAATCTAGAGATCGAATCTATTTTCTCTATTATGGCTATCGTTGGATGGATGGTTAAAGGATGAGATACATAGATGGAAAATAGGTATGGTTGATACCTAGTTTTAGGCTTGCTCAAGGCCCAATTTGAGTTGAGATCTCTTAAGGCCCATTAATGGCTAGACAATAGAATGCTATGCCTTCTCTAAGCATTCCACCCTACTTGAGCATTATGACCACCCATGGATAGTGTGAAGGCTCATGCTTCGAGAACTCGTTCTCAAGGACTCGGGTGAGTGCCCTAGTGAACTTGAAGTACGAAGGCTCATTTCACCTCCCAGGACTCGACCAAGCACTCGAATCTCAAGGACTCAATCGATCACTTAGACGAGCTCATAGTACTAAGGATCACTCCATCTTTGAGCTTAAGTACACTACGCAAGGACATCTCCTGTCCCCATAAGTTTTCCCTTTGGGCTTGGCTTATAGCTTGCAAGTTGCTTATGTCCCCTCTTCCACCTCTTTGGCTGCATTTGTCTTTTGCGCTTGCATCTTTCCTTGGCTCATTAATTGTGGCCTAACATCCATAGTACTGCTAGCATACCCGACATGCTTTGAGAATGTTAGAGCTCCAAATTATAGATGTAGCTACCAGTGTGGTTGTGGTAGACCAACTCCTAAAGTTACCCTATTAGCTCCCTAAGACATAACCTTGCCAGCAATAAGTACGGACGAACCTCGAGCCAACACATATCCTAGGTAGTTGTACTCCTTGCATTATACATAGTGTAAGGGGCTAACAGGTAAGGGGATTCAAACCTTCTATTCTTTATATTGCTCTCAATGCCAAAAACCTTGTTAAGCTTGAGCATTATCCTTATAGATTAAGAGTGCTGAGATGATACCTAATTCACCTTCTTCTAATCCTCCTTGTTGAATTAAGCATCGAAGAGCCCTTGTAAACACACCTACAAGGAGCTTTTTACAGGTGGATCAAAGCAAGGAGTTTAAATGAGATAGAAGCCTATTGACCCCTTAATCGAAGGAATTGAAGTTGAATTCTTCCTACTATCCGTAACTGATTCACCTACAATCAATAGGTATGAAATAGCTTATCTCAATCATATTGTTATCCCTTACTCCTTAAAAAGTTTGGTCACACTATGATATTAGGATATTTCAATGAAAAATAGTCTTGCCCATTTAAGAAAGCTCCATAAAATCAAGATGGAGGCCAGTATTGTCAACTTTATATTTAATAATATCATAGCTATATATGCTATGATCTTGCAATATAAAAGGTTCAAATTCGTTGATGTGTTGTCTTTTCACACATTTCAACTATAGTATACATGAGGCCATTTTTTGTGCCTTATTTGATAGTTTACACGATATTTAACATTCATTGCCATTTTGCTTGAACTAATAACAAACATATGACGCATCAGCACACATATGCAAATATAATAGCAAACATCAACTTTTACTCCTGCTTCTTCTTACACCTAGAATAAACAAATTTATATGGAGATTTATAATTAGTTTCATTTACCTCAAAGATATTCTATTGATTCTTATCATACATGAAATCTGGCGAAAAGAATGGTGAGGTTAGATAAGCTCTTTGAGTTTTATATCTAGCATTTTAAATAAATGTCAAGGGTGCAAAGCCTCTTATTCACCCAGAAAAAGCTATGAACTCTAGTTTCTGTTTTTTAGTTTTCCAAAAGGTTTAGTTTCTTCTAATGATTACATGGATTTAGATTATAATCACATCCGTTAACATGAACAACATAGAACTCACCTACCACATCAAATGGATGAAAAGCTCTACATTCAAATTATTAAAAATTTAATTGCTTTGATTTCTTGAAAATTTCCACTTTAGGTGGCTCTTAATGTCTTAAAAACAACAACATAATTGAAAATAATACACAATGCAGCAGCTTGTAAAAACATCTCTAGCTTTTTTTTTTCTTTTTTTGTAATAGGTTATATCAATTATAAATCTACTTGAAGCAGACAAATGTTATAAATAATACTCTTCCATTAATTTTCATTTTCATAAATAACTGAAGAACGCACATGTAGTGGACAACCCATTTTCCAATTTTCACATTCCAAAAATTAACTTAAAGGTGCTAATTTTAAGGCTAAAAAGATATACATGTATCATTTTCAAGTGTATCCATACAAATGTTACTTCCTATGTGTTTGACACAACAAATAATATGAATTGAACAAAACAAATATATAAAGTACTTTGAAAGGTTTAAAGATGGATCGAATATGAACGTTATATAAAATGCCTTGCAAATATATGATTGTTTGAATCAATGAATCAAGTTCCTACCGTAAAAGCCATACACAACTACCCCAGTACTACTTTTCCAAGTCAAAATTAGAATGTTAACTGAAAAAAGTAGCTAAGCTTGAAGGCAAGACTAAGTTCAACTCAAGTGTAGGACTAAAAAACTATCAAGCAAACCGGTAAAATTGACTTCCCTCACTCTTTCTCTCCGCTATTGTGCAGTTCTAAATTTACCTACCCTTTTACGGCATAATTCACACTTTATAGGAAACAACAAAATTCAATCAGTTAAGATAATAAGATAAATCTTTTCCTAATATACCCTAAAACATTAAAAAAAAATAAAGGATTCTCATGAACCACAAGTAAAAGCTTTATGCAATTCCAATTAAACTTAAAAAAAAAAAGACTCTAAGACATCACATATTACTACAATATTCACACTTAAATTCTTTACCAAAAATCTAGTTATTATGGACCCATAAACAGATGTCTACGGAATCAAGAAAGTTGACCATAAAAATATAAAAAATCATCGCATACAAGAGAGAGAGAGAGATTACCTTCTAATTTTTCTTCTTCCCCTGTTGATGAAGCTCGTGTGAAAGGGAATCTTGAGAATAGTGTTCTATTCTTCTTTTATTTGTTTCTTACCTTTCAGCCAAAATTGGCTTTGGTTTCGTCGATGGGTTTTGAGCGCCCTCTTCTTCTTTTTTCGTTTGATTATTTTCTTTCATTTGGCTGGCCTTTTTTTTTTTTTTTTCATCTCTTCTTCTCTTTGTTAAGTATATATTAATTAATATAATATGCTATGTTAAATTGTTTCAAATATACATGCTATATTAATTAATGTACTACGGCATGTTAGATTATACATCATATTAATTAATATACGTTGCTATGTTAACTTATTTCGTATCTTTATCTTCATTTGATTATTTATTTATTAAACTATATTCCATTCCGGTCCAGTTTTGCATCTTGTTAGTTTTTTTTTTTTTTTTCTTACCCTTGGCCATAGGCCATAAAACAAGAACCAAAATTTATTTTCACTTAAACTATATGCCTTTTGGAAAATTTACAATAAATAAATTATTTCATTAATTTGATAATGTAGACACCTCATTTTTGCCTTATTGTATTTTTTTTTAAATAAAGGAAAAGGGTCCTAATTGAAAAATACAAAAGAAAATTAGAAAATACATAAAAAAACACAAAAAATTATAATTAAAAAATATATAAAAATAAAAAAATTAGGAAAATATAATTTTTTGGGCCAATAAATGTCTCAAGTCAATTTTAAGGCTTTTGAGTCATTTAGAGATGGTTATCTTATTTTAAAGGTCAAATAAAATCAAAATGCACATATGCAATTTGATGGTTCTGAGCCATATTAGAGAATATTAAATTTTTTTTGAAATTTTAATATTTGGACCATGGTTAATATCCAATATTTTTTTTCAAAAAAATGAGATTAATTTAAATTAATTATGGTTTTAAACGATTCTTTAATTGAATTTAAATTTGTTGATTTACCAAAGGAGTAAGCTTTGAAGTAACCGTATGATCAATGAACAAGAGCTCATAATACCCTTAAATTGTATTCAATTTGACAATTAATTTTGATATATGTGCACTAGACTTGCTCTTGGAAAGGATTGCATTTTTTTTATTGTGTTAGGAATTAGTAGATTTGGCTTGAACCGGGTTTTCTTATTCGAAGACCAATCCAAGCCATTTTATTGGCTATTTGCAATTAATTTGCATCATAAAGTTGAGAGAATAGATTAGCATAGTTGGTTAGGGCATGTACATGAGCTTCATAGGTCCTATTTTTGAATCCTCTTTCAAGCGTAATGCGCCTTTGTTGTTTTTTTTTTTTTCCCACCAAAATGCCACTTGTCGTGTGGCTATTGGGTGTTTAAGTCAACTTCTAGAGTTGACTCCTCCTTCTTCACTGTTCCTCCCTCTTGGACAGTTGCCTTCTCTTCAATTTTTCATCCCTTTTTCTCCATGATTTCACTAAATTAATAGTGAAATCATGGAGATCACCTAGGATAATATGTATAGAGAACCAAAAGCATTGCTAAGTTCATTCTCTTTATGAAGCAAATCGCATCTAAAAATCGAAAAAAAAATAAAACTTAAAATCTGAGGTTGCACAACTACGATTGATTCGGCTATTTATGCTACTTTCCTAGCTTACTCAAGCTTGGAGAGTATAAGTAGGACCCTAGACACTCTATTCTATCATTAGTTGACTCAAAATCTCACTTACACAAACACTTTTACGCGTTCTCTCTCTCTAAGGTTTGTTACTTTCTCTCCTTAGTTGGTAGCTCATTGTTGGTGGTTTTCAAATAAAAACACCATCATAGTCAAGCTACCTAAGTCTCAAGCTTTTGAAAGCTACCCTCTTGCGCTCATTACCGTAGTCTACCAACCGTGTTCCACCACCAAGGGTTTCTAAGCAAACCCTACCAGTATGGTTACCACACATCCCACCATCTATTGTACATCTAGGTGAAAACCACCTTCTCTAATCAACTCACCATCCCTTAAAAGCTAAGACTCGATGGCAGATTTGCCCTCAAGGGTAAATACAGTAGGTTTTACAAACCCTTTCTCTCTCTACCCTTCATTCGACCAACTACCAACACCACAAATCTAATACCATCCACTGTAACAACATTGTCCCTAGACCACCATTTGTCAATTAGAAACCTACAAATCCAAAGTTTCTTAATCGTTTTGGAGCTTAAAACTCGTTATAGCAACCACCTGATGGGAATTAGCCTTCGATTATATTTAAGACAAGGCAGACTTGTTTGAAGCCTAGGCCTATCATTGCTTATCGAGGCTAAGCAGAAGCTAAAAGGATGAGAGGAAGGAAGATAAAAACTTGGCATCAAGTCTTTTGTCAATCGAGGTGTAGAGATACCACAAGGCCGAGTATTTAGACCAAAGAACCACTTGGTACAGCATCAAGAGACTTGTGCTAACTGATTCTAGAACTCGACAATTGTGGGCCGACCTTTCTAATGTCTTAGCCAAACTCTACAAGACTTCGGGGACTCCTTCTTAGACCAGCATATCCAACTACCGACCTAGTCCGATTTAGATATTACTCCTTCCAGGACATGCCAAGTGACTACATGTTGACTCTCCTTGTAAAACGTATGATTTTGTATTTTGTATTATTGTATATGTTTTCCTTTATTTTATTTATGGGCCCAATTCTTTAAGATTTAAGGTCTTGTACATTATTTACAGTTTTGCCACTAGGGTTTAAGACCTACTATAAATAGCAACATTTGTAAACATAATAGGATATATATACATAGATGACCATATATACGAAATCAGATGGAAAAGTATATTCCTACTATTGGAATTTTTCCTTTTTGAGCAAAGCTACTCTTGAGCTAGTATTTGCCAAATTATTAAGTGTAGATTAAACTCTTTAATTATCCCCGTGTTCTTATCAATCTTATCCTCATGATCGTGGTGAATCCTTTCATTTAAACCGATTAGTGAGTTGCATCTAACCTTCATTTGAATGCCAAGCAACATTTAGTGTTCGTGAGTTATATCGGACCTTATTTTGAGCTCAAATCCTTGATTGTGTTCATGTCTTGGTATGTGATATCCATTTACATTCACTATCGAAACCAACCATCTCACTTCTCGTCCGTTAAACCTATTCGACCCATTCTGACCCTATTTCGAGAACCGCTATTGTTCCTTCGATCCATATCATCTTGGTATTAGAGCTTAAGGGAGATACGCGTACTAGTGTTCTTCAAAGTTTGATTAGTGGTTTGTACCTCTTTATTAATCATTGTTCTGTAGTGTAGTGAGCTGTTCATAGTAGTTGTTTGTCAGTAATAGTAGCTATAGAAGCTGAGTAGTAGTTGTTTTTGGGTTACTGTAATTGTGTTTTGTTGTTTGTTCAATTTTTTGGAAAATTACTGTACGGGAAAGAATGTCGGAGGATAGTGTCAACAACACAGGTGATAGTCTTTGTGGAAGTTTGAGATGACGTGTTGTTAACTTAGAATACTAGATTCAAAACCTCATTGACTCTATTCAAGAACTTACAAGGTTAGTTAGAGGCCGATGTAATGGCGAGAAGAAAGAAGGGCATGAACACCTACCAGTAGAATCGGTTCTAATGAACTTGACAATGATAAGTGACAGTTAAGAAGAGTTGCCCAGCCGAGAATAAGAGAAAACCAACTCGAGCTGATAAGAAGAAATGAAAGGAGTGTTGACTTAGAAACAAATCAAGGAGCCTGGAGAAGAGAGTTGAGGCAGAGAAGGGACATGGTCGAGCAGAGCTCTAACAAAAGTGGCCGATTCGAGGTGAAACAATTAGCTCAGAATGCAAGGGATGAACCTCGAGCACTTGGTCGAGGACTTGACAATGTGAAGCTGAAACTATCGACCTTTAGTGGAAGTAGTTGACCTAAAGGATTCCTTAACTAGGTTCCTCGAGTCAAGAAGTTGTTCGACTGTTACGAGTGTAATGAATGAACAAAGGTTAAGCTGGTATCATTATCCCTTGTTGAGTATGTAAGCCTTTGGTGGGATAAGTTGTTTGGTATGCGAGATGTTGAAAGAGAAGAGCCAATTAGAAGATGGAGGCTTATAAAGAGGTTGATGAATCAATGCTTTGTGTTGACTTACTTCAAGCAAGAGATGCTCTATGCTTTTAGCACTTGAGATAAGGTCGAAATATTCTTGAAGAGTATTTACAAGAGTTTGAAACCTTCATGACGAGATGTGAGATTGCCAAGCTACAGGATCGTACCGTTACTAGGTTCTTGAGTAGACTTCGGGATGATATTGCCGACATAGTTGAATTGCAGCCGTTTAACTCTCTGGATGAGCTAATTAATTTGGCATTAAGAGTAAAGAGATAGAGGAGAAGAAGGCATCAGAGGTTGACTAGTCAACCTTAACAAGGCAACCTTGAGCTTAAGAGGTATGCCGAGAGAAGGCAAGAAAAGAAGATGGAGAAAGGAGAGCCTAGCCAACCAATTCATTTTGAGAAAAGGATTGCCAAGAAAGAAAAGGCACTTGGCAAAAAGGTTCGAGAGGTGAAGTGCTTCAAATGCTTAGGCTATGGACATATTGTGTCCCAATGCTCGAATAAAAGGGTTATGGTCTTGAAGGGTGAGGGGCTCGAGGCTCAAATCGAGAGTCAAAGTGACAAGAGTTTAGAAGACTAATTGATAGAAGAAGATGTCTATCCCGAGGACCTGGATAAACTCCTAGTTATGGCCATATGAGCTGACCTGAAGGTTGATCTCAAACAAAGAGAAAATTTATTTCACATGTAGTGCCTAGTGAATGGGAAGACCTGTTCCCTGGTTATTGATGGACGTAACTGCACCAACATCATTTCTGTTAAGTTAGTAGAAAAGATGAAATTGCCAACCTATCCGTACCCCTAAACTTATGGATTGAAATGGTTTAATAACAAGGGTATGGGCCATGTGCATAAAAGAGCGCGAATCGTATTCAAGGCAGGGTAGTATGAGGATGAGATTGACTTTGACGTAGTGCCTATGAATGCCGCGAATCTACTTCTTGGCCGACTATGAGAATTTGATCGGAAAGTGATCTATGAGTTGACCTTTCTGATGTCTCAGCCAAACATTGTAAGACTTCAAGGACTCCTTCCCAAACCTGTACATCCAACTGCCAACCCTGTCTAATTGGATACTATTCCTTCTAGGACATGCCGAGTGACTGCATGCCGACTCTCCTTATAAAATGCACAATTTTGCATTCTTGTATATGTTTTCCTTTATTTTATTTATGGGACCAATTCTTTAGAGTTTAAGGCCTTGTACATATTTACAGTTTGGCTACTAGGGTTTAGGACTTGTTATAAATAGCAACATCTGTAAACATCACAGGATCTATATACATAGACGACCATATATACGAAATCAGATAGAAAATTATATTCCTGCAATTGGAATTTTTCCTTTTTAAGCTAGCATTTTCCGGATTATCGAGTGTAGATTAAACTCTTTAATTGTGCTCGTATTCTTATTGATCTTGTCCTTGAAATTGTGGCGAACCCTTTCATTTAAACCGGTCAGTGAGTTGCATCTAACCTTCATTTGAATCCCAAGCAATATTTAGTGTTCGTGAGTTGTATCAAACCATATTTTGAGCCCAAACCTTTGATTATGTTTATGTCTTGGTATGTAATATTCATTCACATTCACCATTAAAACCAATCATCTCACTTCCTGTCCATCAAACCCATTCGACGAATTTTAACCCTATTTCGAGATCCATTGCTGTTTCTTCGATCTGTATTACCACCCATTCATAGCCACATGCATTGCAAGTGATTAGGTTAGACGAACTAAGTTTGACCTAATACCCAACCCAGACCGCTTTACTACCTGGATTGCATAGTAACCTAAGTTCCCTTCTTCTATTTTGGTTCGTTTTCCTTCCATTTTATTTTTCTTTTTTCTTTCTTTATTACTAAAAAGAAAATTGAGTAAACCAAAAAAAAAAAAAAGATAATAAAAAAAGTAAGTCTTTTGATCTTTTTTTTCTTTCAACAAAATTTTTCAAATAAAAGAATTTGTTTACCTTTAACAAATTTTTCAAAATTAAATAAACTAATAAAATATATTTATTCACTTAGAAAAAGTTATTTTCAAAAGTAAAATTTGAACCTTTTTTTTTTTTTTTAATTAGGACTTCTTTTAGAATTTTCTAAAAAAAGACTAAATCACCAAAATTAGAACCCTATTAGGGTTTTCTTTAAATCCAAATGAATAAAAATGTAAACCTAATTGTTTTCCAAAATTAAAAAAAAAAATCAACTCATTAAAAGTTTTATAAAGGAGTGAACTACGGAAGTTTGATTCAAAATAGCGGGTATGTAGGCATTCATAGGAAATTATAGGGTGACTTAAAACATGTAAAAAAAATTATTTTTCCTACATTTGTAAATTTTATTTCAATTTCTCATTTTTGGCAAGTAGATGTAATTTTATTTATTTATGAACAAATATTGTCATTAAATGGGTATATTAAAAAATAAATTTAAATTTGGAAAATTAAAGTGATACCTATTAAGGTTTAATAAGGTAGCCTCCGAACTCAGATATCTAGTTTCTTGAAACATTTTCATAAAAAGTTTTCAAAGTCATAAGCTAGTGGCCAAATTAAAATCAATTTGCCTAATTGATTCTAATTTGATCACCTTTCCCAGTCTTATTAGGTGGCGACTCCAAATGTTTTCATAAATAAAGAAATCGAGTTTTCCTTAACTTTAGTTGAGGGTTTAAACTAAATGGGCACCAAGTTCAGTTTAAATTAAGTTAATGGAAACAAAATAAAAATCTAAAAATTTAACCTCGATAGCTTGGTGCTCCACTGGAGACGTCCAGAGGGATAACTACTTAAACCTTCCGAAATTAAAATTATTTTTGAAAATACCCATTGCATGTCGTATTTCCTTTCTGTAAATGTATTTTATTTATTTGTATATTTGTAGTAACCTATGTAAGTATACTAGGGGCATGTTGTGGGATTAAATTGCATCATATACGTTTGTTAGATATGATCAAAACTAGGTTGTCTTAGGACCCTAAGAGAAGAGCCATTATGTAAATTTCGGATGTTGTGGGGTAATTATCTTCCAGAGTTGATCAAGTTACTCTACTTAAGCTTTGATGTGACCAACGAACTATTTCTTCTAAAACGTATGAGATCACAGAGTTTAAGGACCTTTAGAACCTAACCTAATTGCATACATGAACAATTAGATCAATGAATAAATAACAATGGAGCATGTTAACCAAGGGTTGTTATTTTGTTGGAATTCTTGTATTATCCATGTACATTAGTATAGAACTTTTCTTGTAAGCTTGTAATTTTCCCTATATTGTGTATTTCCTTATAAATTACGTCATTGTATAGATATCTTTTGTATATTTCAAGTTTATTGTAAATCTATTTTCATGTAAAATTTTTCATTTCCTTATAATTTCATATTTATTGTAATGATGGAATTCTGATACAATTGCAACCCTAAACACTTGATATCACCACATTTTTATTTAATCGTTGGTTCCTTGCATCCATGTGCCTCCATGTTATGTATTTTTGTTACCTTTATTTTCAGGTTCATAAGGTAATCGTGTTTACTATCCTATAAAATATTTCATTGTTGCTATTCTTAACTATTTAGGCAGTCACCATTTTGATAAATCTATTAACCTTCCAGTTAGAAATTTTGTAGGTTATATTTGTAGATTATTTTCCAACCATTTCCAAATAGTCTTCAAAATAATTGGTACTTCTTTTACTTGTGTCAAGTCCCAATTAGATCTCATAACTTGCAAATAGTCTTTTTCATTTAAAAATAATAGAATTTAAAAATAATAATTCTCTTTGTAAATATTATAGATTGTAATGAAATCATCACCTTGTAGATGGTCATTTTTCTTACAAACATGTAAATAATTATCCGCAAGTAAGTAATTGGTCTATCCCCCCACAAATCTCAAAAACTATTCATTTGTAAAGAGTCTTTTTTTTTTTTTTTTGAAGATTTATAAAAGCATCTTCCCTCTCTTTTCTAAGCAACCACATTACTCTTGTAAAATAATTACTTCCCTTCCTTGTCAATAATTGGTAGTTAGTTGTAAATATCAGGTATCCCATGAAAATTTTCTTTTTAGGTGTCCTACATTATCCTTCTTGTAAGTAATCTTTTGAATACTTACAAGTCACAATTTTTCATTATTAAGCTCACTTTGTTTTCTTTCTTCCATTCTAAGTTAGAAGTTTTATAGAACTTTGTTAACTAGGATCATATTCTTTTTAAACAAGATGGTTAATGTTAGTTTAACTCTTTTTCTTTCAAAATCAGGTTCTTGAGAATTAAAAAAAAAAAAAACGGAGAGAATTGCTAGCAGGGTTGGATTCTTATCAGGAGTTCTCAAAAGCAATGGCCAATAGTGGAAGCAATGACAACAACCTTGATGATGTCAACCTTACTAAGTTGAGGATTTGCTCCTTGGAGCAAACCGATGGAAAAATATTTGAATAGCTCAATTTCCTTGTTGATAGTGTTGTATTACTTAAGGCCACCATGCCATCTAATGAGGAACATTTCGCAGCTCAACTCAAAGTTTATCATAACCCACCTCTTAAAGTAGAAGAAACTTATCACTAGGTTAAGCTTATTAGTGAGCCCAATAGTGATGCCTTCCCCATCAACTTAGGGCTCAGTTATAAGGGCCTCAATAAGTTAGAATTAAAGCTCAGTCAATAAATCTTAGAACAAATGAAGGCCCTAAGTGGTTATGATAGATTTGATCAGGTGAGGATCACTAATGTCACCACTTATGATGCAAGAGTCTTTCCTGAAAAATTTAAAGTACTAGAGTTCAAAAAACACAATGGGATCGAGTGCACCATGCTACACATCAGACTGTACGTTACAAGATTGGTAAATATGTTTAATATGACCAATTAATGGTCTAGACTTTCCAAGACAGCTTAACAAGCCTTGCATTAAGCTGGTATGACCAACTTGATCTCAATCAAATAAATACTTTAGAGAAATTGGCTCGAGCATTCTGTCTCGCTCCAAAAAGGTGGAGTTATAATGGTCTTGCCATAAGAGCCATTGTAAGATAGAAACTAACCTTAAAGTTGCTATCTTAGACCTAGTTCATATTAGGTGTACTTGACTTTATTCCTTTGAAGCATCCAATTTGATATTTGTTTAATATAAACCTGTGAAATAATCTTTAAAAATAAACTTGAAATTCAACTTTGCAAAAGAGTCATAGTAAATCCCATAGGTATCTTTCATTTCATATATAGACTAGAATATTGAAAACTACACAAAACTACACCTACCAAGCTCTTAGAGGAGTCCTGTGTAGTTTTCCTTAAAAGTTAAGAAAGTCAATACTAAGGACCACAACTAGCTATTCCTTGTTACGCTTCACTCCTCATCCTATTTTGCTAGTGCTCTAGTTTAGGGTAGGTATTTATAATTCATTTGAAACCTGTAAAACAAATTATAAAGGGATAAGTGATAACTTGCTCAGTAAATGGCGTAAAGATAGAAATATGTATTCAACATATTACAAGTAGGTTTTTTAACCTAGTTAGTTAGATGTAGAGTGTGTATAAGCAAATTTCATTGCATGATGTTATCCAATTCATTATGAGATTAGAGAAATTATGCCTGTTCTAATCCAGATTGAGGACCTTAACATCGTACATTAGCGAATTGAAACCAAACCAGAGTTAGTACAATGGAGAACACCTTCTTCCTGTGACCACCTTCAAACTATGGCCTCTAACCTTACCGCGACCTCCTCTCTTGTCACTTAGTTTGGCTTAAGGTAGGGAAAGGATCATTTCAGCTATCCTTATCGAAGGGAGTCTATGTTTGGCCTAAGAATCCTAACTGTTACCCTTAGTAGGTTGTGATGCATATCAGGTTAGATGTTAAGCCAAGTTTGAGTTAGTTTATTTGTAAGGTGATTAACCAAACTAAAAAAGTTCAAGCATAATAATATTCACACAACAACCATAACATGGAGCTTAACTCCCATTACAACAAATTGAAATTCAATCACAAGCATTGCTTATGTACAAATAGCTAACTATAATCACAAGCAATTACATATCAAAGTCTCTAGGTATTCTGAAATAATACCTTAAAATGTTGTAAAGCATTGATACCACTTAACTAGACTTCTCGTTTACTTATTTAAGGTGCAACTTGCAACATGCCTTTGTCGATAGTTTCTATAATACAGAGGTCGTTTTAGTATTCATATAACTTATATATATAGGTCTTACTCTATAACTCAGATTATTTTCTTTAGTCTAGGTTTCACTATACTTAATTATTTAGATTTTAAGTCCCTTGTAATTATTCTCGTTTTTAGCTTGATTTTGATTTAACTTCCAATTTCGTCTCCTATTCAACCTTTGAACTAGGTTTGGATTAACTCCCTACTGATCAATACATACTCTACATTTTAGCTTAATTCCGACCACTCCTCTTCATCTCTGGTTATGGGTTAGTAGCCAACATTATTCATAACCTTAGTTCAACTCACATTCCAATTGAACTTCCATTCAACACATTTTTACACAAAATATGAAGTTGCATAATTAGGAATTTATCCACTAATCTTCAACATAGTATAAACCGATCGCTTGTACCATTCAAAATTATTCCCATGTCACCATCCATCATCATATTATACTTGAAATCAAATTAAATTAAATTCTATGTTAGATTCTTAAAGAATGTGCAATTAAGGATTGAAAATCCCAAATTTAGTATGATTTACAAGCTCATAAGTTAACAAAGTTTTAGAAAATATGTTTGACAAAAGTCTTTATGTAGCTACACTATATTTGTATTGAATAATTTCTAGAAAGTTATCGAAGTGAAAATAACATGATTATGGATTTTGAAAACAACTTCGAAATGTGCGCATTTTTAGTAATTTCTTAAGGGTGGTACATATAAAATGACTAAATTTCATCAAAGTAATTTTTTTTTTCATGATCCTCACCAAAATAATATTTTCATATGATTTTACATACAAAAATAACATAAGAATATATAGTTTTTTCCTAGAATTTTCCTACATAGTTTTGTATTTTTTTTTAGAAGCTAAAGGAAAATCGAAGTGAAATTAGACACATGTCGACAAGATATGCTACGATCACTTGATGATGGCCATCCATGCCGGTAGCTTAAACAAGGCTTTTCTTGTCTAGGGACAGTATTGGCTCTACAATAGATTGCTGGTTGATGCTCAAACCCCTCATGATTAGATCATAGCGATAAGCTCCCTTAATCCTTCAAATTTTCCACGATTTTTTTTTTTTGTCCCCTTTAACTTCCTAAGTTAAGTTTTTGACTAAAATGAAGAAATGTGGTCCAGGTAGTGTCTATATAGCACTGGAGACGGTGAAGTCTTTTTTTTTTTTTTTTTCTATTTTCTTTTTCCTTCTACAGCAATGTGTCTCCATATTGTATTGCTTAGAAACCAGGTGTCCTTCTTAGTTTATTTATAATCTTAATCACTTATTGCACCCCTTGGAATGTTGCCATGCCTATCTCCTTTAATTTTGCTATATGTAGTCTTTGTTTGTTGAATATTTATTAGTTAATTTTGTTACTTTAAACACCATGTAGGTATTTAAGGTTTTTCTTTTCTTTATTTTTTTTTTATGGTTATATAGAAATATATCTATTTCTACGTATTAAATATGGTAGTATATATATTCATGTTTATTTTACATATTAAATTTGTTTAAAGGGCATAAATTGTCTTTGGAGATTACTTCATGTTATCTTAATTTTAATTAATTTTTTTTTTTGAATCCATATGATCTATCTTGATTATCTTATTAATTATCGAAACTTATTTCGTGTACTTCTGATAAGTAACGAATAATGTACTTATATTCACTAAACGTAATACTAAACTATTTTATTGTTTGATTTTCTTAGTTCCAAACTCACGAAGCTACTTCTACTAATATTCTTAGTATTCTTACCTTTAGCTTAATGTTTTAGCCTCTGGTTCTATTTGAAAAATTCCACACATTGTATTACTAGATCATCTAGTAGTTTTTAAATTAGTTTTTGATTCTATGCTTAGCAATTTGAAGAATAAATTATCAATATTTAGTAATTAAAGAAACCTATGTCTACATATAGCAAAAATCATCTATAACTTAATGAATGTATATATTATTTAAATATACTTACATTCTAAATTAATAATTTTACAAGCTACGTAAATCATCTTTAATGTCTTGCTATATCTTGGAACTTGGAATTTGAATAAAGAGCTACATAAATAATGACATGTAAAGGCTAGCTTAAAAAAATATAATTTACTTCACATTCACTTTGTATATTTTACCTCATCTTGAGAAACCAATCGGTCCTATAATGTGAAGATTAATTGGATCTAGAGTTTTCATTTGAAAATTCTTCCATTGCCGTTAGTTTTCTGTAGGAGTTCAATTTGTTATGTTAGATGATTATAATTGAATTCCCACTTCCTTGCTACGTTGAGGTAATAAATTAATGAAGTTCATAGTTGTTACTTAATTTAATTTCTAAAGTATTGTATTTTAAAGTACATGTTACCCCTATTTCATGCTAGCATATGTATTTACTCTTCACTTACTAATTGTCTTTAGTAAGTCCTATTTTATATATATATATATATATATATATATACTTATTCCAAACGATTGACGTTCAAGCTAAATAACTTTGAGTAGTTTCCTTTTTATCTATATGCATGCATGTATGTATGAATGTATGTATATAGATATATATATATATCGAAACTTGTCATTTGAGTTTCTGATAAGGAACAAGTGATACTAAATAACTTATATTTATGTGAAATCAAACCTCTTACAATGTCTATTTTATGAAACACACATTATGAAATTATTTCCTTTGACTTCATATGCAAATAGATTTCATATTATTATTTTTATATACCAAATGATTTATCTATAAGGTCTTAGAGTACATTGAGACTTGTTATTCAAGTTAACAATAGCGGTTTAATAATCTTACTTACACTCACTACCCTTTTTTAAGTTCTAGGCTTAGGTAAATGTAACATGTCTACTTGAGTCCAACTTAGCTACACAAAATTCGGGGTCTCATACATTCTATGAGCATTATAAGTTTAATATTGAGATAGCTCCTTCAATTTGGCACCTACACACAATGAGTAAGAAGAAAAATGAGTCCTTTAGGGAATACCCCCAAAGATGGAGGGCCATGGTTGCTAGAGTTGTTCCTCCTCTCTCTGAAAATGAATTAATATTTGTTTTTATTGACTCATTAGAGGAATTTTGTTATGGGCACTTGTTGGGTAATATAATGACTAGTTTTGCTGATATTGTATCTGTTGGAAGCCGAATTGAAGAAGCCATAAGAATAGGAAAGCTCATTAGAAAGAGACCAGCCTTACCAAGTTCTTAAGCAAATGTGAATAATATAACATTAGAAGTTACACCATACATGAAGGGCTCAAAGATACCCAGAAGGAAGTTCACTCAAATCCTTGTCCTGTTATCTAAAGCCTGTGACTAACTAAGAAAAGAGGGCCTATTGCAACAAAAAGTCTCGATGCCAAGATACAGGGTAAGGAAATATGACCTAAATGCATAATTTGAATACCATATGGGTCAACAGGGACATTCTATTGACAACTGCCAGGAGCTAAAGAACAGAGTTCAACATTTCATAAACATAGGGGTAATATGCTTGGACTCAATTTAAGGGCATATTTTGCAATGTTTGTAAAAGATAAGTGATTCAAATAAAATGCTTTGTTTGCATTTCTCCTATTTTAAGATTTCTCATTAGTTAAACTGTTTAGAATGAAGAGAGACAAGATGAATTCCTAAATGCCAACCCCGAGACACTTTGAGAGTTGAGTGACATCATTGTGAGGCTATTGGACTCATTCCTTAAAGGAGTTACATCTTAAATTTGATACGTGAATCAAAATGAAGTTAGACATTTATTTTCAATATCTTAAATGCAAAATCCCCATCAACCCCATTGAGCCTTTTGAATGAAGTGTTTTTAAAATCAAACCCTATAGAGAATCACTCTACAATGGGGGAAATAAGAGGGTAGGAGTATTAATCAAGATAAAAGGTTAAAACTAATTTGTGCTTACTTTAGTTGCATCAATTCAACAGTAATTATCACCTATGATAATTGATTTTCTTTAAGATGAAGAAGAGCTTCCATTCTAAATACTAAACACAAACTACACATACCTTAAGTTGCATGCTAAAAGAAGAAGTGATCACCTTTATCTTGAGTCAAAATGAAAGAAAGAAGAAAAAAAAAAGAGAAAACAAAAGAAAAGAAAAAAGGGAAAAAAGGTAAGAGGAAAAATGAGAAAATTTGAAAGGAAAAATGAAAAGTTTACTCGAGAAATAGATTTACGCAAACAAGGCGATCAAGTCTAAAGCCCTAAAGCCTAAAAGAATTAAGGGCATAGAAATCCAGTTTTGAATTAAGACCCATGCTTCAAATAAAGACCCAAAAAAGATTATTAAGTTGGTTAAACATGATTGTAGATACCTTATTTTCACCCTTGTAATTTTTAGAGTTTCTAGTAGAATAATAAAAAAAAGGGTCTTAATTAGAAAAGTATATAAAAAAATCTTAAAAACTAAAAAACTTAGAAAAGTTAGAACTTTTTTTAGGACAATAGTAGTCTTATGTTATTGCTAGAGTCATTGGGTCAAATGGATTGAGTCATCTCATTTTTGGTATTGGAAAAGGTCTAAGTGTGTAAAATTGTCAAATTAGGTGTAATTTTAAAATTATTTTTACTTATATATTTTATATTTTATTTTAACATGTGTGTACGATTTGATATTTAGGTTGGTCATCGAAGGTTTAAGTTGCAACTAAGTTTAGTGTTTATTTTATTTATTTTTTTCTTTAATTTAACAAAAAAAAGGTTAAAGGGTTAGGCTAAGTTACACTTGGTTCGTATAATTGGAGATTGGGGCCAAAGGCCCTTAACGTGGATCAAAGTCTATTAAGGAGCAAGTGTAAAGTGCCTACTTTTATTTTTTGCCCAAGTGCGTGTAGCATATGTGCCTGGGTTTTCCTCCCATCATCTTTCTTGCAATGGATCCATAATTTTTAGTCTCTTTCCATCTTTGGGTCGGTTACTTCAAGGTCACTTTTTACCACTTTTTTTATACGATTTCACCAAATTTTTGGTGAAATCATGTAGAATACGTGACCTAGTATTGAATCAATCTCATAAGTGGTCCAAATTCAACCAAAATGCACTTCAAATCGGCCTTTTCAAGTTTAGACTAATATAAATTCAACCTCTTTGTCTTAGTTCTAGTAGTAGTTCACTCTCAAACTTACTCAAAAACACCATACCTAACCATTTCTCTCTTTATTCGGTTTGTCACTATCTATCTCTTTAGCTTAAGCTTTGAATTGAAGCTCCTTGAGTAAGTCTAACATCACCAATACAATTCCCATGCCTTAAGCTCTTCAATACACCCTCTATCTCTTGCCGCCATGCCATTTACTATCTTTAGCCGACGCCTAAGATTCGACCCATTACATTACCACTTGAAACCCCTCTTTTTAGGCACTCCTATGCAAAACCACCATTATAGTTGATCTTGTGGTGGTCGAAAACCCCAAGACATATATCCCTATCACACCCAGCAACACTTTCACACAGTTACCACCACCACCATCAACCTCTCCACCTTTAACCACCCTTAAATGGCCACCAAATACGATGGCACTTTGCCTACCTCCACATTGTCCAATTGGAAACACACAACAAATCTTTTACTTGCTTGAAAAACAACCTGAATTGACCTTTGAATCAGCCTTCAGTGTCACCTCCTCCTTCATTCTTATCACGCAAGTGCGAGTCACGTATTGTCCTAACTTTACCTGTACTTGGACCCAAAATCCACCCTTGGCTCGTATATCCTACCCATTCACCTAGGTTCACCCTTCTTTTATGCTTCCTCTTATATTATTTCTTCTTCTTCTTTCTTTTCTTATCATTTTATTTATTTAGTTACTTATAATTGAAAAATAAAAGAGAGAGAAAAAGAAAAATATGAAAGTAAACAGAAAAAAAGAAGAGAATTTGTTACCTTCATAGTTTATTTTTGTTAGGAAAAATAAAAAATA
This sequence comes from Lumnitzera littorea, assembly GCA_024138015.1. Classification (NCBI taxonomy): domain Eukaryota; kingdom Viridiplantae; phylum Streptophyta; class Magnoliopsida; order Myrtales; family Combretaceae; genus Lumnitzera; species Lumnitzera littorea. Next base: position 54,191,909 of record JAMXBB010000002.1, read on the forward strand.
AACTTTTAATGTTTTATCCATTTTTCTTTCTTTTCTTATCTTTGTAAGAAATGTATACTTTGTCACCTAGAAAAATAATTTTCCAAATAAAAATAATACATAATAAACCTCTTTCAAATTTAGGTCTTCTTTCAGATTTTATTCAAAATAAGCACCCATTAGGACCCTTTTCTTAGTATTTTTCCTTAAATAGACTAAAATGGTTAAATAATGTAAATCAGACTATTTTTCAAAAGTATAATTAATCAACACATCTAAATTTTTGAAATGAACTATGAAAAGTCTGATTCCTACTGGAAGGCATGTAAGCACCTATGGGGAGACTTAAAATTGTGAAATCTTTTTAATTTCCTTTGTGTAAATAAATTCAATTTGTTATTTTTGTTCTTTTTTTTGTGCAAATAGAATTAATTTTTTTTTGTAAAATTAGAATTATACATTTGTGCTGAAAGGGGTATTTTGGAAAAATAAAATTAATTCTGGAAAGTTAAGGTTGTACCCATTTGAGTTTAATAGGTTTGCCCTTGAACTTAAAAGATCTCTAGTGTTTCAAAAATCATTTTTTAGAAATGATTTTCTCATAGATTAGTGACTAAGTTAGAATTAATTTACCCAATTAGTTCTAACTTAATTTTTTCCTTACTTTGGTCTGGTGGTGACTCCAAAAACTTATTTTTTAAGAAGAACCAAAATTTCCTTAAATTCTTAGTTGAGGGTTTATATTGAATGGGTATAAGGTTTAATAGAAATTATTTTAGGAAAATAAAAACCGGGAAACATCCAAGCTTGACAACTTAGTGACTCCTTTAGGGATCATTAAGAATGCTAGTGACTTAAACCTTATGAAATTGTAGTTTTTTTTCAAAAATACTATTTCCATATTGTATTTATTTTTTGTAAATATATTTTCTTTGTTCATATATATCTATACTAACCTTTATGCAGGTATATTCGGCACATATTGGGGGTGAATTATTATGTGTGGTAGATATGGTCTGAACTAAGTCATCTTAAGACCCTAGGAGGGGAGCCATTGTGTAAGCTTCGGATGTTGTGAAGTAACCACCTTCTAGGGTTGATTAGGTTATCCTACTTAAGTTTTAATGTGATCAATGAACTGCTTCTTTGAAAGCGTGTGAGGTCATAAAGCTTAAGGACCTTTAGAACCTACCCTTTTTCATACATGAATCCCTAGACCAATGGGTAAGTAATGATGTGGCATGCCACTATTGAAAGGTCATAACTCTATCAAAATTCTTTTATATCGTAAAAATGTTGTAATATATTTTCTTTGTACTACCTATGTAAATTCTTTGTACTTTAATTGTAAAATTGTGATTTCCCTATACTTTGTATGTCCCTGTACATTTCTTTTTGTAAATATAGAATTTCCTTGTAAATTGTATTTCTATGTAACAATTCTACTCTTATGTAAAATAGTTGTTTTAATAATAGAATTCAAATAAAGTCATAACCTTAAATTTTTCAAATTACTATATTACTAGTATATCACTAGGCCTTTACATCTACATCTACATGCCATATTTTCCATTATTTTTCAGTCCTTATATCTTTTTAGGATCCTTGTTATTTTTCTTATTTCAAAATTAAAAAAAAAAAGAAAAAAAAGAAAACCTTACAACTGCAAGTTATTTCTTTTCTCTAAACACTATAAAATAATTAGTTTTCCAAATAAGTATTCAAGTAAATAAAAAAAGTTTGTTCCATTATCCTATGTAACTTTTGTTGACTTCCTGTAAAGTAGTCCTCATTTTTTGTAAAGTAAATTGAAAAACATTTTTCTTTTAATGTAAATAATTTTATATTTGTTTTGAAGCTTTCATAAGATTATATAAAAAAGCCACATTATAATCTTGTCACTATAATCTTTAGAATTTTCAAGTCTCTATAGCTCAATCTTATATTTGTCTCCTCTTGTTAATTATCTCAATTAATCTTAACTTTATAACTTAGCAACTTCTTCGTCCTTTTCTTTTCCCTCATAAAATAATCTAGAGATCTTAGAATTTCATTTTCGTTAGTAAAATAATTATCTCTTCTCTCCCAGTTTTGCAAAAAATATTTCTCCATTCCACCTATTAGTCATTGAATGTGAAATAGTATCCTTCTTTTCTCCTCCTTTTAGGTAGTAATCTGTACTATCTTAGAAATTTTCATTAGTTTGTAAATAGTATTTGTCTCCATTTTGAAATAGTCATTAGGAATTCTTAATAAATTCTTCTACCCTTTTTTCTTGTAAAATAATGATATTGACAATTATTTTCTTTTGTAAATTAACTTCTTCTCTTTTAATGGAATAGGTATCTTAGATTATACTCATTCTAGGTAACCTCTTAAATATCAGCAAGTTGAAGTATTCTTCTTTAATTGTCATACCTAGTCCTTTTTAGGCTTCCTTTCATTTTGAAATGTTTTCCACATTGAAGTTCATCTTCTTATCTTTCGTGTAAATAAACCTCATCCTTATATTTCTACTCCTTTATTTCTTTATAAACTAATTTGTAAATATCGAGTACCTAACCAAAGTTTTTTTGGTCATAGTTGATCTAATTCATTTCAAATTAAAAGTTTTTAAAATTTTAAAAAAGAAAAAATAAAAAAAATTGAGAATTGCTAACAAGGATGGATTCTTACCAAGATATCTTAAAAGCAATGGTCAATAGTGGAAACAATAATAACCATCCTAATGACACTAACCCTATTGAGTTGAGGATTTGTTCACTAGAACAAACTGTAGGGAAAATAGTTGAACAGGTGAATTTTTTAGTTGACAGCATCGTTCTGCTTAGAGCTACAATGTCATCAAATGAAGAGCACTTATAAACTGGACATGAGAAGTCTGTTGAAGCACCTCTTCCTGAAATAGAAGAGAAGATCAACCCAACTTTCTGGCTTAAGACTTATTCTTTCTTAATTGACTCAAAGCGAAGTCAAGAAAGTATTAAAGAGTTAGAAAGGAAGCTAACTTAATAAATAACTGACAAGATGAGAGCACTTAGGAACGATGATGGATTCGAGCAAGTTAGGATCATTGACTTTTTTACATATGATGTTAGGGCCTACCTAGAAAAATTAAAAGTACTAGAGTTTAAGAAGTACGGTGGGACTGGATGCCCAAAGCTACATACCATATTATATGTTTATAAGATGGGTAGATATGTATAAAATAATCAACTCATGCTATAAACTTTCCATGATAGTTTGATAGGGCTTGCATTAACTTAGTACACCTAGCTCAATCTTAGCCAGATAAATACTTAGGAGAAATTGGCTCAGACATTTTATAAGCAATACAAGTTCAACATTGAGACAGCTCCTTCAATTAGGGACTTGCACACAATGAGTAAGAAGAAAAATGAGTCTTTTAGGTAATATGCCTAAAGATGGAGGGGTATGGCAACTAGAATCATTTTTCCACTTTCTAAAAAAGAATTAATATATGTCTTTATTGACTTATTGGAGGAATCGTATTATGAGAACTTGTTGGTTAATACAATGGCCAGTTTTGTGGATATTATACTTGTTGGAAGCCCAATTGAAGAAGCCATAAGAACAGGAAAGCTAATAAGAAAAAGACCAGCCCCATCAAATTTTGGGGCATATATAAATACCACAATGTTAAAACCTACACTAAGTAGGAAAGACCTAAAAATACCTAGAAAAAAGTTCACTTGGATCCTTGGCTCATTATCTCAAGTCTTTAAACAATTAAGAAAGGAAGGCTTATTGCAATAGAAAGCCTCAATGCCAAGATACAAACTAAGGAAATACGACCCAAATGCACAATGCGAATATTGTATGAGTTAGTAGGGACATTCTATTAACAACTGTTGGAAGCTAAAGAATGGAGTTCAAGATTTGATAGATGCAAGGGCAATATGCTTGGACTCAATTTAGGGGCAGATTTTGCAATGTTTGTAAAAGATAAGTGATTTAAATAAAATGCTTTCTTTGCATTTATCTTGTTTTAAGATATCTCTTTAGTTAAAATGTTTAGAATGAAGAGAGGTAAGATGAATTTCTAAACACCAACCCCGAGCCACTTTAAGAGTTGAGTGACATTATTGTGAAGCAATTGGACTCATTCCTTAAAGGAGATCTACCTTGAGTTTGATACATGAATCAAAATGAAGTTAGGCATTCATTTTCAATATCTTAAACACAAAATCCCTTGTTAACCCATTGAGCCTTTTGATTGAAGTATTTTTAAAATCAAACTTTATCAAGAACCACCCTAAAATGGGGTAGATAGGAGGTTAGGAGTATTAATTAGGAGAAAAGGTAAAAACTAATTTATGCTTGCTTCAGTTGCATAAATTCAATGGTAATTATCACCTATGATAACATTTCCTTTAAGATAAAGAAGGGCTTCTATTCTAAACACTAAAGACATACCACATACACATTAAGTCACATGTCAAAAGAAGGAACGGTTACCTTTATCTTGAGTCAAAATGAAAGGAGAAGAAAAAAAAAAAAAGAGAAAACAAAAGGAAAGAAGAGAAAATGAGGACAAGGAAAAGGAGTAAGAGGAAAAATGAAAAAAATTGAAAGGAAAAATGAAAAGTTTGCTCAAGAAATAAATCTACAAAAACAAGGTGATTAAGTCTAAAGCCTTAAAACCTGAAAAGATTAGGGGCACAAAAATCCGATCTTGAATTAAAACCTATACTTTAAATAAAGACCTTAAAAAACTCGATCAAGGTGGTTAAACATAACAAGTTAGGATAAATGTCAAAGTCAATTCCCATAGAAGCTGCAGCTCAAAACCAATCTCATAGCCTACCTACAATCCCACCCTTCTAAAGGCCCTTTTAGTTGAAGGAAATAGCTTATCTTTGATAAAATGTAATATAGGCTTTTGGTTTTTGGTAGATGGATCATAATTTTTGGAATTGAAGTCAAAAGAGAGGAATTTAAGCCGAGAGTATGAGGAAGTCCTCTTAGACTAAACTTTTCTTTAATGAGATATCTATTCCTAAGAAGTCATCCTTAATAGACATTTGCCTTTGGTTTAAAGTAAAATGCCTCATGAAGAGATCCAAAGACCCCTAAGAAAGAAAGAGTTATCTTAAGCAAAAGATCAAGTTGTTATTTCGTTGAAAAGCCTACTGCATGCACGCTACTTTCTTGGAACTTATGAAGAATCCAAACCTATTAGCAAGTTAAAAAAAAAAAAAAAGAAGTTTTGAAACAAATTCCATTTTCTCTTATTTTAGCTTAGCATTTCAAGTCCATTCTTTTTCGTATGGCCCAAGTTTTCAATATTTCATGCCTATAATATCTGGCTCATTTAAAAAAATCCATTCTTTTTTTATGTCACCCTAGTGGTATGGGTTTTCAACAATTTAAGACGAGTCCTCGTTTCTTTTGAAAGTGATCTTCTTTAAAGTTAACCCTAGTGGTAAGTTTTTATCATTCAAATATGGTTACCTTAACAACTTTTTTTTTTTTTTGGAAGGGGTTCGCTTCCTACTGTCTAAGTTTGGGGATCTACTCTCGTATAAAAAATTGCTTCTAAGTTAGCCTTTGAGGCTAGAATCATCCTCTTTAATATAATTGCCCTCATGGCTGATGTCATCCACTTCTCTTTCTATCAAAGGACTTTATCTCTAATGTTTGCCAATTAACAAATCTATCATTTTTCAAGTCTCCCCAAAAATGTTTACATGAACTCTTTTGCTATGGTCTCCATGGATCGTCTGCTCTTCAGAGTGTTGGCTATGTGATAAAAATGTTAGGATCACCTGCTCTAGAAGTGCTTTCCTAATTTAAAACCTTCAAGTTCGCTTGCTCGTTGGAGTGCTACCTTATCTTCAGATCGCACACTTTAGGAGCACTATCCTGATTTAAGATCTTTAAGTCACTTGCTCGTTAGAGTGTTACCTTACCTTCAAATTGAATACTCTTAGAGCGCTATCCTAATTGAAAACTTTCTTGTCGCATGTTCTTGGGGTGTTATCTTGTCTTGAAACCCTCAGATCAGATGCTCTAAGAGTGCTCTCTTGACTTTAAACTTTCTAGTTGCATGCTTTTAGAGCACCATCCTAATTCTTTTCATCTCTTTAGGTTCTTATAGCACTTAAAGTATGTCCATCTAGTATAAGCTTGCTCTTAGAGCCCATTAGGTTTTCTTATCTTGATCAGCCTTCGGGTTTCAAGGTTCAAACTTACTTTTTCAGGCATAGTTACACTTCTAATCCAAAGATAGCCTGCTCATGGAGCACTATGTCATTTTCAAGTCTCTACAAATCCTTAATGGATCACATTTAGGATGGTTAGCTAACCTTAGTGTTGTCTGGTAATTTCTAAGGCAAAAATGGTGTCTTTTTTATCTTTGTAGTAAAGTTTTATTTAAACTTCACAATAAAAAGGGACAATTATAGACACCTAATTTTCACCCCTTGTAATTTTTAGAGTTTCTTGTAGAATAAAAAAAAGGGTCTTAACTAGCGAAAGTACAAAAAAAAAAAAAGAAAATAGAAAGTATAGAAAAATACAAAAAAAAAAATTTAAAAAGTAAAATACTAAAAAAAGTTATTTTTGTTTTTAGGACAATAGAAGTTTTAGGTCATTTCTAAAGTCATTAGGTCACATGGATCGAGTCATCTTATTTTTAGTATTAGATAGGGTCTAAGTGTGCAAAACCATCAAATTGAATGTCATTTCAAAATTATTTTTATTTATTTATTTTATATTTTATTTTAACATGTGTGTATGATTTAACTTTAAGGTTAGTCATTTAGGGTTTAAGTTGGAACTAGGTTTAGTGTTTATTGTATTTTTATCTATTTATTTTATTATTTTTATTTATTTATTTTCATTAATTTAAAAGAGGTTAAAGGGTCGGACTAGGTTGCACTAAGTTTATGTGATTGGAGATAAGGCTGAAGGCCCATAGAGGAGCAGACATGAAGCGTTTGCTTTTATTTTTTGCCTAAGTGCATGCAGTGCACGTGCCTGGGTTTTCCTCCCATCATCCTTCCTACCATGGCTCCTGGATTCTCAATCTCTTTCGCTCTTTAGGTAAGCTACTTTGAGGTCATTTTTTACCGCTTTTTCTATACGATTTCACCAAATTAATTGTGAAATCTTATAGAATACGTAGTTGAGTATTGAATCAATCCCAAAATTTGTCCAGATTCAACCAAAATGAACTTCAAATTGGTATAAAAAAATCTCCCATGCGCATCAAATCCTAAATGCCCAATTTGCCATTAATGGAGTTTCCAAGCTTGTTTGAGTTTGGACTAGAATGAATTTGATCTCCCCATCCTAGTTTTGGCATCGGTTTACTCTCAAACTCATTCAAAAACATCATTCCTAACCGTTTCTCTCTCTATTTGGTTCATCTCTCTCTCTCTCTCTAACTTGAGCTTTGAATTGGAGTTCCTTGAGTAGGTCTAGCATCACCAACACACTTCCCATGCCTCAAGCTCTTCAATACACCCTTTATCTATCATCGCCATGCCTTCCACTATCTTTAGCTGATGCCTAGGGTTTGACCCATTGTGCTACCACTTGAAACCCCTCTTTCCAAGTACTCCTACATAAAACCACCACTACGATTGAGCTCGTAGTGGTCGAAACCCCTAAGACATATATCCTTATCACACCTAGTAACACCTTCACGCATGTAACTGCTACCATTACTGATTGCTCTACCTTCAACCACCTTCAAACAACTACCTTCAAACGACCACCAAACACGATGGCACTTCACCTACTGCCATATTCTCCAATTGGAAACACATAAAAAAGCTCTTACCTACTTGAAAAACGGCCTAAATTGACTTCTGAATCAACCCTTGGTGTTGCCTCCTCCTTCCTCCTTATTGCACACTCAACTTGTGCTTTGACTTGAAATTTACCCCTAACCCATGTATCCTACCCATTCATCTGAGTCTGGTTCTCTTTCATGTTTCCTCTTTTATTATTTCTTTTTCATTTTATTTATTTAGTTATTTATAATTGAAAAATAAAAGAGAGAGAGAGAAAGGAATAAATAGAAGTGAACGAGAAATAAAGAAGAAGAGAATGTGTTGCCTTAATAAGTTTATTTTTGTTAGAAAAAATAAAAAATAAACTTTTAATGTTTTATCCATTTTTCTTTCTTTTCCTATCTTTGTAAGAAATGTATACTTTGTCACCTAGGAAAATAACTTTCCAAATAAAAATAAGACATAATAAATCTCTTTCAAATTTTGGGCCTCTTGGAGATTTTATTCAAAATAAGCACCTATTAGGACCCTTTTCTTAGTATTTTTCCTAGAATAGACTAAAATGGTTAAACAACATAAATTAGACTATTTTTGGAAAGTAAAATTGACCAACACATCTAAATTTTCGAAATAAATTATGGAAAGTTTGATCTCCATTAAAGGGTATGTATACACTTACGAGACGACTTAGAATAGAAAAACCTTTTTATTTCCCTTTTGTAAATAAATTTGATTTGTTGTTTTTTTGTGCAAATAAAATTAATTTTTTTTTTGTAAATTTAGAATTATTCATTTGTGCTAAAAGGGGCATTTTGGAAAAATAAAATTAATTTCGAAAAGTTAAGGTGGTATTTGTTTGGGTTTAATAAGTTTGCCCTTAAACTTAAAAAACTCTAGTTTTTTAAAAATGATTTTCTCACAAATTAGAAGTTAAGTCATTAATTTAAAAGATTAGGGATATGTAGGCCCTTCGTTTACTTGGTGTAACAACAGAAAAGATGGAAGATCTCTCCAAAGATATTGGCTAAAGGCTTACTTTATCACTCTTGGAGTACTATTTTCCCTGATAAACACCTGCCCAGAATAGGTTCGAACCATGTTCCCCTCCTTAGAACCCACTTGTCCTCTTGAAACTTGTCATACGCCCATCTTTGTTGAAGTTAAGTTAGAATCAATCTACTTAGTTGGTTCTAACCTAACTTTTTCCCAACCTTGGTCCCAAAATTTCCTCAAATTCTTAGTCGATGATTTATATTAAATGGGTATAGGGTTCGATATAAATTAGGTTAAGGAAAATAAAAACCGGGAAACATTTAGGCTTGATAGTGACAGGTTAAGACAAATGTCAAGGTCAATTCCCAACGAAGTTGTAGCTCAAAACCAATCTTATAGCTCACCCACAATTCTACCCTTCTAAAGACCCTTTTAATTGAAGGAAACAACTTATCCTTGATAAATTTTTTTTTTTTAAATTAAGGCAAGCACAATTTTAGTTTCATATATAAGGTTCTTGACTTATAAACTCGGGTTAAAAAGTGATTCTTTTGAAATGTTTCCATTTCATTAATATCCCTTTTGAAACTAAAAACCAAAAGCCTATATTATATTTCAATCCAAAAAAGACCTAATGAATTGATTGAAAGTGTACCACTTATAAGGTAAACCATAATTTTTGGAATTGAAGTCAAAAGAGGGGAATTTAAGCTAAGAGTATGAGGAAGTCCACTTAAACCAAACTTTTCTTTAATAAGATATCTATTCTCAAGAAGTAATTTCCAATGGACATTTGCCCTTGGTTTAAAGTGAAATGCCTCATGAAGAAATCTAAAGACCCTCAAGAAAGAAATAGTTTTTTCAGGCAAAAGATCAAGTTGCTATACCGTTGAAAAGCTTACCATATGTACACTACTTTCTTGGAACCTGTGAAGAATCCAAACCTTTTAGCAAGTAAAAAAGAAGAAGAAAGTTTTGAAATAAATTTCATTCTCTCTCATTTTAGCTCAGCATTTCAAGTCCATTCTTTTTCGTATGGCCTAGTTTACAACATTTTGTGCCAATAATATCTAGCTCATTTTAAAAAGCCCATTCTTTTTCCACATCACCCTAATGGTCTAAGTTTTCAATATTTCAGGACAAAAATCTTCATTTTTATTGAAAGTTTTTCTTTAAGTCAACCCTACCGGTTAGTTTTTTTTTTTTTAAATTCCAATGTGTTCTTTCTACTCCCAGATTAGCCCTAGCGGCCAAAGTCATCCTCTTTGACATGATCACCCTTATGAATAATGTCATCCAATTACTTTTGTATCAAGGGACTTTGTCCTAAACGTTTGCTTCATCCTAAAAGGCTCCCAATTAACAAACCTATCATTTCAAATCTTCAAGTTGCAAGGTCTCCTAAGGATGTTTACATGAACTCTTCTACTGTGGTCTCCATGGATCGTTTGCTCTTTAGAGCTCTATCCATGTGGTAAAATTGTTAGTGATCGCATGCTTTAGGAGTACTATCTTGATTTAAAACCCTCGGATGGTTTGCTCTTTAGGGCATTGTCCATGTGATTTTAAAACCTTTGAGTCACTTGCTCATTGAAGTGCTACCCTAGCTTTGGATTGCATGCTCTAAGAGCGTTATCCTAATTTAAGACCTTTGGGTCGCTTGCTTGTTTAAGTACTACCCCCTCTTTGGGTTCCTTGCTCGTTGAAGTGCTATCTTATCTTTAGATTGCATACTCTAAGAGCGCTAGCTTGATTTAAAACCTTTGGATAGCTTGCTTGTTAGAGCGTTGCCTTATCTTCAAATTGCATGCTCTTGGACCACTATCCTGTCTTGAAACTTTTTGATTATAAGCTCTTAGAGCGCTATCCTGATTATAAACATTCGAGTCACTTACTCTTAAAGCGCTATCCTGATTAGAAACTTTTAGATTGCATTATCTTGTCTTAAAACCTTTGGATTGCTTGCTTTCGAAGAATTATCTTGATTTGGAACTTTTGGATTGTATGCTCTTAGAGCACCATCCTGATTTTTTAAGTTCTCGTGGAACTTGAAGTATACTTACCTAGTATAAGTCTGCTTTTTTCAGAGCCCATTGGGTTTTCTTATCTTAATTAGCCTTCAAGTTTCAGGGGTTTATACCTGCTTTTTTAGGTATAGTTACATTCCCATTTCAAAGATAGCCTGCTCGTAGAGCGCTATCTCTTTTCCTGGTTTCTACATATCCCTAGTGGATTAGCTAGCTGTTTATAGCGCTTGTTAGGGTAAGTTTATCCCTAAGGCAAAAATGATGTTTCTTTTTTTTTTTATAGTAAACTTTTACTCAAACTTCACCATAAAGAGCAACAACTATGGACACTTCATTTTTGTTCCCTTATATATATATATATATATATATATATAAAGAATAAAGGAAAAGAGTCCTAACTGAAAAATACAAAAAAAAAAAAACACAAAAAAAAATTAATTAAAAAAAGGAAAATATAATTTTTTGGGTAACAAATGTCTTGGGTCAATTTTAAGGTGTTTAAATCATTTAGAGAAGGTCATCTTATTTTTAGGGTCAAATAAAATCAAAATGCACATACGTAGTTTAATGGTTTTGAGCTATATTAGAGAATATTGAATTTTTCTAAAATTTTAATATTCGGACCATGGTTAACATCCAATATTTTTGTTCGTAAAAATGAGATTAACTTAAGTTAATTGTGGCATTAGACGGTGCTTCAATTGAATTTAAATTGGTTGATTTACAAAAGAAGTAAGCTTTGAAGTAACCATGCAATCAATGAACTAAAGCTCGTAATACCCTTAAATTGTGTTCAATTTGAAAATTAATTTCGACTTATGTGCACTAGACTTGTTGGTGGAAATGATTGCAATTTTTTTTATTGTGTTAGGAACTAGTAGATTTGGCTTGAACCGGGTTTTCTTATTCGAAAACCAATCCAAGTCATTTTATTGGCTATTTGCAATTAATTTGCATCATAAAGTTGAGAGAACAGACTAGCATAGTTGGCTAAGGTGCGTACATGAGCTTCATAAGTCCTAGGTTCAAATTTGCTTTTAAGCGCAATGTGCCTTTATTTATTTATGTTTTTTCCCACTAGAATGCCACGTGTCATGTGGCTATTGGTTGTTTAAGTCAACTTCTAGAGTTGACTCCTTGTTCTTTGTCGTTCCTCCCTCCTAGACAGCTACCTTCTCTTCAATTTTTCACCCCTTTTTCTCCATGATTTCACCAATCTAGGATAATATATATAGAGAACCAAAAACAAGGTCAAGTTCATTCTTTTTATGAAGCAAATTGCATCTAAAAATCGAAAAAAACTTGAAATTTGGGGTTGCATGACTACAATTGATTCAACCATTTATGCTACTTTCCAAGCTTGCTTAAGCTTGGAGAGTATAAGTAGGACCCTATACACTTCATTCTATCATTAGTTGACTGAAAATCTCACTCACACCAACACTTTCACACATTCTCTCTCTTTAAGGTTTGTTACTTTCTCTCCCTAGTTGGTAGCTCATTGTTGGTGGTTTTTAAACAAAACCACCATCATAGTCGAGCTACCCAAGTCTCAAGCTTTCCAAAGCTACCTTCTTGTTGTCATTGCTGTGATCTACTAACCAAGTTCCACCACTAAGGGTTTCAAAGCAAACCTTACTTGCACGGCCATCGTACGTCTTACTTGTTGGTTTAGTATAAGATATTGAGAGAGAAAAAGAGAGAGAGAGAGAGAGAGAAGAACGGGGGAGGGGGGTAAATGAATTGATATCTTTAAATTTTTTAAAACCTTTTCAATATGAGAAAATACCCTTTTTAACAACTTATGTTGGTGAATAGTGGTACTTTAAAAATTTAACACACAAATAATCAATACAATTAAATAACACAAATAAATAGAGATAAGAGGGAGAATATCAGACTGAGGATTTATAGAGCTTTAGCTTTCTGCCTACTACTTTCTGCCTACTACTTTCTTCCAGTTGCACTATGGGGACTCAATCTATTTCACTGGTGCTGTTCCACTTGATCCACTAAATCAAAATCACGAGAAGTTTATAAGAACTTGCCATAATAGGCTTACACAATACTCTGCTTTACCTATCTAGCTTTTCTACAATCTTGGCTAATATAGATCTTACATAGTACAATCTATCTCTACTCTTTTTCAAACAATAAACAAATTGTTACAGGGAAATCAAGTGAGAATAACAATATGAATCTTAAGGAATTTCAGATAGAAACACAAATATGATTGATGAAAAATCTGCTTCAGTTCAACTTTCTGGAGAAGTATTTGCACTACATTTTGTACCCTTTCAAATAGTAGAAAATAGCTCTCGTTATTAAGTATATGTAATCTCTTTTCTTCAAGGTTTGTGTTATGTTATTTTGAATCAATTTTTTCTTTTATACTTAAGTCTTCCAACAGCTAAAAGATGATGAAAATTATCTTCAACTCATGTTTATCCTTTTTCAACAACTAGATTATTCAAGGATATATTTGAGATAATCTTGGTAATTTTGAATTTTAAATATGATTCTATATGCTTGATCAACAACTTTTAGATAGACTTTGGATTTGAAAGTTTACAATAAGATACACTTATCTACAGTTTCCAAATCAATTTCAATCTTAGAAAATGAAATCCCTCAAAATTTGAACTCAACCTTATTCTTATTTGATGTTAGATATTTTCTTGTGATTTATTCAAAGATACCTTTGGTTAAAAATTATCCCTATGGATTTTGATTTTATCTTAAGTAAAATGGGATTAAGTGTATTTTCCTAATATACTCAATCTAGTGGAGCTAGGCCTTGTTAAATTCGAATATGATATGATTTAATTTTCCATATTATTCTTCCAGACTAACAATTTAAATAACCTTCTAAAGAGTATTATTTCTCTTTTCTTTGAAGTCTTTGAACAAGTTTCTGAAATACTATATTGATTCTTTTTATAAAAGCTTTTGAGATACTTTCTAAAGATTTTAAAACTAAAGATTTTAAAACTAGTCTCTTTTTTAAACGATTCAGGCTTTTTGAATCAGTTTCTAAAAACAACTCAATTTGCAATTTTTAACTTTCTAAGAACCCTTCTAAATACTTGCATTCTTGATAATTTATTAGCATTCATCTCTTTTTGTTATCATTAAAATATATAAGAGATATCTAATACCACCATCTATCGTGCATTTGGGTGAAAACCACCCTCTCTAATCAACTCACCATCCCTTAAAAGCTAGGACCTGATGCTAGATTCGCCCTTGAGGGTTGCTGCAGTAGGTTGCCTGAACCCCTTCTCTCTCTACCCTTCATTTGACTACCTACCAACACTACAATTCTATTACCATTTGCTGTGCCGTTGTCCTTAGACCCATTTGTCAATTAGAAACATACAAATCCAAAGTTTCCCAATCGTTTTGTAGCTTAAAACTCGTTGCAACCATCCCCCATTGCCTTGTCATCTTCTTCATTCATAGCTACATACGTTGTACGTGATTAGGTTAGATGACTTAAGTTTGACCCAATACCAGACCCAAACTGCTCTACTACCTAGACCGCATGGTAACCCAGGTTCCCTTCTTCTATTTTGGTTCATTTTCCTTCAATTTTTCTTTCTCCATTATTAAAAAGAAAACTGAGAAAACAACAAAAAAGAAAAAAAAAGAGAAAGGTAGTAAAAAAAAAGTAAGTCTTTTGATTTTTTTTTCTTCCAACAAATTTTTCAAATAAAAGCATTTTTTTACCTTTAAGAAATTTTTCAAAAAATAAATAAACTAATAAAATATATTTATTCACTTAGAAAAAGTTATTTTCAAAAGTAAAATTTAATTAACCTTTTTTTTCAATTAGGACTTCTTTTAGAATTTTCTAAAAAACAAAAGACTAAATTACCAAAATTAGGACCTTTTTAGGGTCTTCTTTAAATTTAAATGGATAAAAATGTAAACCTAATTGTTTTTTGAAATTTAAAATAAAAATCAACTTATTAAAAGTTTTAAATGAATGAACTATGGAAGTCTGATCCCAAATAACGAGCATATAGGCACTCGTAGGAACTTATACGACAACTTAAAACATGTCCCACTTTTTTAAAAAATATATATATATATATATATATTTTCCCGCTTTTGTAAATTTTATTTCAATTTCTCATTTTTTTCCAAGTAGATATTATTTTATTTATTTATTTATTTATGAACAAGTATTGTCATTAAATGGGTATATTGAAAAATAAATTTAAATTTGGAAATTTAAAGTAGTACTCGTTAAGGTTTAATAGGGTAGCCTATGTACTTACATATTTGGTTTCTCAAAACCTTTTCATAAAAAGTTTTTAAAATTGTAAGGTAGTAGCCAAGTTAGAATCAATTCGCCTAATTAATTCTTATTTGATCACCTTTCTCAATCCTACCTGGTGGCGACTCCAAACATTTTCAAAAATAAAGAAACCGAGTTTTTCTTAACTATAGTTGATGATTTAAACTAAATAGGCATATGGTTTAGTTATGGTTTAGTTTAAATGAAGTTAAGGGAAACTAAATAAAAACCAAAAAATTTAGCCTCGGTGGATAATATATTTTTAATACTAACCACTTTTTTTTTTTAAGTTTTACTTCTTCACCTTCTTGTTAATCTTATAACTAATAGTTTGAGAATTTTATGATTGTTATGGTTAGGGGTGGGAAAAAAACCAACTAAACCAAACTAATTCACAAATCGAATCATACCAAATTGAAAATCTTATTTTTTTCTCACAATGTAGTTTAGGAAATTCTTAATTCGAATCAAACTGAAAATTTATAATTAGTTTTGGAAGGATAAACTAAATCAATCTACTGAATCGAACCAATCCATTTTATAAAAAAACATAGTAATATTGTACTTCAATTAAAGAATGTCTTTTGTTATAATATAACATTTAAAAGAATTTTTTATTTACATTTATTGAAATGTATATGTATTAAACTTTTAATTACCATAATGTACAAATTATATATGTGTACTATATGCTATTTTTGTGAATGAAATTAGCTATTAACAAATATTTGAAAATTTTTAGTCACGTGAATATTAATTTCATTAATCTCAATTACGTTAATACTTATTATTTTTAAATTAATTTGATACGTTTTGCATGAGACTACATGTTTCCTAAATATACTTTTCTGAAGTAAAAGCTATGGTTAAATCCATAAATCAAATCAAACCAAACTTAAATTTATAGTTTAGAAAAATTCCCAATCTGAACCGTACGGTTTTGTTCAAAACTATAAAAAAAAATGAATCGTTTTTCATGGTTTAGTTTGATTTAAAGGGAAAATTGAACCAAATTGATCTATGCTTACCCTTAGTTATAGTTATGTTAATAGGCTGGCTTGGGTAAGGGCTCCTGAGCCCAATTTAACATCCTATAAGATATGGGTCAAGTTGTCTTGGTCCAATCTAATCACTTTGTTTAATTTGAATTCTGATACAACTCAAATCTCCTTAATATTGTACTGGCCAAACTCTTTGAGCTTAGCTATGGTTTAACTCGTACCATGCAGTACAATTTCCATAGGAGCTTAAAATGGGTTAAAATAAAAGACATCTAAGTTTTGGGCCCCTAGACCCATGTTAACCAAGCCCAGTTTATGAATTTAAGTGTTTTAATAAGATAAACGCACAAATAGTTTAGCCATTATTGCGTTTGGTGCTCGCTAACTCCCTTGACCCTTGCAAAAATAGTACGTGACTTGAATAATTGAATTGGCTCTTTAGAGCAGTTTGGTCTTATTCTTTATAAATATGAGACGAAGCCACTTGGTAAGCTTTTTGCAACTCTTTCGTACTCATAAAGACATTTCCTATCTTCCATTGACCATTTGTCTAACTTAGGTATTGAAATGGCTATATAAGACATTGTCGGGCTCCCTACTTAGCCTCTCTTAGATCCTTTTTTATAGGTAATCTACCATAATCTAAGATTAAGGAACACATATTACTATCATTCTATGATAGATTATGTAAGTATAGAGTACCTATATTGTCTTAAGAGTTCCTTTAGCTACTTCACATTGTTATTATTAATATTACTAATAACATGATGCTAATATTTGTTTATATGTGAAAGGTTATAAATGTATGTGTGTATATATGTATGTATGTATGTATGTATAAATGACTTTATGATATACTTTTAATCATCACTATTCATTTACTTATTTGCTTTCAAAATTTCATCTTCAATGTGTTTATAACTTCATATTTAAATACATGATTTCATAAATATAATTATAATATGCACGAATACACTTATTAGATAGATTTGTAATTACTTTTATTGCTATTACTATATTCATAGTTATAGACTTATAATTTATTGTGTTGGCTTTGAGCATACTTGATTTCTCCCTTAAACTTGTTTATTTAATAATTTTTATTACTTGCGGCTCAAAAAATTATCAACCTCATTTCTCTCAATTTTCTTTCAATCATTTATAGTATTTTTACAATTGCTAAATTATTATGGTTATTTTTTTTTAAACCACTAAGTAGCTATTGATTGTTCATATCTTTGAAACCTAAGTTTAGGACAAATTGAGCAAGATACTAATCTCTCTTATCGGGATCCTTTATATCTTTGAAATCTGTCACGCCCCAAAGCGGCAGAGTCGTAACAGCCCCTGCCATGTAAACCATTCTAAGATAGAAGTTGGCCTTACAACCGCTATCTTAGACCTGATCTACATAAGGCGTCCACAACTAACCCACTTTGAAGTAGATAGTTTGTAATTTAAATAAATCATCTACCTATAAAAGTGAGGAATTATATATATATGTTATCATTCAGTTATTGCAGTTAAAGTTTACAACATTTCTCTATAGTATATTCCCTAGTTATTACATCATTCAGAAATAAAAAATAATTCTAAAATAAAAACTTAGACCTTAAAATATGTGTTTATTCTTCAATGTTTTTCCTCACTCCCTAGGATCCAGCAGTTGCTAGCTTCAAAGTAATTGGTTGCCGCTTCTTAGCCAGCACCTGCACGACGTCTATAGGGATGTGAGCAACCACAGCTCAGTAAGTTAAGACGGAGGACTTAAAACTATACCATATACACAACAAGGTTTTTAATCACTTATTAGGTGCAATGCATGTGCAAACAAATGCCATTGCACGACGTTGTCCGGCCCGTCGTGAGATTAGAGAAATTGCGCCCGCTCTAATCCGGGTTGAGGAGTTGCCGTTAATGCAACAGCTCATGACCAAACCCAGGCTTGTGTAATGGAGACCTTGCTCCTCCCGCGACTACCTTCGAACCACTGTCTTCACCCCCGCCACGACTTCCTCTCCTGTCACTTAGTTCGACTGAGGATGAAGAAGGGACCATTTTGCAATCCTGTGCTATCCCTTCCGAAGGGGTCGGTATTTGGCTGGAGAGTCCTAAGTTCCCCTAACGGGTTGCCATGCATGTCCGATTATGATTACTGGTTGGATATTTGATTAAGTTCAGTTTAGGGTGATCAATCATTTCAGACAATTCATACAATACGTACCAGAGCAACAAACAAAATCATAGCATCACCCATAATCAAGCACATATACACATTCAACTATCTAATAAGTACAACCAAGCATAATCTTAAGCCTCCAAAATACAGCATTGTATTAATCCCAACTTATTTCGACTCTCCGCTCACTCACTCGAGGTCCGATTTGCTCAGGCCATCGCTGATCATCCCTATAACACGAACGTGGTTTCAGCTTTTCATATAAATATTATAAGTTTGTTTTATCCTATAATGCTTATTGTTAGGTTTTGTTTAAGGTTTAATATGTCTAATTATCTAGGTATCAAGTCTTTTACAATTATTCTAGGTTTGGGGTTGGGTTTAGGTTCAATTTTCCACATCGATTTCTAAATTAGATTTTAGTTCGATTTCTAAGTTAGATTTTAGTTCGATTTCTAAGTCCTAAACATGCTCGAATCCTAATGTGAAATTAATCACATTAAGCTCGAGTATTCAAATATCCTATTGGGTCTTAATTTAGTATTCTAAGCTATTCGGTACACGTTAGTCCTAATTAGGGTATCGAATTTATCCCCGATGTGAGAAAATCTTACTTTTTTTATATAATTACCTAAAATTCAATCTTAATTCAGATTTAATATTACTCTGATTTTTACTCTAATATTATCTAAATAACTCTAATTTTTAAATTTATTAATTTACAATTTCACATATTACTAATTTCTTATATTACTTACCTAATTTCCTTAATTAACTATACTTAATACCCAAAGGCTAAGATTAGGATTCCACTTCAGAAATTAACATCCCTAAACATCTAATTAAGATCTAAATCAGTAATTAACATCCTAATCACCTAATTAATCCCAAATCACCCAATTTTTCCATCATTTAAGGGCTAAAAATTAACCTAAAAATTTTGAAAATTAATTTTAAAAAAATGGCTTCATAGCACTGTTCTACATCATATGAGTATCCTACAGAAAAATTTTGAGTTCTAAACTACACTCCTAAGCCTATTTATTTTCCGGTTTAATCATGCTCGGTTTTGAACAATTTGTTAAGGACCCTATATTTTCAAACATAATTAAACTAAATCAATATTTTTCCCTAAATATACATACAATAAAACCTCAGAATAACAAGTTTCATAATTTTCTGGGTAAAATAACTAATTTTACTAAATTATACAAAATCGGGACAATTATGGGACTCACCCGGTTCGATGCTTTCTGGCCGTCCAAGCCCGGTCCAAGCTTGTCGGCCAGCCTAAACGGTGGGTCTGGAGTAGGGTGGTGGTGACGGTTCGGTCCCAAGTGGTGGTGAGTGGTGGGTTTGATTCATTTGCCCAATCTGCACAGTTTTCTTTTCTTTTTTTATTTTCTAAATTTTCTCTCGATTTTTTCAGTGTTCTTATTTTTCTCAGATGCTAAACTGACCAAATGACTTCTGAAAATTTTTCCCCTATTTATAGACATTTGTTGTAATTAATATGCATTAATTTGACAGGATTTTGCCCCAATTCCTTGATTTTTGGCTTTTTGTTTGTCCAATTCTTATTGGTTATTTTTTTCTTTTTCTATCCACAACCTGATCTTGTTGCATCTTATCCTCTTCTGATTTTTTCTGATTTTTCCATAATTATTTTATATTTTTCTTTAATTATTTGCTTAGTTTTTGGCCAATTTAGGTAATTTCGTGTATTTTTATCTACACGTAAATACATTTGGGGTACACGTGAACATTCCTAATTATTATTTTGGTCATTCTAAAATTTTTAATATACATATAATCTATCTCTAATAATTTATTAGTTATTAAATTATACTTTTCGCCTTTTCAGTAATTAGCAATTATTATGCTTAAAATTTAAAAATTTTATAGCCTCCTATTTTAATACTTATTTTCTTAAATTTAAGTTTACGGGGTCATTTTTACTAATATTTCTCTTAATAGTTTATAATTTGGGTTTGATCGGATTCTTTAACCGATCGCCCTAAATATTAGGTTCTAAGTTCAATCCTACGGTTATTTGGCTTAACTTTGGGGTTTACAAAATCTGAAGTCCAAAACATAAGCCCTAACCCTAAAATTCTAAATTCCAAGGATTTTATATTTTAATTTATCTCATAAACCGAGCATATGACTATGCTATCACATTTGTCAACAATTGCTTAACATCAAAGTTAGGCCCCCAAAAGTATAGCAATGGTTGACCATGAACCACCGCTATGAGGCCATAATGTAGAGGGGCAATATACAAAAAGTTATCCCATTTCCACACTGAAGAATGACCAGTGACCCGTTGATCACCATGGCATCAATATGAGGAATAAGGCAAAACAACTAAGCTAAGTAAGTTGCTCCTCAAGCTTTAACCATAATCATTAGCAAAGCTTTAGCTCAAGTGTTTTACTATAATCTATTGGAATAAATTTAGTAAATAATTCATTGATGAAGATGCAATATACAAAAGTGTAGTCCAACACTTTACGTCGTTCTTTTGAGTATAAACAATTAGTTATAAACTCCGGAACTTTATCTAAGCAAACTTGAAGATTGTGATTGTGACTTTAAAATTTACTTAAGTAGTAAAATATCAATGAAAAAGGTTCCCATAGCATGTTCGCATGGAACATCAATTAAAAAAAATCGTATGAAATTTTTCAAAAAGTTTACTTCAATAAGGATAGCTTTAAAAAAAAAAAAGAAGAAGACTATACATTCATAATGTAACTTACATAACAAATGTAGCAAGCTTTAAGTATATCAAATAAGTATAAAAAATGGAGAGTCTAATGGAAAACCCTAGAGAAAACGGTTCTTCCTCTTTGAAAGATGACGATAGGGGTTTCTTTTGCTAGAGCAAGAAATGTTAGCCAATGATAATTTGAATCATCTAACCATTCATAGTGATGAAGCATATCAATCCTTAGAAAATACATTAAATATGGTATCTTTTTAGGATGCGGCCTTGATTACTATACTCGATGCTTATGAGAAATTTTGCTTTAGAGATCTGGAGGGTAAAGAAGATATGGAACATGACTCGGACATGACTAAGGAGGAGGAAACTTGGCTAAATGAAAATGCTGAACTATGAGTATGCCATGTGAACTTTTTCTAGATCTAAGAGAGACATTTTGTATGCACCTTGGCAGAATACCATCATTACAAAGGTAATAGAACCAAACCTAGGTTATAAAATCATGTGGGATCAGTTGAGGAGGACTTAGAGATCAATAACAACTTTCAAACATATTTACATGGGATTGGGCTTTATTTGATCTTCTTTGATAATGTAATGAATTTCTAATGGATTATAAGGAATGGATCGTGGTTTCTTAACAGTTTTTATTTATCATTGAAGAAATGGGAAACGGACTTTTGTCCAGATGTAGTGGGGTTCGATTCGTTGCTGTATGGGTTCGAATTATTGGCGTATCAGTTGAGTATTTTCCCCCTTCACTATTGACTGAACAGGGGGAAAAAATTGGTCTTGTCTTGAGCTATGATTCATTCACGGTAGGGTTCGAAAGAGGACGATTCGTAAGAACCTGTGTCCAAGTGAACATGGAAACACCATTGAAGCATACGGTGATTCTTAACAAAATCCATTACAAAATTCAATATGAGGGCTTGCCTAAATTGTGTGAGATACGTGGAAAAATTAGACATAATAAATTTTATTGTCCAAATAAGTTAGACAAAAGGAATGAGCATTAGGGGAAGGAAGGAAGTTGGCCTAAGGATATGCATATAAATCAAGAAGTTAATGGTTTGCATGAAGAGATTATTAAGCTAGACGCTTGAGGATGGAGAATAATGATGAGGGGGTTGAAAAGATGGGAAGAGATGTGAACTAAAATCTTAGCAAGATCATGGAATAAGGGAGGGAGACTACTAATGATTTGCATCATGGAGAATGGATGGAAATACATAATAAAAATTCCTTATAGAAAAGAAGAACAAAAAATCAAGGGAATCCCTTGCTGGGAAAAATACTAGAGGGAAAGAAACGTCTGCTCAGGACTTGAGAAGTGCCCTTATGAAAAAGAGGGGAAATGATATAAATGGTCTCTATAGAAGTGATAGATACTAGATAGGAGGAAAAAGGTGTTTCGGTTAGAAACTAAAAAGGTGTTAATAAAGGTATTATTTTTTAAGAGAGAGAGAGAGAAAGAGAACATAACTCCTACATAACAAGAACAATAAGATAGAGAAAAAAACACAATAAAAACTCAACTACTCTAAAAAAGTTGCTAGGCAACATAGTGCACATGTTGGAAGTAGAATTATCATTGCAAAACATTGCATCTAGATTCTCAACTCCCAAATCATCATCCGGGCCTAAGGATTTAGGAAATGCAAGTAGAATTATTTTCCGAGTAAGTAGTAGTGAAAGTATTTAGGATAGTTATGTCTCAAACTTAGTGGAAAAGAGCCAGGATGCTAAAGATCAAGTTTTGACTAAGTTTTTAAGGGGGTTGTCTCTACAACAAGAAAAGAAGATAATATAAACTACAATGGAAGGTTTCCTAATTGTGAAAATGCTAGTGGTACGATTCGATTTGATAGGGGGGTAGATTCTAGACATACTAGAGTAGACATGTAAGACAATAGTGGAGAATGTCATAGTGAGCATAGTGTTCCAATCAGAAGTGCAATGGTTCCCATTCACAATCTCAATGTTAGATGATAAAAGGAAGTAATTCTTGTTTACTGCTTGGCAGATGCAAATGCTGGTAATTCGCATAACCTTCAAGTCATGTCAATGAAAGATAGAAGTTAAGTAATTCAAGTAAGATTTTATGGGGGATAAGTGGCACAGGTTAATTTTTTAGATGATGAACTCAAAGTTAATGGATACACTAGCTTTTGAAATGAAACCATTGTAGTGTTAGTGTGGAAAGTGAAGGGATAATCTTTGAAGGCTAAAGGAAAGTGATAAGCAACTTAGTGTAGCAATATGAGCCAAAAATTTTAATCTTATTAGAAACGAAGATGGGTAGGGTTGTGGCTAAAGTTCTACAAGACTTTCTCCATTTTAGTCATATGCTTTGCTCTAAGGCTAATGGCCTTAGTAGAGGTATTATGTTTCTTTAGAATGAAGAGGATGTGTCTATCTATGAGTGTATAGTCTCCCATCAGCAAAATTTGATGGAAGTATTGGTATGTAGTTCAAATATTTATTAGCATCTTTCTACGATTTATGCAAGTCTTAGATTGGATGAATGTTTGATGTTATGGGAAGAATTGAAAGACTGGGCAAGTAATATAGGGGCCTATAGGTAATGAGAGGAGATTTTAATGAAGTCTTCTCAAATGAAGATAAGTGGGGTGGTATTAATATTTGCCAATCTAAAGCCAATAAATACCAACATTGCATGAATAAGTATATTATGATTGATCAGGTCTCGTTAGGTTAAAGTTTACTTGGTCTAAGAGGTTAAAGCATTTGAATAACCTTATCTAGACCAGATTGGATAGAGCTTGGGGTAGTTATGAGTGGCAAAGGTGATTCCTTGAAGCAAAGCATATTTCCTCATATCATTTTGATCACTTACTAATCCTGCTAAATACTCTTCCCCTTATAAGAGGTGGCCTAAAGAAAATGAGGCCCTTTAGGTTCAAGCCTATGTGACTAGATCACTTGGATTTTAAGACCTTTCATTAAAAAGAATTGTTGTTGGCCTTCTTTAAATTTCTAGATGATCTTAATAGGTTGATTAAATCTCTAAAATCATGGAATAAAGAGGTTTTTGGCATTATTCCAATTAAAAAATGAAGCATCATGGTAAACATTGAAAAAATAAGATGTGAGATGTTTTCTATGCCATCTGAAGAGTTGATGAATAAAGAAAATATGCCCTTTAGAGATAGTTAGTGTAGGTGCTGGTAGAAGAAGAGAAGTTGTGTGTTGGGAAAACCTAATCCAAATGATTGTCGATGGAGAAAGGAATACATGTTTGTTCTATGCAAGTGTTATGGCTAGAAGATCAAAGTCTAGAGTGATAGGACTTTTCAACTCGATGGGGAATTGGATTATGGATATAAAGAAAGTTAAATATCTTTTTGTGAAAGTCTTTGAAGATCTCTTCTTAATTGGTAGAGCCTTTACAAACTTATATCTTCCCTAATGGTTTGGTGGGCAATGAATCATCATTGATGAAGAAAAGCGCATGGATAGATGGCATCTACGTAAAATTTTTCAAAAAGTATTGGGACATTGTAAGAAAGACCATTTGTGAATCTGTTAAGCACATTCTCTCCTCTAGTATCATGCCTAAAGAACTAAATAAAATGTCAATCATTTTGCTGCTGAAAGTGATTGGAGCAAATAGAGCGAAGGATTTTACGTTGATAAGCCTGTGTACAACTGTTTATAAGATAATGAGTAAACTTCTTGTAAATAGACTTCAACTGCTCTTAAATGATTTAATTAGCCTAGAGCAAGCAAGTTTTATTCTAAAGCAAGCTTTAAGGGGTAACATTATTATGTTTTAAGAAATTCTCCACTTGTTAGACAAGCAAAACGGAAGAAAAAATTGGATGGCATTCAAGCTTGATTTTGAAGAAAGCGTATGATCGCATAGAGTGAGACTTTGAGCGTGCTATGCTTCAGAGCCTAAATTTCCCGACTTCCTGGATAAAGCTAATTGAATCTAGCTTAGCTATAGTCAATTATCATATTGTGTCAAATGGTAAGATGTTGGAGTAATTCTCATCTAGCTAAGGTTTTTAACAAGGTGATCCCATGTCTCTATACTTGTTGATTCTAGCTATGGAAAATCTTAAGCAGACTAATTTGTGTAGTTGTAGATTAGGGCAAATAGAAGCTGATTAAACTCAGAGGGATGAATCTTTAGATATCCTACTTGTTCTTTGCAGATGATCTCCTCTTCATTGGTGAAGTGTTAGAAGAAAATGCACATAGGATGATGGAAGTTATGGATTATTTTTGTAGCTTATTAAGTCAAAAGGTTAATTATGAGAAATTATGTATTCTTTTTTCAAGTAACATGAGTCTAGATATGAAGAAGAGGAATAAGTGATATTTTTGAAATATAACCAAACATGGGCATATGAAAGGACTTGGGTATCCCAGTAAATATAGGTAAATCCATGAATGAAAATGACTTGAACATTATTCTTGAGAAAACTAAGAGAAAACTTGCGGGATGGAAATCAAACTCCTT
Organism: Lumnitzera littorea; assembly: GCA_024138015.1. Taxonomy (NCBI): domain Eukaryota; kingdom Viridiplantae; phylum Streptophyta; class Magnoliopsida; order Myrtales; family Combretaceae; genus Lumnitzera; species Lumnitzera littorea. The sequence goes on from JAMXBB010000002.1 coordinate 54,217,374, forward strand.
AGTATGTCTAGGAGGTAGTTGCTTATCTCATTGGTGTTGGAGAGTATAACAAATTATTACTCTCAAATAATATCTATCCTAATAGGGCTAGCTAACAAACTAGAAAAGATTCATTTGGATTTGCTTTGGGGCTCATCGCACGATAATAGGAAGATACATTAGGTTGGATGGACAAAAGTGAAAGCACCAAAGAGTACAGGGGGCCAGGGAATGTTAGATGTGAAAAAGTGAAATAGAGCCAATTTTGCAAAAAATGCATGGTTAAAAAAAAAACCTTCTATAAACTAGGTTGATTAAGTGAAAATACAAAATAGACCAAAGAAGCCATAAGAAAAGAATGGGATCCACTTTTCATAAGGAATAAGTAAGGCGCTCGATGGGTAGATGGGAAAAGTGTCATCAGATTAAAGGACAATAGTAATATGAAGTTTTGGCATGATTGATGGATAAAGGATAGGAAGGTGGTGGAGTAGCTGAATGGTCCTCTTAATAAATATGATGAGATGATCTTAGTGCGAGAAGCTTACAATGGCTTGGATAGTTGGAATGAGAATATCATTGGTTATCTAATTGATGATGAAATTTGGGGGAAGCAAGGAATAGTTGTTTTGGAAGAAGGTATGGATGATAGAAGTTGGCCTTTTGAGATTAATGGCAAACTTACAACAAAGTTTGCATATGATCGAATATGTCAGGTAGATTCACAGAATCAAGTGGAGGAGAACTGGGATTGGCTCTAGTGAACACCTATTACACCATGCATCAAAACACTTATTTGGAACATGATGCATAATGGGCTTGCAACAGAGGATAATTTGAACAAAAGAGAAATGAACGTTGGTAGTTTATGGCCCTTTTGTAATGAAGAAGATGAAATTATGCATCATCTTTTCCTGAATTAATGGTGGAATTGGAATATGTAGAATATATTAAGAGTCCATATAGCCCATCCGGATTGCAGTTTTGAAGATTTAAAATGATGGGTTTGGAGAGCACCAAGTGGAAACATCGAAGATGGAATAGAATAGACACTAGTTGAGGTCATCATGCTCTTTACTCTAGGAGGCATTTGGAGACAGAGAACCAGAAGAACTTTCCAAACGAAAAAAAAAAAAAAGAAGCTAAGGACTTATTTAAGTAGAGGAGAATGAATAGTAGGCTATCAACAGAGTAAATAAATTGAGAGTAGATGGTAAATACTTTGAAGAGTGTAGAGGGCTAAAAATTGTTATATTAGTTATTGAGATGAGCCCATTATTTATTTAAGCTTAACTTCTTGGGCTAGGTAACAGGGTCTAAGGAGTTCAGTTTATATTGGGATGATTCAGGGAGATTTAGCTTGGTGAATTTGGAATAGGGATTGTTGGATCGGTCTGTTCGCTTCCAACCTTTCTTAGGCAAGCTCATGCACTTATAAGGAAGGTTATTGGCTTTAGGCTCATTAGTTAGCTCATTTTGAATAACCATGAATCAAGCAAGCTCCATCTCATCTATTGATCACCTAGATGATCTAATGAATGCTATCATGATCAAGAGTCTATAAATAGCTAGTATTTTTTCAATCATAAAAGACTCTTAGAGAGAGATTGGAAAAAAAAAGAAGGTATTTTGCCATGAAAACTCTGCTTTCTAATATTAAATAGCATTCAGATAAATAATTGATCTTATTCGCTTAAGCTATAAGGTAAACGCCTAAGGTCCCTTAAGGCTGCCTTATCTATCACTTGTGCATTTGAGACACTGAGATTACTTATTTATTCTCCCTACTTTATTCTTGCTTAATTATCTTTTCAGGTAACAGTCTCACTTCATTTCTTTAAAGTTACGTGTAGCGCGTTACTCACACAGTATGCATGTGATTACTCCGATCGGATCCCCACATTTATAAAGGGCATTAGAGGAAGCTAGGTGATAGGTGAGTAAAAAATAATTGTGATAGTGTTTCAAGTAAGAATGGCAGGAAAGCGGGTATAAGAGTGATATGTAGAAATAAGGATGGGCAAATTTTAGGTAGTCTCTACAAACATGTAAATTAAGCATAACCCTTAGAAGTTGAGCTATGGGTGGTGAAGAAGGGTCCGAATCTGGTAAAATTTTTGGAATAAACTAGAATCATCATAGAAGTTGATTGTCAACGAGTCGTTGATCGACAAAGTCAAACGAAATGGCGATACTAATATTTCTCATCCAGCTCTAGCCAAGAGCTCATCTCTTTTCTCACATTTTCGTCTATTCTTTTATATAGGATCGCGCATGAAAAGAGTGAGGTTACGGATATGCTGGCAAAATGCATAATGCAAGTCGAACCTGATGTCATTTTTAATAATGTTTTACCTACGTTTTCGCTTGATGTTGTTTCAAAAGATTCTATGGTTCGTAATAGTATGTATATATGGACCAAATCTTCTAAGGTCTGATACCTCGCTTTTGGCTTAAGCTGTTTAGCTCTCAATGTCCGGATTATGCTGATTTGTTTGAACGAATTGTTTCATCTACCCAAAAATTATATATATAAAACGAAAAAAAAAATTATCTTTTTGTTTTCTCACAGGTATAATTGTAGATAAAAATAGGTGTGAAATCTTCAAAACGTAATCGAAGTAGTGAAAAAAAGTTCTTAATAGCGATAATAACGTGATTACATGATGAAATTAAGTCAGATTTGGTGAACAAGGAAAAAAGGAAAAGATTTATCTTTCCTTTCGTGTTGTAAAGAGAGAAACACTAAATTTATATAAAATGCTAAATAAAATAAAGCACATTAAGAGCAAAAAAAAATATGTGATTGGATGATGCAGTTACTTCCAATTTGGTTAAGAGAAGTAGGTTTATACGTAGTATTGTAGAGAAAGGGTTCTCTTGTGATATTTTTTTTCCTTTTTCTTTTTTCTTTTTTTAAAGAGAGAAGGGCTTGAGTGTTAAATGAGGAAGAAGAGTTGTAGTTGGTGATATAACTCCTTAAAAATGTATCCTGCAAAACATGATTTTACACTTAGATATGAAATCGTGTCTTCAACACTAGATTTTGCTTTAAAGACTTAATTTATAATGTTTTAGATTAACTTAGTTAAAAAAATATATGTTTTTTTCCACAAAATGAAATATTCTAGTATTTACTCTTCATTTTCTTTTTTCAAAATAGTTTTCAAAAGGAGAATATGGTATATTTCCCTTATCATCTGTTTACTTTTTAGAATAGAATAGGCTATGAATAAAGAATAGTTATTATAGCTTATTTATTTAGGGAGAATTAGAATTTAATTCCCTTTTTATTTGTTACTACAATGTTCACTTTGTTTTATATCTCCGAATTCCAATCATGTAAGAATTCCTATTATTCAAAATTAAGTAAGATGGATTTCTTAGTTTAATTAAAGAATTACAATTCTTTGCAAAATTTTATATTTTTCCTAAAAATGACCTAATCCCAATTAAATGACAACAATTACCACCACTACCCCCCTTAACTACCACTATTGGCCACTACAACTACCACGCTGTCGCCACCATCGACCGCCACCATTGCTATTGTCGCTATCATTGCTTACCACTACTACTATCATTTCTATTGTTACCATTATTGCTGTTATTATCATTGTCGCCACTACTATTGCCGCTGCCATCACCGCCACCATCGCTACCGCTACTGTCATTACTGTATTATGTTCACTGTTGTTGCTACTACTAACTATTGACTGCTATCATTGACCATCACTGTTGCTTCCGCTTTTGCCACCATTGCTACCATCACTATCATTGTCATTGCTAATTACCACCAATATTATTGTTGCCACTACTACCATTATTGCTATCACCACCGCCATCGCTTTGGTTGTTGCTATCATCATCACTACCGCTATCATCATCACTACCACCATCATTAGCGTTGGTGTCACCGTCAGTGCCACCGCTACTACCTATTACTTATCGATTGGTTGAGAAAGAAGATAGACCGAATGTAATTTAGTTATTAATGTTTTATTACATATCTGTTATTAAGTTGTTTATAAATCCAATTAAACAAAATAATAGCTATTATATTCTTTACAAATTTCAATTTCATTTCCCCCTAGTTCTGTTGAGTGAAGTAAATGCGTTATTAGTAAAAATATACTAAAAATTTATATTTCAATATTTATTTCATGTAAGATATTTTTTTTCATTATTGAAGAAATGTACTCTAATATTTATTTCACCTCATTAATTATAGTAATATTTTAAATATCAAAATACAAAGAGAGTAAAAGCGGAAAAAAATGGTCTATACTTGACTATGTACACCTCTGCAAATATTGTGAGTCTTCTTAGACTTGTCGTCAATGAAATTTCAATAGGCATGTTTAAAAGGAGATTAACTACTGGGAAAGGAGGAAAACAATTCGGTGGTTGGGAAAGTGGGAGGAGAGAAGAGATAGAGAAAGGTAAAAAATAAAAAAGGTAACTGACCTAAAACTAACAATGGAATTAAATTACTATATGATCCCTAGAAGTTATGCCGTGTGTGATTAAAATATGTTTTCATTGGTTGGATAATAAAGGAATATTGGGAAAATGAAAAGGTACTTATTTTAACGTGATCATCATTTCTAGTGATTAATTAACGTATTGTTTTCAAATTTCAAAACATGTACAACTTGAGTAATTGAAAGGACTGTTGTGTTTTTAATGATTTAATTAAGTAGCGTAGTTAGAAAAAGTATTTTAAAGTAAGAGTATTTTAAATGGAGTCAAATAATAGTTAAAAATTATTAGTGGTTTAAATATTGTAAATAACAAAAAAAATACCAATATTTTTCTATTTAATTTTTTTAAAAATAACTAAAAATTATTTAACTTTTCATTAATTGAAGACATAATTATTAATCATTGGAACTATTTATTTAGTAGAAAAGCCATCAAAAATAAATTTCCTTATAAAATTTTATGTAAACAAGAAAATAGAAAGATTTTTAAGAATAATTATTTATATCATTAGAGTGAAAAAGATCTTAAAGAACTACTTTCTGTAGAGTTACTATTTAAACCTCCAATTAAAAATTATATAATAAAAAAATTAATATTAAAAATACCATAAATATATTAACGTACAAATAAATTTAATATTTTCTATAATTTTTTATTTCATCTCTCTCTATTTTTCTAATAGCTTTAATAATGGTTAGCCTTGTCTCACTTCCACTCCTTGTATATCTCATGCAATTTTAACTTTCATGTAAATTTAATATCATATACATTCATAATTACTTAAAATTTCTTTATCTATTTATTATTTATTTATTATAATTGATACTAAATATGATCAAATCATCAATTAGTATATAAACCCATTTTTCATTTAAAAGAAAAAAGAAAAATTTTATTTTTGTAAGCAAAATTGATTTATTTAATTTCTTTCAATAAATTATTTTATTCAATTATTTATTATTTTTTTAGACACCTTAAGGCGGATGCTTTCCATTACTTCTAAGTAAACTGTTGTCGCGTCTCTATGTCAAGAATTTTATTAGACAGCAGTTCCGTTACATCGACGCCGGGGCATTTCATATCCGCCTCCGCCGTGTGCTTTCTTCTTCCTTGGATTGCTGAATAATAATGCTCCTGCTCTCTCACAATATTGAATTACAGACACCGCCCATGTACCGTAAACTATGAAGCCACCCGAGAACAACAACAACTATTCATATTCGCCCTACGATGTCCATGTCCCAACTCCCAAAAAACATAACCCCTAAAACCCTCCTCAAACTCCTCAAATCCCGACCAAATCCTCACTCCGCACTCTCTCTCTTCGACTCGGCAACTCGACATCCGAACTTCGCCCACTCACCCATTATCTTCCACCACATTCTTCGCCGGCTCAGCGATTCAGTTAAACTCGTCATCCACATTGACCGTATCATCAACCTCGTCAAGACCCAGAAATGCATATGCCCCGAAGATGTTGCTTTGACCGTCATAAAAGCATATTCCAAGCATGGCATGCCCGATAAGGCTGTTATGGTTTTTCAAAACATGGAGGACATCTTTGGGTGCACTCCTGGTATAAGGTCTTATAACTGCTTGCTTAATGGGCTTATTGAAAACAATCAGTTGGAGAGAGCTGAAGGTTTTTCTAATTATTTTCAGAATATGGGTCTGCAGCCTAATCTGCAGACATATAATATTTTGCTTAAGATTATGTGTAGGAAGAAGCAGTTTGAGAAGGCTAAAGGGCTTTTGGATTGGCTTTGGGGAGTGGGTTTGCACCCTAACGTGTATAGTTATGGGACTCTGATTGATGGGCTTGCCAAAGATGGGGATGTTTTAGCTGCATTGGAGGTGTTTGAAGAAACATCTGAGAGAGGGGTTACCAAGGATGTTGTGTGTTATAATATTTTGATTGATGGATTTTTTAGGAAGGGGGATTTTGCTAAGGCGTGTGAAGTTTGGGATAGGTTGGTCAGGGACAAGGAGGTGTATCCAAATACAGTTACCTATAATGTTATGATCAATGGACTTTGTAAGTGCGGGAGGGTTGAGGAGAGTTTGAAAATATGGGATAGGATGAAAAGTAATCATAGGGAGATGGACTTATTTACTTATAGCAATGTGGTGCGAGCTTTGTGTGAAGCAGGGAATGTCGAGGCAGCTGATGTGCTGTTTAGAGAGGTGGTCGAGGGTGGACTTTCTATAGATGTTGTTTTCTGTAATACCATGCTGGATGGTTTTTGTCGAGCTGCGAAGATGAAGGAGTGTTTTGAGTTGTGGGATGCAATGAAAAGAGATGGTTGTCTGAACACTTGTAGCTACAACATATTTATAAAGGGTTTGCTAGAGAATGGTGAAGTGGATGAAGCAATCTCTGTATGGGAATTGTTGCATTCTAGTGGTCGTAATCCAGATTCTACAACCTATGGAGTTTTGATTCATGGGTTATGTAAGAATGGATATTTGAATAAAGCTGTACAAATAATTGAAGAAGTGGGAGAATGTGGGGCCAATATAGTAGATATGTATCCCTACTCATCTTTGGTCAATGGATTGTGCAAAGAAATGAGGTTGGAAGAAGCAGCCAAATTGGTTGTTCAGATTGGCAAACGTGGGTTCAAACTTGGTCCTCATGTCTGCAATTCATTGATTAATGGCTTCGTTAAAGCCTCTAAGGTTGACCAAGCAATGCAGATATTTGAAGAGATGAGAACAGGAGGATGTTCCCAAACTATTTCCTCCTATAACATCGTTATTAACGGTCTATGCAAAGCAGGGAGGTTTGATGATGCATTTGGGATTTTGAAGGAAATGCTGGATGGTGGTTTGAAGCCAGACATTATAACATATAGCTGCCTGATGGATGGCCTTTGCAAAGGAGAGAAGATTGATATGTCTCTCAGTTTGTGGAATATTGTGCTTGCTCAGGGCTTGGAGCCAGACATAATAACGCACAACATCATTATCAACGGATTATGCTCAGCTGGCAAAGTTCAAGATGCTCTGCAAATTTATTCAAAGATGAGGGAACGGAACTGTATCCCCAATCTTGTAACCCATAACACTCTGCTGGAAGGGCTTTACAAGTTCAGAGATTGCAAAAAGGCATTAGAAATTTGGGCGCGCATGTTAACGAGTGGTCTACAGCCAGATATTATTTCATATAATATCAGTCTCCAAGGGCTTTGTGATTGTGGTAGATTTTCTGACGCTGCCAGGTTCCTTGATGATGCCCTTGCTCATGGGATAATCCCGACTACCACTACATGGAATGTACTTGTCAGAGCAATAATAGTACAAGCGCGTCATTCATAATCTCCAGCCATTATAGTCAGTTCGTTGTTTTCGCCTGTTTAAACCGCAACAATTTTTTCCATATGGAGGTAATTTTTACGGTTAAAAATTCTGTTGCCTTTTAATTTCTTGCTAGATTGGAAGCTGAAAGCGCATGTTTTTCCCCATCTTGGAGAGTACAAAATTAGTCATTTAATTTTTATTGCTTTTCTCTTTGACTCATCCAAACTTTTTCACCTCTATTTTTGAATCCTGTAGACAGGACAAATTCTTCTGATGGCTACTTAACAAGTTTTGATGAAAATTACCTGTGGCTTTTAAAATTAAAACTGGCACATTTCCTTTATTTCTATACATGGTTAAATGGAAAAGCCTGTTGAGCTTTTAACGTCTCATTTGTCTCCGCACCAGTAGAAAACCCGATACCGTAAAAAGTCCCCAAAACAACTGGTTCTTCCCAATCTTATCCTCAGTAATGATGATATGGTTACTAATCAAGCGCGTCCCATGACACTTTTTGAGACAATGCTTTTGTATAACTGAAACCAATCCATTAATGCTATAAAGTGAGGTCTGGTACTTTATTCCAAGAGTGGCTTCTTCTTTGTACTGGCACGCTTTCCAATGCTGAGAAGCCTTACCACAAAATTTACCTGGGAGAGGCTTTCAGAATTGGCAGTTGTATAGATTCTTCTGGAAGTATCTTCTGTTATGATGCTTCTTTCTTGGGACTGTATTGAGGTACTGCTAGTCGAATAATTAATTGTAGGCTTGATTGCTTTAGGGTTATGTAGATGATGATCTGGGGTTCCGTTGTTAGGTTTTCTTCACTTCAGAGGTTGTTAAAAAAGGTGAAAGGCTTTTTTTTATGTAAACTGTGTGGATGATTGTAAAACTGGACATGTGTCATTTTTAATCCTTAAAAAGCCACACAAATTATTTTTAATGCAGTTAGCAAAGTGTTTTTTCTTTTTGGGTCTATTTTAAAGTTGGAGGGCCTGATGAGGAAAAAAAGAATAAAGTTGGGTCGTTGAAACAAATTAGCAAAGTGGTTGGAAAATTAATTTTACCTTTTTCTCTTTTATGTCTTAAGCCAATGCTAGCTTCTGTGTAATGATGATCTTGCAGTTTCTTTACCATTTTGTGAGATCCTTGGAGATTCACATCTGGCTAGCTATTGCCTTACTGAAGAAGTTCATGTCAACTCTGAGTTCACTGGTTGGTCTAAATCTTCAACAGCTGGATCGAGCAGATAATTTTTTGAGGGAGAGCTGTCAGTAAATCTAAGTTTTGCAAGTGAAGATGAGGCTGAAGAGTTAGTTCTTACTCAGTCTTTTGCATTTCTTTTTCCTTGAATTGAAGTTCATCATTATTAAGTTCTAACTAAATGTCTTTGCTAAGTTAACAGTTTCTTGCATTCATATCCTGCTGGATGAGAGTTATCTTTCTATTGCGATGTAATCAAATATTAGCGGAGGTACATGATCCTGTGGATATAGACATAAAATCATGTCTTTTGATTGGTGATACTAGAAATGGGACATTTCCAACATCTTGGATGTCTGCGCACACTATATTGGCTGGAAATGGGCAGACCCTTTACTTTGTTATTACACTTCTTCCAGATAATTAAGACAAACTTAATGATTTGAAAGCTTATTTAGACACAACAGATGTGTAATGAGAATAATGTTGTCACCAGATACAGATTGAGACATCCAAGAAGAAATCATGGTGAGGAAAATTGTTTACATGTGTACAAAAAAATCAGATAGCTTGGTGCAAAATATCAAGGATGTAGAATGCAGATTTATGTTGCTGATCAGAAACAACGCATTTTGTCTTACTGTCAGGACCCTAATTTGCCAATCAATGTTAGACTGGTTGATAATTAGGATTTGACCACCGTCAATCAATTTGTATGTTTAACTAGATCTACAGTAGACTAGGTCATTACTCCCTCTATTCTTCCACTATTCCATCCGTTAGGTCAGAGTAGGTAGATGCTTGGGAAAACATCACTACTGCCACCAATCTTTTGTTTTTGAATAGGGTGGACTATATTAAGGGTCTTTCTTTGTCATCACAGTATGTATACTTGCATATAATATCTATTTATATTTTACTTGCATATACATCTCTAGATGATTTGTAGGTTTTCCCTATGCCATTTTGGCTACTGTTTCTCTCTTACAGTGTGCAACTTTTTTCTAAAATCACATGTAAGTGTCTAATAGGAGACATCTTGTACTTCCATGGGCATAGTAATATTATTGAAAGGCAATTGCTCCCAAAAGAACACAAAATAATATAATAAAGAGAGAGTTTTGCTTGCCTATATGTTATATGTTTGTACCACTAAAGGGCAGGAAATGATAGACCATGTGAAGCATTGACTTTGATTTGGCTAGTTTTAAAGTCCTGACATTATTTCTGTTTGACACTTAAGTATGATCACATTCGATGGTAGTTTAGTGAATGATTTCAGCGAAAGATGGGGCAACTTTTTTCTCTGAAGCTCAACTGCTAAAATATTGCAAGTAGCTGTATGTCTACAAGGAGGTGAATGATCCCATAATATGTACAACCATTTCATCTTAGTCTTGAGAATCTCAATCCTGGTTTTGGGCATCATACTTTTAAAATTTAGGCTTGTCTAATGATATAGAACAGTGAGTCACAGTAGTTGGATTTAATGAATGTTTGGCAGATGCAGTGCTGAAGTCATTCCATGCACCAATCTAGGAACAAGAGGAAAAATGACCTAGGAGAAGAATACAAAGTGGAACTTTTTATTGGATAATCAACTGGACATTCTTTGAAAAAATTTCTATTTCTCATTGGGAAAAAGATGAGCTTCACACTTTCAATAGCGGGAATTGCACATTACTTACACTACCTGTCTTTTATTTGTAACTTTCTGTTCTCTATTTCATTGTGAATATGCTTTTATCCATTGTAGCTCTTGGTGCAAGTTATGAAGTTATACATCCTGTTTCTAAATGGTTGCATCTTTGGATTGATCATTTGTTGACAAAACAATTTTCAGCAATTTTTAAATTAGCACCCCAACCCCACCCCACCCATTGAAAAAAAAAAAAAAAGAGCGAGTAGAGGAAGGGGGGATTGGAACTTTAGCAATTTTCAACAATTTTATTGTTTATTGGCTCCATCTCATGAATTACATAGTTCTTAGTGTAATATTACCTTTTGTTGAATATCCATTTATCTGTTGAAGTATTCTCCTCTGCTCATGTTCATTCTTATCTATATCTTGTTCCTGAAGTTGTTCTTCTTCCCTTGCTAGTTTTAGCTGAAATGGAGATTTGGTTGTATATATGCCTTTGTTGACCTTGCTTTATTTTATCCATCTCACTGTGTTCATTTCTTCAGGGTTCATTTTTCTTCCAAGATATAATATAATTATGAGTTAGTAAATCATTCTAAGTTTTCTTTCGTTTTATTAGACTCTATTATTATGTCTTTTATTTATTATTTTGCTTTTTGGTGTTAATAGAGAGGTAAAGCAATAATTCAATGGGCTACTTTTGGGCATGAGTTACCATATAATACCCATGTATCGGTTAAGTATAGTTTGTGTTATGTAGGTAGCTCTAAGAAGTGTTTTTGGTGAAATTTGATACCTGGACTATGTGCAAATTGTCAGTTTTTGGGCCTTACCACTAGGCTGTCTTCTTGGGGTGACTTTATTGATACTTTAATGAAGCCATTACTTTTTCCAAGTTTTTCCAGATCAAATCAAGCATCAATCTGCCCGAAAGTTTTGCTTCCCAATTTTGGCTCCCACTTTAGTTTCTGTTATAGTGTTACTATTGTCAAAAGCTATATTAACAAACCAAAAAGGAAAAAACATTGATTCCCTTTGACCACTGTCTTCAACCATTGGTGTCTGTGGCTCATTGCTTAGAAGATGGATCCCCACCGTTCAAAAAATTGAATTCTTGCAAAGCAGATTCTATCTCAATCTGGAAATTTGAGTTACAAGCTTCTCCTTCTTCTTCTTCTTCCTTTTTTTTTTTTTAAGTAGTGCATTATTTCATAGGTACTTTATGACGACTATGATATATGGAATTTGCCATTCTTCCTATCTAAGGTGCTTCTCAAATTATTTTTTAATGAGCAGAACTTCAGTAGTCAATTGAAAATCAATATCTCTGCTTTTCTGCATATCTCCTCATTGAATTTGTTGATTGTAACCATGGCTCTCATAGTTAGTTCTTATTTCATAATCATTACTAGTTCTAACAACTGTCAGTAGGACCATTTCTCTGCTTCTGTTTTACAGTATTTTGTCTCATTGTATTACACACAATTTCTTATGATCATCTACCAACAATGTTCTCTCATACTGTAAGGTGGACTTGAATATGCTCTCATCATCTGGAACCTTCTGTTTTCCTTTCATTAATGAACCCGAGGCTTGCCTCTTTCATCCATGAGTCAGAGAATGTAAAGCATCTTGATGTGAAGCATTATACCAATTGAGCATCTCATGGTAACTATGTTACATGTGTCCAAGTGATGACAGTTCTATCACTATGACCAAACTTGGCAGATGCAAAAGCAATATGGCTTGATGTATCAAATCCAAAAAGTGAGATTCCTTGGGTTTATTATGTCATGCCACATATATCCAAAGCAACATTCAGATATTTTTGCGTTTTCATCTTAGGAAACAGATAATTAGATGGACTTGGCATATTTTTATCTAATTTCCATCTTTCTTTTTTTCCCTTCTGATGTTTTCTTTTGCTTTTAGGCAACCATAGAAAGCACTCTTATTGAAATCAAGTTGAGAGCTGCAGCAGCCTGTTTAATGGATTAAACAATATGATAGAACCAGCAATTCAATGACTGTCAAGCCAGTTTAACAAGGTTTAGTGTTCATTTTTTCTTATTCTTACTTCATGTGCTTCTTTTTTTTTTCCCTTCTTCCTTAAACTGCTTTAGGATGCAGTAGCATGCATATTAATTAATGCTACTTTTACGTTCTCTTTGCTTTTAGGAGTGCTTCAGGCTCAGGTTGAATCCTCTCTGTTTTTGTTCTGCTAACATGTTTCCATTCACCTAATAATTTATCCAACAAAAAACTCAGAAAAGCCTATAAATGGCATTTTCAACAAGATTGGATTGGCACATTAAACCTGGAGTTAGAAGTGGCACTGAAGAATTGGGAGATTCGAGTGTGTGCCTTTTATTTTATTATATTTTTCTTATATTTTTTTGGGCCACCCACCAAACATAAGCTTTGTTCCCTGCTTTTCATCATTTTCTCAGCACCATTAAACCTTTTATTTATTTGGTTTTCCAGTGCATGACTAGCATTCTAATCTTGCTGAGCCTGGGATGTTGCAAGCCTGTCAGCTCTTGCTTGCACATATTTCTTTAGGATGGGAGACACAAGATGTGAATGGTCTGTCTGGTGGAGGCATAGAATGGTGAATAAAGAGCTGGTGGATACTTCATCTATCTGAGCATCACTTTTTACCAGCAAAGGGGGGTGATTTTATTTTAAGGTGTCTTCCTTGATTTAGATTACTTGGGAATGATATGAAACCTCCCTTTTTCTGAATTGAAGTTTTTGGAAAAATAGTCATCCATATTTTTTCTTTTGACTGTATCCATTATTCTTTTTAAACTTCCAAAATTTCTTGTTTTTCTGCAAGTTCATGGAACTATGGCTCATCCATTGCAAACCCTTATTTGTACTTTTCTGCAACAAGACAATTGCCCTGTCTACTTTACCCAGGCTGGATCACACGCTTAGGCCTTATTTTTCTCTGAATATATTGGATCAAGTACAATTTCATTTGTTTTTCATTTTTCAAGCTGAGATACCCTTACTTTAGAAACTTACTTGATTATCTAAGGCAAAAGTTGCAAATGTCCTTCAATGGTTGTAACATTTATGAATTTTGACCTATAGTATGAGTGGCAATGGGTGGAAATGAAAGGATAGAAAAAGAAAAGAAAGAAAAAGGAAAACAAAAGAAGAAAATATAGTTTCTACTTCTTGTTTGAATGTATAAGAAGGAAATGGAGGAAACGATTTCTCTTTTATTGGTTGGTTCACAAGTCAAAGAGGAAATCAAAAGAAATAAAACATATATAGACAAAAAAACCCTGTAGTTTACCTTGTCATTTCTTTTAGGAGAATTTTCATAGTTTTAAACCCATTTGACCAGTTTCTCTCCAAGTCCTTCCATTTCACTTCATTTGAATTTCCCAAGCATCTAATTTCCACCTATTCCACCCTTCTCCTTTATTTTCTTTTTAACTTTTTCTTTTTTTGGGTTGACTCTAATCCAAAAATAATGCTGCTGCCATGTAGATTTCCAAGCTAGGCCCTTCAGTCATTGGAATAGAGTGGCTAGAATAACAGAATCAGTCTGTCTCATTTTTATTTTGGCTACTTTGGAGAAAAATTACTTTGTCGAAGCCTGCGGCAGGGTTGGTGTTTTAGAGCGTTTATTTGATATATCCTTGACTGAACGTTGAAGGGGTTGTGACATATTATTTGATCAACCCTTTTATCAATACACTTACTTGCCCATTAAAATTTTGCAATCTTGGCCACTGTTTTCATCGATGGGAGATATATTATGTGCAGATGAAGATGTAAGAGCAAGTACCTTAACTCTCAGGGTAATCTATTAAGGAATAAAAGGTAGTTCTGGTGGCAGACCAAGAGATGTAAAGAGCGCGGCCCATTCCTCAGCAAGCTAATTAAGGGAAGTGGAGGCAGTCTGTCTGTCAAAAGAATTCAAGATCTTGGGGGTAGGGTTCAGGAAGTAGCAATAGTCGAAGTCAAAGTGGAAGGAGAGCCAATTTGAGTCTTAGGCGAACCTTTTTACTGTCATTTAACATTTTTATTACTATACTACACATCAAGCAAGCCTAAGTAAGTAACGAACCATATGCTATGCGTGAAATTCGCATATACAATGTAAATATCTACATGGTATTTCTATGACTAGTTGAACTCTAGGGTATGAACTCCCTATGTCAATTAGTTCGGAGTAGGAATCATTTAGTAATTCCATCTCGTGAATCTTATAGCAGTGATAGGCTTCAGATTGCGCAGGACTCCATGTAATGCGTGTAACCGAGAATTTTACTTCAGTACATAAAGAAGGTGCTTAACATGTACTTCACAAACATCTGGTTGTAAAAGCACACAGCCAAATGCATAGCCTCAATCAAGGTATCATCTATGCGTTCATCACTTTAAACTATTTATAAGACATTCGTCATCATCAAGCAATACCAAGTTAGGTCACACGCAGCAGCCAATAACATAGTAGTAGCAATAGAATGAATCTTCCTTACTCTGTCTCTGTTACCTATAATGTTTACCTTTTGGTTGTTGTCATGTTGTCATAAACTTTCTGGCGTTCTAGTAATTGTTAGTATGCTAGGTAATAGGGATTGTTACAATCCATTCCATGGTAACCCAGGGTTACGGTCTCTTTGGTACTTGGTATCTTGGAATTAGTATCTTTTAGGCAAGATTAGCTTTGCTTTCAAGTCTCTCATAATCTGGGTTAAAGGAACTAGAGTGGCGGGATATCTGTACTCATTTCGGCTTAAATGCCCGTAGAAATCTTAAAGTCGAGGGTTAGAGTTGCAACTTATGACAATCCTCTTCAATTTTTACCTTATGTGCTTGGTGATTTACCTAAAGGTTACAAGAGATATTGATGAAAAACCAATGGGATAACGGCTATTTATACGAACTATCCTCTTATTGTAATTTCTGGTTATTGTCCTTAGGCTACGTAGAGACAAGATATGGTATATTAGGAGTCATGGAATCAAACAAGGCGAAATAGGAACGGTCTCATCGAGTCAGCCCATACCAGCAGGATGGTAAGGGTAGGTGTTGGAAAAAGATATTTGCAACGGGAATAAATACAATAATGTCATTTAAGCTATAAATAAAATGACCTTGTCTAACTGAATCAATGACCCTATAACAACCCTATTAGAAAGAAAACACTAATTGGGTACTTGGCTGTTGCAAGCTAAACAGGAGCTCGAGCCCGGAACCAGCACTGTCCGGACTGGTTGCACAAACATTATATAGCGAAACTATCATCATACTTCACACATTTTTTAGTCCCATCCCTTGCCTTCGTTGAATCTCCAGAGCCCAAAACTCAACAAAATAACATCTTAGCAACAACATTTTACTGGATAACCATCAAACAATCATAAACAAGTAACAAATCGAGGAATTTTCCCAACTCACCTCGGCCTCATTACTGAGACTCCTAATAATCTTCGGGTTGTTGAGAAAAATCGAACTGATAAAAATATAAGCATACCTACCTATGGTAAGTTCCCGACTATTCCACAACAATTATCTACTGTTCTTACATTTAAGTTGCATCTATATTAGTGGGTTCTTAGATTGTGAAATGATTTCAACAAAATTCGTATTCATAGCTCATTTTTAATTTTCGATTCGTGGTTTTTTGGATGGGGAATGATCGAGTTATGATTAGAAAAATTTGAAGAATAAGCTAATAACGTGAAATCAAAAAGCAAAAGTAGAAGTTGAAGGAGAGATAATGGGGTTACTGCTTTTACTCGCCCTTAGTTGTGGATGGAGATTCCTTGTGAACCTCTTAAAAAGAAAATTTTGACGATGAAAAAGCATAATGCTTAATGTTACTAATCAAGTTATTGAAAGACTTTTTGTGAAGCTTAAACGATTGATTAGAACCAAAGAAAGATTAGATATTAAATATATTTCTAGAAGGATAACTGCATCAAAAGCACAAAAAACAAGAGGTAGGGAAAAAAAAAAAATTTAAAGATGAAGACAGGAAAAAAAAAAACAGAAAAAGACTAAACAAAACAAAAAGATGAATATTTCAAATACTATAGCAGAGGTTGGAAGAATTTTAGAAGCGAATTTTTGTGACTGTGAAGTTGACATCGCAAGGAACACAACGTATATTACGATTCTTGTTTTGGTGCGAAATTGAGACAGGAACTGAGAGTTGAAATCTTGAAGTAGACCTAAGTAAGGTCCGGTTCTAAACCGTGAATCGATCTTGAACCGACTCGGCTTGATAGTGATCGGGTCAAACCGTCCTGGCAAACTGTCAGATTTTAAGGGTTCATGTAGTATGCTTGGATAGAGCTGCCTAAATCAATGGTTCATGAATTACCGGGCCGATCCTTCATCAAATGACCTATCATTTAACTGGTAAGTAAGGTTGGTTGATTCACCACCTTAAAAAAAAAAAAAAAAAAAAAAGAGAAAGAGAGACTATTAATTTGAAAAAAAAATTGAATAATATTTAATAAGTCATTGCATATTAAAATTATTTTATTTACGATAGTAAATGATAATTTTTTTTAGAAATAATATCATTAAATTAATAATAGATGACTAATCAAAAGTTAATTATGTGTTAAAGATAGATAAAAAATTTAATTTCAGTTAATGTAAGTTCTTTTTGTAAAACTTATCAAATATTAAGGATTTGAATATGAGAAAAAAATAAAATTTGAAGAAAAAAAATAAAAAGTTAGAATCGTATTAAGTTGGAAATTAATAAAAAAATTAGAAATTATTAATAAATTAGTACACTAAAAAAAAAAGAGTTCACATTATTAGAAATTATTAATATATATATAATTAATAAAATAAAAAATTAAATATTAAAAAAAAAATGAGTTCAAAGGTCTCGAATCAGTCCTTGAACTACTGGATCTAGTGAATTAGTTCAGAACCATCAGCTCAAGGGTTGATCATAATCCATCGTGTTACCAACTTGTAAACTGACAATTTAGAGCTGGTTTCGAACCAGTTTGGCTTAGTGCCTAAGTTTATCTTGAAGGGGTATTTGTGATGAAAATTTGAGAGGGAAAAATATTAAATTGAGAAAATTAAATAAAAAGGATCATTATATAAGGATAAGTTTAAACAGCATAGATTATTATTAATATTATGTGAAATGATTTAAGTAAGGGATTTCGTTACTCTTCTATTATAAGATTGTTATAGTGAGCTAACATATGCACCTTATTTGATGGTTGGCACTAACATGGTGATGACATGGTATATTATATTTTTATTTACTTATTTTCTTGTTTTTCGTTTTTATTTATAGTAAAATAGCCATGCTAGGGCTATATCGGTGCTGATTGTTAAATAATATGTCATGTTAGCTCAATTTTATGGTGATAATAGGCAGATGATAAAATCCTTTTTTTGAACCATTTTGTATAATGCAAATTTTTTATTTAAACTAGTTAAAAGTTTGATTTTTGTTTAAATTTATTCTTAAATATTGATTCCTTTAATGTGATTTTCCCATATTATCAGAATGGTAGGTTAGAAAAAAGGATAAAATCAAGATCCAAAAGAGCATGGGCATATCATTATCTTACTTGTGTTTATAATATTTTTAGGTGAAATTTTAAAGGTATGTTATAATAAATAAAAATACATAGGAAAAATGAAATTTTAGTTCTCGACATTTATTTATTTATTTCATCCTAAACCTTTTATTATTATTTTTTTAATGAGTTCTCAACGCATGCAAAGAATTCTTTTTTTTTTTTTTTTCCCCTGATGGCATTACTTTTTCCGTTATAAAAAGATGTGGCCCAATTCCAATGGAGGGAAGGAACAAATGCAAAACTTGACCATGGTTATAAAATATGAGTGACCCCGTCAAGCTTTGCTTTTTTTTTTTCTTTTTTTTTTACATAAATAAAGGGTAGAGACGACCACTAACCACCCTAGGGGTTGTTTGTATTGGACAGAAATTAGAGTGATATTTGTTAATTTTGATTTTAATATACTTTCTAACTGTTCATATATTTGATATTCTGTTGTTTACAAAGTGTTAATGTAATGTTGTATAATCTGATTATTTTATAAAGTTCAATTTAGTTGATTTTGCTTTACCATTATCGTAAAAAAAAAAAAAATGATGATGATTTCAAAAAATTTTACCTTTTCATATTTTACCATTATATCTGTTACATTTGTTTGTGGACATTTGTTTATCGTATCACTATTGGATTTCTTTAAACTATATATTATATATGTATTATATCATGACAAAGTAATGTCTTCACGTTCCGTGTAACAAATATTACATAATAATAAAAATTTGAGAGGTCAAATGTTTAGAAAGGTGAAGGCACATTTATAAATTTATTTGAAGCCCTTGGCAATGAAAGGAAGGCCCCTGATCGCTAAATTAATCTCCTCCACCATTAATTTTTTAAAGTTATATAATACCATGCTGTAAGTAACAAATGTATGCAAGAATAAGTAAATCAAGTAGTTTTTAAACAGCTATTACAACAAAGTAAGAAACAACTTATGGAATATGACCAGAGTTAATGTAAGGCAATTAATAAATATAAAAAAAAGGTTCCTAATTTATTTTTATAATATTTTAGTAATTAAACGTTCTATAAAATTGAATCATCAAATCAATAATTACATTTGCCAATACTTAATTATAATTATTATTGTTGTATAATTCCACCACCATCAAGGCATATGCCACTACTAAAGTGGCAACTTTGTTGTTTTCTTGCCTTTTCTATTTCCCTATTTTCTCTTACGTGGAATTGCATGGTATCTTTATAAATGCCTTCAGTAATATTTTACTAGCGAGGATGAGGAGGGACATTTTTTAAAATAATCGAAATGGTTGATATTTAATAATGCACCGTTGAGAATGAATATTTTTACATTAATATTGTTTGTTAGCATGGTTGTTAAAATTGTGATTCTACGAATTTACGATTTTAAAAAACTTGTTTAAGTTAAATCGTGTATAAACTCTTTTTTATGTAGAAACTTATGTTTTTAATCAAATTTACGTGAAAACTCGGTAGAAACTTACGTTTTTTTTTATCGAGTTTATCAATTTTACATATTTAAATTGAATAAGCTAAAAAATAAATCAATATAATTAAACATTTTTACAAGCCATCAACTATCAGGGTATCATATCATTTTTCCTATCATATTTTATTTTTTTCTCTTTTTCTCTCTCTTAGTCCTTTATTTTATATTCATAGCCTTTACTTAAGTTTTAGTTCCAATAGTAAAGATTAGAAGAAAAATTATATAATTCAGTTTATATTATCGGTAATTTGAAATGAGTTGAAATATTTAGTTCTCCTTATTTTATTACTTTTTTAAAAGAAATAATAGAAAAAATTTAGTTTCGACTTTATTTGTCTTTTTTACATACATGTTTACTTATATATTATTAAGAATTTTTATAAAAAAAAACTTAATCTTTTTATTTCTATATTTTAATCATGTATTTCAAGTTTTAAATAATTACCATAAGTATCTTTATAGTTTTTTTGAGCTATTTTACATAGGTTGTAGAAACCTACGTTTTTATATTTCGATTTTACATTCTAATTTTACTAATCTTCTAGCAATTCTACACAGAATTGCGAGTTTAACAACCTTATTTGTTAGATTTAACTATATGGTTGCAAAACCCCAAAATCAAAACACAATAAGATGCTACATATATAGAATTAATATAGATACATAAAAACTTAGAGCTTGCTAATATCCACAATGTACTAGAACTACAATAGTATAATAAAGTTATCAATCCTACTAATACAACATCACCATAACTAACTACAAGTTGCTTATGTGAGACCTACAACAACTAGCAGGAAATAAGCATAATTATAAGTAAGTAAAGGTCTATGCCCAACAACAACAATTATAACAACTAAGTCCATAATCTTATATAAAGTCACTACAACTAACAAATTACCATGTCATTGCCAACATTATCTCTAAAATCATAACTATTGTCTTTGAGTTCTTGCCGGTAGGTGTTAGGGCTCTACTTGTAGAGGGCCTACAAAACAAGACACTATAAGGGGACGTCGGTAGAATGGCTAACGTAGTTACTCCAATGCTTAAGTTAGCAATAAGACTTTTAAGAATATGAAGTAATTTGGAATAATATGCAAGCTTGATGTGCAGAGTATAGAGAGATTTATCGTTGAATAGTGACCCAGTATTTATAGTGGAGTGGAGTCAGTAGTTGGAGGTCACTTGGTGGGAGAGATCTTCTCCTACAAGTATAGGAGAGTGGGCTTGTTGTGTTTGGCGTGTCCTACTTAATCTAGACATGGCTGTTTCACACTAATTGATCCTTATCTTGTGCATTCTAATCATTGTAGGGCTTATTAAGCTTGGTTAATATAAGCTTAGGGCTTAGGCTTATAGAGGTGAGCCTTAGGCTACAAGATGCATTGGATTTGGTCGGGCCTAAGGGGTTTATGTCCAAAATGCCCTATTAACACTTACCCCCACCCCTTGCAATCTCATTGTCAAGGCAAAGGTAAGAAGAAGGGATATATGGGCTGCTCGGGCGTAACCGATTTGACTCAAAGGAGTTCAACTCAGCTTTACGGTGCTAATATGGTAAGAGTATAGGTCCAGGTTGGAAGTTGGTCGAGGTGGAGATGTTCGAGGCAATGTATACTTGGGATGAAAATGTCTAAGGTAGGATAGATCGAAGTGGTCAACAGTTGTTCCAAAGCGGAGTGCCAAAGACCTAGGCGAGGTTGAGCCTTGGTTGGGGTATCGAAGTAAGATACCCCCACAACTCACTTGATAGGTGCTTTAAGACAACAAACTGGTTTATCCGAACAGTGCTCACCACAGACTGAGCATACGTGACTACAACATGTCTTTATCATGCCAGCAAGGTAGAAGCTGGATGGGCCCTGAAGAAGCTTCTTGTTGAAGGAACTTTTTCAAAATATGATCTTTGCTCACCTTTAGTGCTAGGTGTCATGTTGTAGCAGATTAGTGTGTAGCTACATGTGCTTTGCCTTTTAAAGTTGATTGTCTGATCAAAATGCTTTCTACGTGTTTGTTATGCAGCATTTTAAAGGATCCGTGCTTATCTGGATCCATATAACTGCTTGTACGACTTCCCAGTTGATTTGCCTATAAATAGCATGATCACAATGAGCGACTACTCTTTTGCAATCTCCTTGTTTTGCCATTTCGAATTTTGCGTTTGCATCAAACTTTTTTCAATAGCTTGTCAAAGTCTTTCTTCCTTCTTTGAATATTATAGTCATGTCAACTAATAGAGGTGAGATAGAGTCATCTTCTTCACAACATGTCTCTAACTTAGATTATACAAGGAGTAACCCCCCTCAGGTATGGGAGGACGAAGTCTTGTCGCTAGCACAACTTGATGAGCCTACTAGGATGGCTGTGGAGGCATTGGATAGGGCCAAGATCATCAATATCATCCCTAGGGATGTTTATGTATATTCTCCTTTGCTTCCTCTAAAGGATGGATTTGTTTAATGCTCTTGAAACGAGCAAGGGGCTTAGTAGCTGAGTGAGCAGAAGTAAACAATTTGCCCCCAGTTGGATTATAAGAAACTTTGTTGTTGAGGCAATCCTTGGGTGGTAGATAAAGTTGCTGAGCAGGGACGCGGAAGTAGCCCTACTGTCAGGGAGGGGCTTTGCAGTGTTTGAGAAGTGCTTGGAGTTTGGGCAGCACCTCCCTCTGAGTTGCTTCGAAAAAGAATTCTTAAACTACTACTGGTGCAGTCTGTTGTAGGTCCCTCTCAATGGGTAGAAGGTGCTGAAGGCTTTCTAAGTGCTCTGCAAGTATTGGTGTTAAGGGCTACTCCCGAGCTTTTCAGTCATTTTTACATGTGAAAGAGCATTAGGGGTGGCCTTACCTCTAGTCGTGCCCAAGAAAGAAGCTATTTAACGGCCTTGTGGATTCGGTGAAGGGCTAGTAGGATGAGTATGTGGTAGTTGAGTTGCTTAAGGAGGCAGACTTTTAGCGCGGTAGATCGGGATGGTCCGAACTATGGGTGAGAAGGGGCTTAGTCCTAGTAACATCAAGGCCGCCCAGGAGATCTTGGCCTTCATGGCGCTGAGACATGACTAAGAGATTAATGTTGTGGAGATCGTGGAGAGGTATTTCCAATATCCGATCTTCGAGCTCTTCCTCAGCATAAAGAAAGCTATGGTGAAGAAGTAGGCTGAAGGTATAGGTTTGTTTTACGGGCCTGTCTGTTATGCTAGTGTTAAGGTGCCTCATTTAGCAATTGTAGGATAGGAAGGCTTCTTTGGCCGTGTCGGTCACGATGGTGTTTTATGAATGGTAATAGTAGTTCCTTTTGGTGTCTTCTTCTTTTCTTTCTCTAACTTTCAATTGAATTTCTTATAGGCAAAAATTTGGCCGCAAGGATACTTCGTTCCTCTATGAATGAGCTAATGAGTCGATGCTAGGCAATAACCAGGGTAGACTCGTTGAAGGGCAAGGTAGTACGGTCGAAGCCAAGGCTTGAGGAGACCGGTAGGGTACGACCGATGTTCATTCCTCAGGGGGTTCCCATCGGCATTCGGGATGAGCTTGTAAATGCGGAGCTTTTAGGTATGGCTTTGCTTGTTCTTGTCTTTGCCCCTTCTACTGAGCCTATTGTTGTGGGTGATGAAGGCACTGATGCAGAGGGGCCCAATGTTTAGATGCTTTCCCCTCTAAGGGTGAAGGAGGAAGAAATGGTCAAAGGGGTCGCCCTTCCTTAAGTGTCTGGCCAAAAGTGCAAGGCTCCTGAGATGACTAGGGAGCTAGAGCTTGGAGCCAAGAAGTAGAGGCCTCCAGCGAGGGTACCTTTAAGCCGAGGGAAATGGAATGAGTAGTTAATGGCTTATCCTTATCAGAGCGTTGATGACATGGGGGATAGATTTTTTGAAGTCTTAAACAATTTTAGGCTGATAGGGATAGGGTTAGATTGATTTTAAGAAGTGTCGTACACCTTTCATAATGAGGAGCTCTTGAGGGGAGCCCTCGAGGTGGAAATGAAGAGGGCTAAGGGGAAGCTCCTAAGGCAGAAGTGGGAGACCCGCACCAATGATCTGACGTTACGGCACCAAACACTTAGCTACTAGGCTTTAATGGGGTCTTACATGCTCGGCGACTAGGCTATCTTTGAGGGGCTCTCCAAGGAAGGTAGGGATAACCCTACGGAGATGGTAAAGGGCCTAAAATTGTAACGTCAAAGATAGGTAACTCTTTGTCACTCCTGTGATAAAGTGCTTAACTTCGCCATTGCATTAATAGTGGCATTTGTTTTCAATTTACAATACCATGGCCAAGTGTTGCTTCAACTAAACAAGTTTAATGCCGCTTGGAAAGAGGTAAAGGACTTTAAAGAGGCATTACGCTAGTATGAGAAGTACTTACGGGAGGCAAAGACTTCTACCAATAAGTATTTGAAAAAATTCTTCAAGGCTAATAGGCGCTTGTGTCACTCTTATGTACAGGTGGTGGAGCTTTAGGTGAGGTTCAAGGATGTAGAGTAGGAGCAAGAAAATGCTGAGAAAGCGGCCAAGAAAGCCAACTACATGAAGACTCAACTGGAGGACGAGCAAAGGATGAAGGCTCGCCTCTTTCAAAGGCTAGATAAAGAGGGTGAAGCCAGGGCCTAACTTGAAAAGGAGAATGTTGAGCTAAGGCCATCAATAGTAAGGTTACAAGCTGAGTTGGTGATGAAAGTGTTTGAGTATGAAAGTGTTAAAGCCACTTTGTTGGAGTTGGCCGGTTTGAAGGTTGAATTGGAGTAATAGGTCCAAGAGTTATGAGAGAAAGTTTTGGAGATAGAGGAGATCATCTCTAAAATAGATAGTAAGGAGGTCCTTAGCGATGCTGTTATTAAAAAGGCGGTCGCTGGCTATTGGAAGATCGAGGAATGATTGGGTGAGCTGGAAGACTTAACCATGGACTCCGTACGCTACACAAGGAAGGAGGTTCTTTCCTATTATCTGGACCTTGATCTAAGCTTCCTCAACTTTTTGGATTCTTTGACCTTGAACGAGAAGAGGGAAGCCTTGGTACGTGAGAGAGAGGCTGCCCAAGTAGCCTTCAATGATCTAAGTGCTCCCTCTACTATTGGGGCTGAGTAAGGCACTTCGACATCCACTTTTGCCTTAGTAACCCAGTAGGAGGTTTCCTCTAAAGCAATTCCTCAAGACAATATATATCTGGGCGATCCTCCTACTACTCCTTTTTCACATCCTTCAACTCTTGCTCCAAGTTAAGGCCTACTGCCTGAAGCATTGATGGATAAGTGCTCCAAACAGATCGAGGCCTTAGACTTTTCTCAGTTACTGGAGTTAGTTGATCTGAGGAGATAGCATGTTTATTTTTTTTCGAAAAATGTGTAAGTTAGGCCGAGATGCCAACCTTCATTGTGTAATCTAACAATCAATGAATGGATGAGTTTTTGAAACGTCATCTTTGTATACCTATTTTTTCTTTGCTTTTGAATATATTTACATAAGAATTCCTTTGCTTAAGGGGAGCTTACCCTTGTCGAGGTTAATTGCGAGGGGTTTAGTCAGTGACATTTTGACTTGCCCGGTAGAAGGGAGTTCCTTTGTGTTAAGGGGTATTTTCCCTTAGTGAGGTTACTTGAGGGGGGTCAGGTCAGTGGCGTTCCAACCTACCGAATGAAGGGGAGTTCCTCTATAGAAAGAGTGTTTCTCCTTGGTGAGGTTACCTGAAGGGGGTAAGGTTGGTGGCATTCCAACTTTCTCGATGAAGGGGAGTCCCTTTATGTAAGGGGTGTTTTCCTTTGTCGAGGTTACTCAATGGGGGTTAGGTCAGTAGCGTTCTGACTTATTGGATGAACGATCCATATGCCTCTTCAAAGGCTTAGATGGCAACAGAAAGAAGGGGAGCGTAAGAGAGAAGTAAACAATCAATTATAAAACAACTTTTTTTATTTCATCGTTCTAGAAAAAATTTACATAACAAAATGCTAATCAAAATAAAGCTGAAGATTATCGACATTCCATGTGCGCAGGATGAGCTCACCATCCAATCTTTCCAGTTTGTATGCTCCATCGTCCAATCTTTCCTTGACTCTAATTGGGTCTTCCTAAATGGGGGCCAACTTGCCCTGCCCTTCATGTTAAACTATAGCTTCTAGTTTTCGGCATACTATGTCATTGACCTTGAACTCCTTATGTTTGGCCTTCTGATTGTAATACCAGGCGGCTCGATGTTGGTATGTGGTTATCCGAGTAGTGGTATGGTCTCTAATTTCCTTGATGGTGTCGATGCTAGCTTACAATAGTGACTCATTAAGGGCAGCGTCGAAACTTTGAGTTTGGATATTAGAAAGCTCAAGTTTGATAAGGAAGACTGCTTCCAACCCGAAAGTAAGGCAAAAGGGGGTCTCATCTGTAGAAGTATGGTGGGTGGTCCTATACCTTTATAAGATATTGAGCAGTTCATTAGCCCAAGCTCCTTGAGATCGGTCCATACACTTCTTCAAGCTATCCAATATGATTCGATTGGTTGCCTTTACTTTTTCATTTGATTAAGAGTGAGTAATTAAGGTGAAGTGCAGGGTAATGTGGTGCTTGGCACAAAACTTCCTAAACTTGGGGTTATCAAACTATCGGCCGTTGTCCATGATGAGAGCATAGGGGACCCCGAATCATGAGAGAATGTTATTTTTAATAAAAGATTCAATGCTTCTCTCCATGATTCTACCTACCACTTCGGTCTTCACCCACTTTGTGAAGTAATCAATGACAACAATTATGAACTACCGTCCTCCCGAAGCTTTCAATAAGGTACCGAAAATGTCAATCCCCCATTGTGTGAATGGCTATGTGCTTGTCAAGGGTTAGAGGTTAGTGATGAGTGCATGATTGACTAGGGCATGCTTTTGGCACTATGGGCACTTTTGGGCTACGACTTTTGCGTCCTACCTCATGGTGGGCTAGTAATACCTGAGCCGTAGCACCCGAAGGTAAAGGGCTTGGGACTGAATGTGATTCTACACACTTTAGCGTGCAACTCTTCCATGATATGCAACCCTTCCCCTTCTTGGAGGCATCGGAGTAGGGGGAGGCTGACTTCCTTGTGAGACAAGATGCTGTCGACCAACATATAGTTGATGGGGTGATACTAGAGCTTCTTTGCCTCCCTCCTGTATTTTGGGAGCGTGCCTTACTCCAAGTAACTCTAGATAAGATCCATCCAGCTTAACTCTAGTGCTACTATAGTCAGTTCCAAAACTTCCGCCGATTTCGGAGTTATACTCTTTTTTGGTAGGTACTCTATGAAGATTTTGCTATACTTTACCTCGGGCTTTTATATGCCAGTAAAGGCGAGCTTAGATAGCTAATCTATCACTGAATTCTCTAGTCAAGGGATCTTCCTGATGTCCCATGAAGGGAATTCTTCTAAGAGGTTTTTCACATTTTCAAGGTACCTAGCCATAGTATCATTCTTAGCCTTGTATTCACTTCGGACTTGCTGAATGATAAGCATGGAGTTTGAGAAGATTCGTAAATGTTTGGAATCGATCTCCTTAGTTAGCTTAAGATCGACGATGAGTGCCTCATATTCGGATTCATTATTGTTGGAATTGAATTCGAACTTAAGGGCATAGTAGATGGTGATCTTATGTAGGCCGATTAGAATATGGCCTGAGCCTCTACGCCCTAAGGTGGATGATCCATTGATGTGGGGAATCTACACCAGTTTGTCATCGCCCAGTAGTACTTCCTCCTCTCTTATATATTCTACCACGAAGTTAGCCAATACCTGTACCTTATAGGCAATTCTTAACTGATATTGGATTTCGTATGGACTTAATTCCATTGCGCACTTCATCATTCGTACAGATGTATCAGGTTTCTGTAGCATGGTGCGCAATGGTTGATTTGTGAGTACGATTACATAGTATGCGTAGAAGTAGGGCATTAGCCATCGTGTTGTGTTGACGATAGCTAGGGCAAATTTTTCTACTTGGGTGTATGTAACCTCAAGCCCTTACAGTATATGGCTGACATAATGGATTAGCATATGTTCTCTTCTCTCTGCTTTGTACAGAAAAGAGTGCCCAGTCGCTTACCGAATATAAAAACAGGTCCTCCCCATAGACAGGCTTGGAGAAGACCGGGGGGTATACGAGGAAGTCTTGGAACTATTAAAAGGTAGTGGCGCACTCCGGAGTCCATTTAAAACCCTTAGGGTTTTTTAGGATTTTGAAGAACTCAACGCATCTATCAGCATTCTTTGAGATGAATTTGCTCAAGGCAACCATCATGCCAGTAAGTTTCTATATGTCTCAAATTGAGGTTAGAGGTTTCATTTCCTTAATGGTAGTAATCTTCTCAAGGTTGGCCTCGATACCTCTTTGTGTTACCAGAAAGCTAAGGAACTTGCCAAATTCAATGCCAAAGATGCACTTTTGAGGGTTCAACTTCATGTCATATGTATGTATCTGGTTAAA
This sequence comes from Lumnitzera littorea, assembly GCA_024138015.1. Taxonomy (NCBI): domain Eukaryota; kingdom Viridiplantae; phylum Streptophyta; class Magnoliopsida; order Myrtales; family Combretaceae; genus Lumnitzera; species Lumnitzera littorea. The sequence goes on from JAMXBB010000002.1 coordinate 54,245,475, forward strand.
GGCTTCTTGGAGATCCTTGACATGATCGTCAAGACTGGCTTTTAGCTCTTGACAATCATGTCATCGACGTACACCTCCATATTGTGCCTAATCTGGAGCTTAAATAGTTTCATTACCATTCATTGGTACGTGGCTTCAACGTTTTTTAGTTCAAATAGCATTACGGTATAGCAATACATGCTGTAATCTGTGACAAAGGGGATATGGACTTTATCCTTTGGATCCATTTAGATTTAGTTGTACCCTAAGAAGGTATCTATAAAGCTCAGCAATATGTATCTCAATGTAGAATTGACAAGCTGATCGATCATTGGGAGGGGGAAATAGTTTTTAGGGCAGGTTTTATTGAGGTTAGTGTAATCGACGCACATTTGCCACTTCCCATTTTTCTTCTTTACCAGTACTACGTTGGTTAGCCATGTTGGGTACTTTTCCTTCCTTACGAAGCTAGCCTTAAGTAGCTTTTGCACTTCCTACTCGATTGCAACCTACCTTCTTAGAGCAAAATGCCTCTTCTTTTGTTTAAGGACTATGCTATGGTGTCGATGTTGAGGCTATGGGTTGCTAAGTCGAGGGAAATTCCAGACATGTCTAATGCTGACTAAGTGAACCTATTTGAATTTGCCCGCAGGAGGGCGATGTTTTGATCCTTCACCTCAGCTCAAGTCTCAATCCCAACTTTCATGGTCTGTACGGGTAAGGTTTCAATTTAGACGTCTTCTATTTTTTCTCTAGGTTTGCCCCTCTCAACTAGCCTATTATGCAAGCCTGTTTTTAGGGTGAAGACGCCATTACCTTTGACCGCATTGATGTATAGCTCTTGTGAGAGCTTTTGATCACATCTATATACTCCCACCCTAATTGGGGTTAGAAATTTGGCATTTAGATGAATGGAGGATGTAATCACCTCGAACGCATTTAGGCTTAGTCTTCTCAAGAGCGCGTTGTAGGAGGAAGGGCAATCGATCACAATGAACTCTACAGGTCATTATGCCATATGGACATCATCACCAAGTTCCACGTCTAACGTAATGATACCTTTTGCTTGGATCGTACTTCTATCGAAGCTGATCAGATTATGATGGTACAGCTTCATTTTTACTAGTAGCTTCTATCTCATCCTCTCATATGTATGAAGGAAGAGTATGTCGGTAAAGTTGCCAGTGTCCACTGTAATCTTTAGGACCTAACCAAAGTCTTCATTGGAGAAAGAGATGGAAGTGTCCAACTTCTGTCTCTTTTGTCTCTTCTTTCTTATGGCCAACACCTTTGATGGTGTGTTAATTGAGCTACTAATGCTTGGCCAGCTCCTAAGGTACGGCCCCCCTATGATTATGTTTATAACACCATTGGAGGCGCGATCATTGCGACGGTAATTGTTTTGCTTGGTATGGGCATCCTTAATTTGTTGCCTTCGAGTTACCCTACCTCCATCATCGTCAGAACGGTTGTCGTTCCTTTGATGGGTCACATATTCGTTGAAGAAACAGTGTTGAATGGTATATTCAAGGGCGTTCTTCAATTGGAAGCACTCATCAGTGTTGTGGCCATGGTCTTCGTGGAACTGAAAGTATTTATCAAAGTTCCGATGACTAGGGTTCCCCTACATTTTCTACAGCCTTTGGAGCAAATTCTGGTGCTTCACTTTGGAATAGATCTAAGCAATAGGTTTATTCAGGGGTGTGTACTAGGTGTAAATAGGAGGGGGGAGAAGGTTGCACTCAGACCGGGGCTTCTTCTTCCTAAAGCTCTCCCTCTCTGGTCTTTTTGGCATCTTACCGTTGAAGTGATCCTTTATTGATAATTTTTCTTTGTCCTGCTTTCCTTGCAACCTTTCTTGATCGGCATCGCACTTGGTGCGAATGTTATCTTCTTAGTCGATATATTTATGGGCTTTGTTCCAGAAATCGGTTAGGATCTTCGGCTTACTCTTCATAAGCAATTGGAAGAAATCCCCTGAAGGTCGGATGTCGGGCTGTGCGGCATAGACAGCGACTCCTTTGTCCAGTTGAGGAATCTCGACCATGGCATTGTTGAACTGGGCCACATAGTCACGTAGAGACTCGCCTTCACCCTACCTTACAAGGTACAAGGACTACATGTCCTTGGATGGGGGCTTACTAACCCTAAAGTGGAGACTAAATCTTCGCACTAGCTCATCAAAGAAGCTAATGGAATTGTCGAGGAGGTAGTTAAACCACGTTCGACTTACCTTCCTTAGGGTGCTTGGGAAAGCCTTGCACATTATAGCATCTCCATAACTATGAAGGTTCATGAGGGTACGAAAGTAGAGAAGATGGTTGTCAGGGTCACCCGAGTCATCATATTGGTCGAGGGACAGAAGTTTGCCATTAGGAGGCAACACTTTGTCTTAGATACTCCTGGTGAAGGGGGTCTCATTGTTGGCGACTAGCCTAGTGTCACCAGCAATTTTGCTCCCCTACTGCTTAGAGAGCCACCTTATCATGACACAGAGCTCGTTTAGGTCGACATTGTCTACCAGGTGGGCTTGACATACAATTGAGTGAGCCTATACTCCCTGCAAGTAGGCTTTTTTATTGTTCCCAGCTAAGCTTGGTCACGGGTGGTTGCGGACCTTATTGGTTGTTGCTGTAAGGGTAGATCAGGGTGTTGATCCCTGTCATTCTATTGCTACTAGATATTGTTTTGCCTAGTACGGGCATCCGAAGCTTTAGGGGGATGAGTTTGTATGTTGTGCCGCTCTGCTTCTTCTAGGGGAGTGCAAAGTAACCTGTTTTGTGCAACATATTCTTCAACTAAACGTTTCATGCACTTCTTTAGCACAACCCTTGGAAGGGGCTGATTGCCCCTATGTTGCTTGTTTACCAATTGTTAGTTCTCCTGCTCGTCGCATTGAGACATAATGTTAAAGGAATTGTTCATGGGGTATGTGTTTAATGTATTTAAGGTGTAGGAATTCAGTTTCCTACAGACGGTGCCAAATGTCGTCTTTGAGTTCTTGCTGGTAGGTATTAGGGCTTTACACATAGAGGGCCTACAAAACAATACACTATAAGGGGATGTCGGGGGGTTGTCTAACGTAGCCATTCCAATGCTTGAGTTAGCAGTTGGGCATTTGAGAGTAGGAAGTAATTTGGAATAATATGTAAGCTTGATGTATAAAGTCTAGAGAGGTTTACTGTTGGGTAATAACTCGATATTTATAATGGAGTGGAGTTGGTAGTTGGAGGTTAGTTCTCCCACAAGTATGGGAGAGTAAAGTCATTGTGTCTGATGTGTCTCACTTATTTTAGACATGGTTGTTTCATACTAATTGATCCTTATTTTGTACATTTTAATTGTTGCAAGGCTTACTAGACTTAGTTAATATAGGCATAGGGCTTAGGCTCATGACGGCGAGCCCCAGGCCACAAGACACGTCGGATCCGATCAGGCTTGAAGGACTCATGCCCAAAGTGCCTCGTCAACAATAACCAACGTCAGAGCTCATCTCAGCATAAAGACCATAGATAACTCATCACCTACACTTGAAAATAGATAAAGGAATAACTTGAAGCCTAGATCATAATTACACCACTTACATATGGATAATATACATGAAATAAATACATAAGACATGTAATTATCATAGCATGTCAATTGACTATTATCTTTAATTTAAGTAGCACAGTGCAATATGATTTTAGCATCATAAGACTTAGGATAACTTATGATTTCGAACATATGCATATTCATAACATGCATAGAGTTGGTATTTTGGCTATCCTAAAACAGAATAGTTACATTGCCCCAATTCATTATCGAACCAGCCACTAGAACAAATGTCAACCATAGCTGTTGTACAAACATCCCATAACACTTGAAACCCTAGATCTCTTAGCCTTAGTCAAGCACAAGCAACAAATTCATTTATTATTTTTCTTTAGTAGGTCCATCAATTTGATTAGCCTAACATGCACAAATAATCAACCAAATAGAGATACTTGAACAATGATTATCAACACTTAACTGAGTTTCATGAACTTTTAAGCCCGTAGATAAAGTTACGAATATATTTAATTAAATAATTAAAATAAATTAACTTTCATTTACTTTAATATTTACTTTCCCTTTAAATTGTTTCCAAAAGTAATCCTAGTTGACTAATCCTCCCAACTTGCTAACCCTTTGAAAATATCTATTATAAGTTGGTTTGTAGTTATTAGATCAATAAAGCTTTATCCATGGTAACAGTATAGCTAATTAAATAGAATTTACCGTACTCTTCCTAAAAGATAACTCCAACACCCTCTTTTGATTGACAAAAGACATGCACAGAATCCCACTTTAACGTATTCTAAGCTAAAGCCCCTTTTGTCAATTCCTTAAGAGAGTACAATAAGAAACTTCATTCTTGATTGTCAACTTGTTCAACCAAAGCCCAAACTGCCAAATATTCACTAAGGCAACCAACTCTGGTTTCAAGACGTCCCAAAGTTAACACTCTGAAAGTCCGATAATAAATTGTTAACATTCTCGTTAGTAACAGTGGACTGTTGCCAACTAACGAGAACGTTAACAATTTATATTTTATATATATATTTTTTTTTTTCGCACATCGCAATGATTCTTAACTAATTCAAGGTATAAAGCAAGCTTGTTTCTTAATGGTTAGTCCATACTTATGTGATGCTACTAAAGGATTTTAGGTTTGATTTTTTCCCGGAGAAAAGGTTGAAATATGAACAAGTATTAAGATATAATATGGTGAGGTTTTTATTTCGAATCCACTAGTGAGTAGACGTAGACCGAGGCCCTCGAAATTAAACCCCCGTTTCAAGAACCGGCATCGGAATTGTACGTCTAAGGGATTTACCGGTTTGGCAGGTTCTAGGCGAGTCACTAATAAGTTAAGCTTCTTCACGTCCTAACNTATTTTGATATTTATACTTTAATATTGAATAATATTTATTTAATTATATTTTTATATTATTTAAAAAGTACAAAATTTAAATATTGTCTAATATTTATTTACTTATATTTATATCATTAGTACCTGTGTTTTTGTTTAGTAAAGTTGACTTTTGTATAATATTTTAGATAAGATAAATTTTGAGCATTTTTTTCATTCTTTTTTTTTTGTAACTAAACTCAAATTGCAAATCAAATATTGAAAAGAAAATTTTATCTAGTTCAATCCCATAATTTTTGCTTAACCAAACGATACTTAAGCATATCTATTAACGGACATTATGTATGTATCGGTACCATCATCCTTAATATGAATAGGAATAACCGATTTACACATTTGAGCTGAGAGTTTATTTGGGGTAATAAAATATAAACTTACCATCTACTATGATTAAAGTGTTTGACCTGCTGTATGGTATATGGTTCACACCGGCAAAGGGAAAAGTAACAATATGTAAACTAAAACGTGATGCAGCACCATCCAACTGCTGCTTGGTTTTCTTATATTAGACTACTATACTGGTAGTAAAAAAAACCAGACATCCCATCTCAAGCAACTAGTGATGGTGAGAAATACAGACGCTGGTTTATTCTTAGCTTTCAAACAAATCCAAATTTGGTCTTGCTATACCATACTTATTTGATAACATAACATGAAAGGAATATCTCAACCATATATTATAGTTGGGTACATATCTGATAAAGACAAGACTTGTTATTTTATTTTTTGTTTTTATGTTCTAGGTTAGACTTACGGGGCTGAGCATTTTGAAAATGATCGTGCTAAATACGTGAGCCGGCGAATGTGGAAAAAAGAGAACCATTCTCTGCTCCCAACCTAAGTCAAAAGTCTATGAGCAATAAAGGTCTAACGTAAAATTGGAGTATTTGCTTTGTCCGCAAGTTTCTCTCTTTATTCTCTGTTTGGTTATTGAATAGCTATCAATAAAATATTTATAATAGAACTGAAAAGACACTATTAATTAGGTAAGATAGAGATTGCAGCTACTAAATAGTGATGGGTTATTGATTATCAACCTCACTACTCTTCTCACTCTTAAGTTCTATTTGATCTTTTATATAACAAAGATCTTACAGACTTGTACCGTTTCTCTTATGGAGTTTTCTTAAAGTCTCAAACGAAAAAAAATATAATTAAGTATTTATAAATACTTGGACTTGATGACTTTCTCATAATATATCTGATAAACAGTATATGAGATTAAGCTTCTCCTTAAAGTTATCTCTATGAACCTACTATGGGCATAAGACCAATAATTTTCCTTACTGAGTGTGCAAGTTTGCTTAAAAGGTTTAAGAGTGAATAAAGCAGTTAAACAATCTTTATTCTAAGCTTACTAAGCCAAATCTCTTTTAGATAATCCATATTATGGACAAGACTTCTTTGATCCTATCTATTGATAGTGGATTTTCACTTGGATACTCAACAAACTTTTGACTTGTTTAATATGAGGAAGCATTTCAAGACAAGTAGTTGTATCCTTATTCATTCTTGTGATAACCTCTGATGAGTCAATAGCAATAGGTTGGCATCTAAATTGCCAGCCTACCTTAGGAGTTTTGCTAGCTTGAAATAACTTACCAAGAGTTTGAGGGCGAAGTCATTAAGGCCCAACTTATGAAATTTGAATATTCAAACATTATGATAAGGGTACAGATAGTTCGATGGTTAGTTTTGTTGATAACTACTTAATTGCCCCTAGCCCCTAGATTAACAAATGCTTAAATTCAAAATGAGCCACATTAAGCCACATGTCAAGGCAATTCAACTACTCCCCTATAGTTATCTAATAAGGCTTTGTAAATACGTAAGGACAACCACTATGAGACTCTCTTAACACTTTCATTACTACGTCTCTCTCTTTTACACAAAGATTTTATCTAAGTAACTTATTTAGGCATTAAAGTAGCTATGCTAGATAACCTCTACACATCCCATAGCTTAATGTTTTCTCTTTTGTATATTCCAAACACCATTCTAAACTTTACAAATAACACTATTTCTTAGTCTAAAAAGTTAACTCCAAGTCTATAATAGGCCTAACCCAATATGATAAATTTAGCCCTCTTTGAGAATAAGTGGACAAAAGTAGAATATGGTTGATTAATAATCGAATTGATCTAAAATATCAATTTTAATTTCTAGTTCCCAATATTTTTTTTTTCTTGTAAAAATATATGAATAAGAGTAGACAACCATGGCTTGGATCCAATATTACCCTAGGTCGAAACTATCAGTTCACAATTACCTAATTAAGGAACTGTAATAGATCCATCAGTCTTGATTTTGGGTCGAGACCTACTTTAGTGAAGCAGTTGCATGGATTTCTTAATATAACATGATTACCATGAAATCCACATTTAAGGTGACTCAAATCTTTGAATTTCATGACATTTTTGAAGTAGAAAGAGTGAAGATGGCATCTTTTGCAATGAAGAAAGAAGCATTAAGTTGGTCTTAATGGTTATCAAGAAGTAGGTTAGTCACTACTTGGCAAGCTTTCATCAAAGCCCTAAAATTAAGATTAGAACCATCTATGTTTGAAGATTACCAGGGTAAACTTACTAAACTTACTCAAATAGGATCTATTGCTACATATTAGAGTAAATTTGAAGAACTATCTAATCATGTGCATGGCATTTTTAAGAGTTTCTTGCAAAGTTGCTTTATTTCAAGATTAGAGGAGACTATTCAAGTAGAAGTATTAGCATCAATACCTAGTTTATTAATAGAAGCAATGAGTTTGGCTAAACTCTGTGTAGCCAAATTGAAGAGACTTAAGCATACTCAATTTAGCCCTAATTTTAAACCAAATTCTTCGTTTTACAAACCATCACCGATTTCAAATAAATTATTTTCACTTACATTCATTTTTAAACCAATTGATACAGCCTAAACACCAAAACTGTCAAACATTCCATTACAAAAACATATCAATTCCAACACTAAAACATTACCTATTAAGAAGATGACACCAGCAGGGTTAGCATTACAAAGAGAGAAGGGATTGTGCTATAATTGTGATGAAAATTTCCATAAAGGCCATATTTGCAAGGCTAAATTTTTTATGATCATTCAGCTAAAGGAAGTAGAGGATGATGAGTCAATTTCATTGGATGAAATAGAGGAAGACTAACCTTTAAGTGATGAAATAACAGAGAAAGTAGAAAATGTTGAAATAAGCTATCATGCAATTTTAGGATTTGCTACTCCTAAAACATCGAGATTAAAGGGCTCCATTATAGGTAAGAAAGTTTCCATATTAGTAGATTTGGGGAGTACGTACAATTTTATACAATATTGTGTAGCAAAAATGTTAAATTTACCCATTTGTGCTACATCTAAATTTACGATGATGATTGGAAATGGGGATAAGTTGATATGTTTAGGTATATCCAAACAAGTTCCTTTAGTTTTGCATGAAGTTGAATTTTTGGTGGATTTTATGTGTTCGAAATTTAGGGAGTAGAGTTGGTGTTAGGGATATAATGGTTGAGTACTTTAGGATCAATTGTATTAGATTATTTTGCATTAAAAAGGCAATTCAATTGGCATGGTAAATAGGTTGAATTATTAGGGAACAAGGACTTGAGACCTAAACAGATAGAAATTTGGAATTGTAGAAGCTCATCTAATATGATAATGTTGCTTTTTTTTTTTTTTTTTTTTAATTTGGTGGCTAAAAAGGATGAATTACTTCATGATACTACCATCAATAAGGATATTTATGAAGCTTTATTAGATAGATTTCAACAAGTTTTTATGACTCCTACATCATTGTTATCTTTGCGAGATATCCAACATCATATTCATCTTAAATATGAGAATAAAGCCATCAATGTCGAACCTATCGTTTTCTGTACTTTTAGAAGGGTGAAATTGAAAAATTGGTGAATAAAATGTTAGAAAATGGAGTGATTTGACCAAGTACAAGTTATTTTTCTTCACTAGTGCTATTGGTTAAGAAAAAGATAGGTCTAAGTATTTTTGCATGGATTATAGAGCTTTGAACCAAGCAACAATATTAGATAAATTTCTAATACCAATAATCGATGAGTTATTGGATGATTGAGGGGGAGTCACTATATTCTCGAAAATGGATTTCAGAGCAGGTTATCATTAAATTGAAATGAACCCAGCAAATACTCACAAAACCACTTTTCGCACACATGAAGGGTACTATGAATTCTTGGTGATGCCCTTTAGTTTATTTAATGCACTAGCAACATTTCAGGTAATAATGAACATGATATTTTCACCTTATCTTTGAAAATTCATTACTTTTTTTTTTTTTATGATATATTGATTAATTGCAAGAGTATGGAAGATCACTTGGTGCATTTAGAAATTGCCTTAAAGTGTTTGCAAAAGTAGGAATTTTATTTGAAGAAGAGTAATTGTTCTTTTACCTAAAGTAGCATTGATTATTTAAGTCACATTGTATCAAAGGAGGGAGTAAAAACAAAATTGAAGCAATTAAACATTGGTTAAGACTTAATGAAGTAATTGTGTGAATTTTTTAGTATAATAGGGTATTATAGGTGTTTTGTTCAAAATTACGCCAAGATTGCTTTTCCTTTAATGAATTTGTTAAGAAAAAATGCTTTTGAGTGGACAGATCAGACTATGGAAGCCTTTGAACAGTTGAAAATAGCATTAATGTTGGCTTCTATATTAGCACTGCCTAATTTCAATAAAACATTTATTATTGAAACGGATGCTTTAAAATATTCATTATTGAAATTGATGCTTCAGGTCTTAGAATGGGAACTGTATTGCATCAAGGATTGAATCCTATTTCTTACTTTGGTAAGAAATTTAGTGGAGGAATGTAGAATGCCAATGCATATGTTTGTGAGTTAGTAGCTATTGTAGCTGTTGTTCACAAGTGGAGACAATACCTATTAGGAAAGCACTTTACGATTTGGATTGATAAAAAGAGTTTGAAGGAATTACTTAGGTAATTCAAACTTTGGAACAACAACGATATTTTGTAAAGTTGATGGGATATGATTATGAGATAAAGTACAAATCAAGTCCCCAGAATGTTGTGGCTAATGCTCTTTCTCAAAAATTTGAAGAGGAGTTTCAATTGTTAGCACTTTCTATTCCATCTTTTGATTGGGCTGCATCATTGAAGCATGAATTGGAAAATAATTCACAATGGGTGACATTAAGAGATAAATGTTTGAATGGGGAGTCACTTGAATTGTCATTGTTATGGTGAGATAGATTGTTATTTTTGGGCCATCATATTTTCATCCCTTCACAATCAACCATCATTCCTAAATTGTTAATGGAATTTCATCCTACTCCATTAGGAGGTCATGTTGGAGTCTTGAAGACACTTAAAAGGTTAAGTGTGTCTTTTTATTGGAAAGGAATGATAAGGGATGTAGAGGTTTTTGTTAAGAGGTGTCATGTATGCTAACAAGTTAAGTGTTTGACTACTTCACTAGTAGGGTTATTATAACCCGTTCCTCTCTCACAACAAGTATTTGAAGATGTTTCTATGGACTTTATTATTGGATTACCCATATCTAAATGGTATTTAATCATTTTAGCTGTGGTTGACCGATTATCAAAGTATTGCCATTTGGGTCCATTGCTTACATCTTATTTAGCAACATTAGTAGCTTGGTTGTTTATGAAAATAGTAGTGAAGCATCATAGATTTCCAAAATCTATTATATCATATAGAGATGGTGCTTTTATAAGTAGGTTTTGGTAGGACCTTTTTAAGCTTAGTGGGACTCAATTGAGAATGAGTTTCGTGTATCATCATCAAATAGATGGTCAATCAAAGGTGCTAAATAGATGTTTGGAACATTATTTGAGAGCTTTTGTAATGGAGTCACCAAAAGAGTAACCTAAATTTCTACCTTAGGCCAAATTCTCTTTTAACACTAGTTATCATATTAGTATTCATACCACTCCATTTCAAATTCTATATGGTAGAGACCTACCTCAGATTCCTCATTATATTAGAGGATTTTTGAATATTGAAGTAGTAGACCAGGAGTTGAGTGATAGAGATGAAGTGTTGAGATCTTTAAGGAGTCACTTGGCTAAAGCATAGCAGAGGATGAAGGCTTAAGAATATCAACATCAATCAAACAAAGAGTTTCAAGTTGGAGATTGCTTTTATGTTAAGCTACATCCGTATAGATAAACTTCTTTAGATAATAGATTGTCTTGTAAGCTATCAAGGAGATACTATGTGTCATTTGAAATATTAGAAAGATTAGGTCTTGTAGCTTATAGGTTGAATCTATTAGTAAGGTTGCACATTCATCTCATATTTCACATTTTGCTATTAAAGAAAGCCAAGGGTAATAATGTAACAACAGATTTTGCTAATAACCCTATAGTAAAACCCATTGCCATACTAAATATTAGAGAATTGAATAGACATGGTCATACATTGGTGTAGCTATTAGTTTAGTAGGAGTCAATAAGTTTGGAAGATGCAATATGGATAGATGCTTTTGATTTTTGTGGAGATTACCCAAATTATGACCTTGAGGAGAAGGTTAATTTTCAAAGGCATAGGGAAATTGATATGACCGACTAAGGAGTTACAAGTAAATTGACAAGAAGAGATATGTAGAGATTGAAGTACTTAGATGATTGCATTGTTTGAGAAAACATTGTACACTTGTAGCGAGAGTTAGTTAATAGTTACACTTGTAAACTCAAAAATAACAAATACTAACAGATTCATAACAGATGTAGTAAATCATAACAAATCTAGTACATGAGTATAAAAGTAAAAAAGAAAGTAATACAAGGTACTGATCTTTTGCTGAGAAAATAGCTTTTTGCTATAGGAGTCATCTAGGACTCAAAATTTAGAATACCTCTTTCCTTTCTTTCGTATTACCTTTCCTTCCTTTGAAACCTCACAAAAGAATAATAAACAGTTAATAATTTCGACTAGCAACATAGATATGTAAATCAAGAATAAGAGTTTTGTGAAATTACAATTTTTGAAACCCTAATTTGAGAACAGAGAAAGTTTGAGAGAGGATAGAGAAGAAGAGAGACAAATTGTACCTTTTCATTTGACTTTGTCCACATACGTGATTGTCTTTTAAGGTCGCTTATTGAGTGAGTGCGTTGGGCCTTCCTAAGTCAGCGTATCATCTTAGTTCTACATTGTGAGTAAGAACAATTTTTCTTTTAGTGAAACTAACTAGAGATGCTTTTAAAGTGTATTAATTTCTTGTATTGTTAATAGTAACAAATTAAATACAATGAATAGGGAAAAGTTTTCTTTATTTTATATGGAAATAATTTAAATTTTCAATATTTTTTAAGTAGATGTTTTCTTTACTAGTTTTTCTTTGTTTTTTTTTTTTTACCTTTTCTTTTTAAAAATTTACCATTGATCATTCAGATTGGACTTGTTGAGTCTATGGGTATAGACGATGAAACTACCTTAGACTTGTGGGCAAGGCTTGTCCATTGCCATTTCCATAATTGACTAGATGGGGGCAAGTATTAGGTGTGGTCTCATCGGGGTGATTTTGGCTAGGAAATGGTTTGGGCTTAACATGTTTCAGGTATAAATAAGTATAGGGATCTTATGTTAACAATAATGCTATAGCTTTGAAAAGTATGGTTTCTCAATAACTTTAACTTTGATTTTGAGAAAAAAAAAATGAAAGCTATAAAAAAAATAAGCTTGTCTATTATTAATAATATAATAAACATAAAAGAAGTGTAGTGTTATATATTCAATTAACGTGTATAATTCAAGAAACCAATTACCTAAATATATAATGTTGTACAGAAAAAAAGTTCTTAAATCTTTTAATATCTTTTTGTTTGACTCAATGAATAATCTTTTTCTATTGTATTTGAGTGCTCGCATTTTTTTTTTTTTTCTTTTTTCACATGGACAACTTAAGCCCCTCCATTATTAGCTCTCCTTTTTTCATTAAACATATGGTCACCTAACTTTCTAATTCATGAGAGCCTATCCATTCACGTGCTTATCTATTGATAAAAAACATTATTAATTGTGTTTTCATCACACCAGTGGCGGCATAACATTGACATCAAAGTTCAAAGGGTATACATAACATAACAATGTCTACAAAAAAAGGAACGTATACATAACATTGGCATCAAAGTTCGAAGGGTAGATTACTGACAAATCTTAAAACTTAAAATCATACGTCCACACTTTATGATATAATATTGAATTCCCTAATAAGTTTTAAAAATGCACAGATACCTCTAGCTACCTTTCATCATTGCATAAACACTACCTGAAAACATTTTAGAAGAAAGAGCCGTGTGCATAATCAAGGTATGCAAGTACACAATTAAAAAAATTAAAGGTATCAATGTGATTAAGAAGTTTAGCTGATTTATCTCCTATAAAATTAACATCTAAGAAAGTTCATTGTAGTTTGAAATAAATAAAAGACAGAAATTTTTTATTCGAGTGAAATAAAATAACTAATAATACCTTAATGGTTAATCTTAGGTAAATAAAGTTGTTGAGTTCTCCCTTAATATATTTTGATGATAACAAAAAAGTGAAAATGCATTTAACAAGTATGGTGAGTGTATATAATATCTTAGAGAAAAGATAGGTTAAAAAGGAAAATGAGGTTGGAAATTACATGTTAGTAGGAGTGTAACTAGGTGGGTTGTAATAGGATTTCCGACATGTTTGACCCAATAAAAACCCTATAGGGTAGTTTCCAATAGGGTTTTGGCTATTTTAAAAAACTTGTTAGGAAACTCATTATTCGGTAAGAAGTAATTTAAGTATTATATACTATAGGAAATAAAAACTATTGATAAGAAAATTAGCAAGTTCTTGGATTTTATGTTTTTGATTAATTATAAACAAAATGTTATTATGTTTGATTACAGTAAATATATTATAATAAAGTAAAAGTTTGATCCTTTTAGGTTCAAATTATTGTGGAAATGTTGCTATATTCTAACATGCAAGTATCAAATTTGTTTTGCTTATAGAGTTGATTTTTTTGGTTTATAACTTGTTTATTTATTTATTTTTGGTCAGCAAGAAAGGAATTTCTCCCCCTCATTGTAGGGTGAAACTATGTAGACGATAGTTATAAAGGTGTTCATATTATAGTATACGCCATTTTTTTGTTTACATAATATAAAGGTATTTTTTTTCTTCGACAGGGTAGCAATGAGATTTGATCAAGTAATAGTTTTAGAGGTTTCTTTTTTTTTTTTTACTTATAATAGGAACGAGGAGCTTACTATTTTGTTAAAATAAATTATGGGCAATTTCTCGTTCAACATTCCATTGTTGATTTATTGTATTACTTTGTATCTATAGATTTTCAGTGCTTTATATTTTCCTAATCTTTACATTCTATACCTATTTAATTTGTGCAATAAAATTTATATAACTTACTCTTAAAGGGGGAAAAAGAAAGAGGAAAAAGGGTTTCAGGTTTCTCAATGAGCTTATTGGGCAAGTTTCGAGTAACCTCCTTAAAACCCTATAAGGTTTTGGGGCACCTTATAGGTAACAAGACAAGCACTAGAATTGCTAAATCTATCCTAAACTCATCTTGGTTGCATCCTTACATGACAAAACTTATATCAGAATGTAAGTCAGAATATATATTAGCAAAAGTAAAGGATTATATTAACGGTATACTGATTCAAGATTAGAAGTTGTTCTTAAGATAGTTATTGAATAATCTGAACAAATTAAGTTAGACAAATATGTAGAAGGCCTAACTTTACTTTATTAGGCATATTTGGATAATGTGCTTAATTCTGTTTCACTAAAATTAGATTTAGTTCTTAGGGAGTTAAGAGATTTTTTTTTACATTTGGTTGAATATTAATTAGAGGTTCATAGCAATCAACTTTATGAAGAAACCTTGAACTTTTATGAAGCTTATTTAAGTTGATGACAAGACAAAGCTCAAAGTATGTTAATAAATATAGCAGCAAGTTTGAAATTTTTTTTTTTAAATTAATGATGTGGATTTGTTGACTTGGAAGCTTGAAGGTTATGTTAGGAATTTGAAACAGAAAAGAGAAACAAGGAAGTTTTGTTATTTTTGCATAAGGATAGGTTGCAACTTTAGGGTTAGGCTCAACATTTCAAATGTTTATAGCTAAAATGGATAAATTTGAAATCAAAGAATTTCAAGATATTTTATTAAGATGAGTACTGATGGATTTGTTCAGTCATATTTGTTGGATTACACTCATCACAGCTATTCAAAATAGATTTGGTTGATAAGGCCTGCAATGCTCAAGAAATATTCATGAAGATATTCTACCTTATCCAAATCTTTCTATGTTTAGCCATTATATTTGAATAATGATTTTTGAAATTTCACATAACTAAGGGATAGTCAAAATAAACAATCACGTGTACTAACATTCAAATAGCTTGAGCACGGTAAAGTAATAGTTTAGGAATAGCGGTTGCTCAAGTATTCAAAAATTCAAATATTTAGTTCCTATTTTTGTGGGATTTCTTTTTATCATCAAAGAATATCAAGTTTAAATCAAGTCTTTTGGAGAATGACCAACAACTAATCATTTTCTAACTGTTATACATAAGGATTATCAATATAAGTCGAAATTGCACAAGATACAAAAGACAACTCTTTAATCAAAACTGAAATTCAAAAACCTCTCTTGTGAACACTATTAGAAACTGAGCAAAAACAATTTTTTCATTTCATTGTTATTGCTTTTGTGTGAATATTGTAAAAAGTTCTTTGATTGTATTATCTCATTTTCTTTGTAAACATTATTGATATTGTATTTGAGTCAGTATAAGGTTAATGAGTTCTTTATAGTCTTATGTTTAGCATAAAGATAGCTAATGGGATAAGATAGAGAAGCAATTGGATATCCCTGTAACTCCTGTTTCATTTTTTTATTAGTAAAAAGATTAGACTAATAGAACGATACTAATGAGGAGGACATGGTCCCCAGTAGTGGAACTACAAGAGAGTAGTAGGCACAAGGTCGAAGCTCTATAAATTGATCACCTAATTTCCTTTCTCCTTATCTCATTTAATTTTTGCATTTTACTATTTGATTTATTGTTTTTACGCCTAAGTTAAACATTCAATATTTAACTACTTCTCATGCCATTTAAGTTATTAAGAGGGTTTTGTCTCTAAAATCGAAAAAGTTTCATTTTTGTAAAAGATATCAATTAACCCCCACTCTCTCTTCTTAATATCTTATATGGGACCTACAAAAGTGATAAAAAAATATTCCGTAAAATTATAAGGGAAAAGTAAACTTTTTAGTTTTTAACGTTTCACTAGTTTTTGATAGGAGTTCAACTTTTTTTTTTTTAATTTGAATCCTTAATATTTATAAAATAGATTTTTTTTTTAACATCGTTAGTTTTGGTCAACCAATGAAACATAGGATGCTATGATTCATATATATTATTTACTTAAATAAATTTAGAAGAAAAATGCAAAAAAAAAAATCACTCCAAACTTTGATTTAGGTGCAGATTGATTATCTGAATTTTTAAAATGAGGTTTTTGACTTCTTAAACTTTGATAAATTAGCAAAATAACTCCTATAGCCCTTAAACTTTGATTTTGGTGAGTAAACACTAGGGAGTGTTTAAGGGATATTTACATACTAAAATTAAAGTTTAAGAGGTATTTACACACCAAAATCAAAGTTTAAAGGGGTTATGGGGGTTATTTGCTAATTTATGAAAGTTTAAGGAGTAAAAAATCTCATTTGGAAAGTTTAGGGGGTTAATCTGTATCTAAGTCAAAGTTTAGGAGAGGGTTTACCATTTCCCTTAAATTTAGATTGGACAAATTAATATAAGTAACTATAAAATAAAAAAAAATTAGAAAGAAAACTAGTATATAAAAAACTAGCATTGGCCACCCAAAAGCTTAGGGTGGTTAATGACTACCTTACGCCCTAAGGATTGCCAACCACTTGGCCTTGAGGTGGCTAGTACTTTTTTTTTTTTTTTTCACTTTCCACACATTTTCCTTTCTCTTTAATTTTTGAACATCTTTATTATTTTTAGTGATTTGTCTAATCGATATTTTTCTAGTTATTTGATTTATTTAAATTAATAATTTGATCACACCATGTGCCATTGGTTGATGGAAAAACCAATAGTATTGAAAGGTCTCATTTTAAAAACGTTTGCAAATATTGAAGACTTAAATAGGGAAAAAGGAAGGGTTTAGGATTCAATTAGATAACTCCTTAAAAGTTATGGACTAAAAGTGTACTTTTCCCAATTATAAATGAAATCCTATACTTAAATTGAAGTAAAACTACACGCAAAAGTGTGTGTAGGAAAATAAGAAATACTCTAATCAATTAGATTGACTTGATCAAGTTGGAAATTTGGTTAACTCAGTTGAAACTAGGCTGACTACATATTAAACTTAGTTGATAGATTTGTTAAATGTCACTTAGTCAATCACTCCTCCTATTAGGTTAGCTTAATTTTTGTAATTTGCCAAAAATATTGTTAAATATAATTGTAAAACAACTAGAGAATTCCTTATACCTAAGATTAACGAAAAAAACACATTAGAATGAATATAAGTAGAAGCATTGAAATCAATTCAATTATAGTTAAAATTGTAGGATATTTTGGAGGAACCAAAATGAGTTATTAAGGACTTTAGATGAACATGGTCATTAAGTAGTATACCTATTTACTATTTGTCTATACTTGGACTAGTAATGAATCTAATATGTTATTTGTTACTAACTATAGTATTGTTGGCTGATTGTGCTTATGTCAATGTTATAACCACTCAAATGGGCAAATCATAGATTGAGTCTGATGTTCTAAGTCAAAAGAAGTGAATAATCAAACCAAAAAAGACTAATTAATCTTTTTTAACTAGTTGGCTAAAAAATTATCAATGTTAACAAGATATTATTACCATAACTTTATAAATCAATATCAATTCTCTCCTATAATTCATGTGGGACTTGACTTAACACATGGTATCATAATATTTCTACTTTAAACATATGAAATTCTTGTTGCAGGATCTTACAATTGAGCCTGGTTCCTTTCTCGTTTTCTGTATACGATCCATTTCCTTCCTATTATTTTTAATTTATAAGTTATCTTGAAAGCATGTCCATAATCATACTTTGGTGATGCTACTTGCCCTTAACCTCTTCTAGACTAGGTTAAAATGGTCTCCGAATTGTCTACCTATTGGTAGAGAGCATGCTTTAATACATTTGTAATATTGAATGCCAATAGTAGTGAATAATGTAGCCCATAAATATTAATGAGTTTTTTTTTTTTTTAACTACTTGGTCTAAAAACTTCTAATTAGTATTGGTAAGATATATATTACTGTAACCTTATAAGCCAATGACAATTCTCTCCCACAATTGGGTTGGGCTTCACTTAACATATGATATTACGCTTGGAATTCATTGCTTGTTAATGAGGGAGGCATCTAAATGAAGTGGTTGATAATTTTAAGCATAGAACTACCATAAGTTGATAGGGAGTTATCAATATGACTAATTGCTTAGATATGGCTTGGGTCTTCTAAACACAAGTAATAAGTTCGTCATATTAGTAGTATGGGAACTACCATATGTGATTATAGTGGATTAGTTATCTAGATAGATTATAAGAGTGATAAAACCAACAGAGATGACTTGACTCTTGGATTCTAAGGATGTGTGGATCTATATTTATTATTGAAGGACTATGAAGATTTAAGAATCCGGCCTTGAGATACTTGGGTATGTATTTGGTGCTTCCTTCTTAGATAACCCATTAACCAGCATTTTGTAATGCTAATCGAATCATATATTGCTAGTAATTAAACCATATACAATTTGACAAGCTTTTGTGTGTCTTATATTACTTTACTTGCTGGACACATATACTTATCTTTTTTTGGGGATTTCTTCTCCGGGTAAACTAGGAGACTTTGAAGATCTAATCTAGCTTATCATCTTATCATTTTATGTTTGAGGTTTGAAATAATTAAATATTATATTTAATAAGTTAACATTTTATATTTGAAATTTGAAATTATTGAATATTAATCAAATTAAATTTTTATCTATCAAATTTACTATCTTCATTCTTTTTGAGTCAACCACATAGGAAATGATCATTATTGAACGAGTACAATTGTAAGAAGGCAATGAACTTGACAAGGTAAAGGTTAGATTGAAATATTATTTAGCAGTTTCAAAATTTTTGTATAAATTGAAAAATCGCTTAAAATTCCAATATTGATCAAGACACTGTCTACTTTTAAATAAAGAGCATTTTGGATTAAAAATTTGATAAATGTTCCCAAAATAGCGTTTCTCTTTTTGTTATATATTCGTATAGGTATATTTAATGGAAATAATGATAATTATGCAAACAAAATAAATAAAAAGGAAAAAGAAGCGGGATGACGGGACGACAATATTGTTCATCTTCAAGCCTACTCAGTCATGGCCCCAGCATCAACATCTCAAAAGCTCCATCAATCATGAACACAACCCATGATTTGCAAACAAAAAAGATCCAATTTTCACAATGTCACATCCTCAACAAATCCGTGGGAGTGACGTTTTGAGCCATAGGTACAACCCACGGTTTGCATAGATCCAGGAAATGACATCCTGCTTTAGGTTTTATTTCAATTGGGATGTCGTCGTTATTCAAAAGATTGATGTTTTGTTGAATTTTATAGATAAGTGCGTTAATTTAAAATCTGGGTTTGAAAAGCCGTCCTAATTTACTTGAATATGATCTTCTTGGGGCACCGTTTAGGACATCATTGTTCTTAATGGTCATCTTTTTTTTTTTTTTTTTTTTTTTTTTTAAATGGGTTTTGGAGGACACTTCAGATAGATTAAAAAAAAAAAAAAAGGAAAAAGTTAGCGGTCATTTGGTCCTTTGTATGGATCGGCTTGTTCCACTTGTGATGCTGGATGAAGTTGAGGCTTCATCAGAATATAGGATTGTTTAAGTTCATTAGGTCAAAGGGTCCCTCTGAGATTTTCCCGATGAGTGGGCGTTTTCACAGGTTTTTGAAATTTTATCTGCTGTAGTTAATTAATTCTTTTGAATGTATTATATACTAATAAAATAATTTTAGTTAATAATTGGATCGTTTTGTAAAACAAGTGGACAAATCATAAGCCTACATATATCACTTTCATGATGTAAATTGCTGCATCATCAAGCTAACCGGTAAATTAAAAACCACTAACTAAAATGAACGCATTCAATATGATTCAGTTTTCCTTTAAAACTAAACCAAACTAAATAAAAAAAAAAAGGGATTTGATTTTTTATAACTTTAAAACAAACTTTACAGTTTGGATTACAAATTTTTGTTTAATATAATTGATAAGTATATGAAGACCATAACTAAAATAATGAAAAGAGATGGGATGCCAAAATTCCGAGGAATTGTTAGTTCAGGAAAAAGATGAGAAAGTTTTCTCTTTGAGGTTTCCGTGAGTAGTGTCAACTATTGAATAATGTAGCTAACAAGGGTATTTATACAAACCCTAATATTCTTTGGGCATAATAGGAATTTAATTGCTAATAGCAAGAACTAATAAATAATCGAGAAACTAATTAAAATAAAATGCTAATTTAATCACTAAAATAGCATAAAATATCAAATAAATAAATAAATAGTCTTCTAATTATGTCATCCTCTTGCCGGTGAGTGCAAGCCTATAAAGTATTGATATTTCTCATGCAAAGCTTGCCAAAATCTTAGTATCTTGATAAAAACCTTCAAAACATTATAATGATGGATTCGATCCCTATCATTACCCATTCCCCATGTTAGAGAAGATTCGTCCTTAGATATTGAATGGCTCGATCTCTAAGAACCTAAGGATCAAATGACAAGAAAGACTTGCATAAAGAAGACTTAAAGAAAAGTAACCAACAATATTTAACCCTCTCTAACTTAGACACCACATCCGACCTCCAACTTCCAAGTGCACACTTATCAAAATCTCTTTGAACTAGTAACTCTTAGAACATTTGAGCACTGACTCTAGGAAGTCCCTCATCAACAACTCCACCTACTAACCTTACAATAACCAACTCATCATTCTACTCTTGCTAAGCATATTTGGATCAACAAAAGCCAAATTAATAAAATAATAAAGGGAAAATGGATTATAAAATAAATTATTAAGAGACTTGGTATGGCATATAAATAACTTGGAATAGTAAGGACATAATAGTTGTAAGCCCCACATGTGACTAATAGGGATTGAGAGAGTAAATTTAGGGTGTTGATATAATTAACCCGATTAATCTAAAAAACTTATGAATAGACTCGAGATATTACTCAAGAAGATCCTGTAGACTCAAATACTAAATTTATAATAAAATAATAATAATAATGTTGAAATAGTACAATTTAACTACATTATGTTTTATTTACTATAACGTGTAAAATAGGTCCCAATATATTATAAACTTTTAAAAATAAATTATATACACAATAAAATTATTATGAGACATAAAATAATATATAGAATATATACACGTGCCGTGCACAATTTTTATGTATTACATATAACCAAAACTAATTAAAATATTCAAATAATGGCATTTTAAGCCAAATTAAGCTAATTAAATTCATAAAAATTAATAAAAAATCTAAAGACACTTAGAGCAACTAGATTACATCCTAATAGGGTGTTAGAATTAAGAGGGACAGTTGTTGGTGTTTAGGGATGGATTTACATGGAAAAGAAACTTGATATTTACCCATAGAATTGTGAAGAGAGAAAGAAAATCCATGTCAACACTTTACATGCTTAGGAAAATTCAGAAACACTCTCTAATATCTCATATATGCAAGTGATGATCTAGGAAAAATTTGAGTAGGTTAAAGTAATTAAAGAAGAGAATTAGGAAAAAAAAAATTGAAAATTGGTATGCAATTTAGGTAGTTTGGTAGTTCACTTTAGTAAGAAATAGCTGGAAGTCAATTGGCCACCCTATCGTAAGGAGTGATTGGTGACTAAAGTTGTCGAGACAAGAGTGGCCAGAGCGAGGTTTTTTGGTAGGTATCCATTTTCTATCCAATTTTGAAAAATTAAATAAAAGTAAAAAAAATGCCCAGAAAATTTTGGAAAAAAAATATTATTTCCACATATTTTTATGTATAAAATCTAAGAAAAACACTATTTTGTATAAATTTAATAGTTATAATATATGTTCTTAAGAAATCGATGAAATTAGGCAATTTTCGGTATTAAAATAAATAGGGTTAATAATGTAGTTTTTACTTCAAGATTTTTCTATAAACTATCTTAAATCAATATTGAATTTCTACGTAAAAGTTTTATGTGAAACTATTTTCTAAATTTTTATTTGATTTTTTAGCCCTAAGCTATGTAATAAATAGAGTTTTTAGTAAAAAGTGACATATTTTTCTTAAGAACCTCACTTAGATTCTAAGCTTGATTAATTATTGAAGTATTTATATTATTATTAAGTAGTTGAATTGAGTAGTAAAGTAAGGAGTTATTATACATATTATTTGTAAGTTCCCAAAATTGAGTTTAGGACAACCGAACTTAGATTTAGGGTTTTTAGGGGAACTTATCCAATTGAATCCAAACTTTACGACTAGAATAAAAAAGTTAGTTGAGATATTACAGTAAAGTTAGATTTTAGTAATAATAACTCAAAATCCCAATTTTGCCCTTAGAAGTTGGAATATTTAATATAGCACTAAAATATTCGAAATTTCTAAAATTGAACTTAGATTGCAACGAGAACTTAGAAATAAGTTAATTGAGCTATAAAATGAGATAATATCGTATAATTTACTATATAAAAATATATGTAATTTTACGAGTATACTCGGTATAAATAATAATTATATCGGTAAATTAACCCTAAATTATGTAATTATATATTTATTGTGTTGAATTCATGAAATTAACTTTAGAACATATCCTAAAAATAAAAGATATGTTAGAAACTTAATTATATGAGTATAGTTATATATTACGTGTGATATTTACAAGGAATATATACTCGTATATTAAGTAAATAATTAAGTATTAATAAAATATACTCAAAATACCTAAAAAAATTGCAAAATATTATTCAAAAGCCTTCCAATTGCTGATTCACGCCTGGAGATTTTTGGAAAACATCAAAGCTAGATAATTGCTGAATCAAAAGGTGAATTTACAAGCCAATGTCACCTCCTATATGCAAATAATGAAGGAAAAAGCAAAAAATAAAAAAATAAAAAAAAAGGAACTGACCTAAACCACTATAAATTTATTGAAAAAATCACTTTACATCTTTTGGAACCAGAAACAATAGAAAGAAAAATTAGAAAAAAATCATAGAAAAAAAATAAGAAGAAAAAAACAGAGCAATTACTGAGCTAAGTTAGTTCCTAAGGTTTCCTTTGATCCGCTATAACGCCACTCCACCACCAAGGAGTACCCCCAGTGTCTAGGCATTCCAACAACCGCCCAACCGCTGCCGGCCATCGGAACACCCAAGAACACCAAAGTCAATTTCCTGCCCTATTTTTCAATAATTTCTAAAAATTAGTAAATCCACCCAGAAAATTATGAAAAAAATTGTACTTGGATTATTTTAAAGATGCTTTCATGTGATATTTTTATTTTTGAAAAATTCCTATTATTTAATATACTTTATTAAGAATTCTATTGTTCACCTAAATGTATAATTGTAAAATAAATGTACTAAATAATGTTGTTTCTAGCTGAAAATTTTTGTATAGGATGTGTATGATATATAGATAATTGCTATGTAGCCCAAATTTTTATTTGAATAATTTTAATATTTATTGCATTTTTAGGTTTGAAATTAGCTCGAAAATAGGCTGAAATTATGAATTTAATAGGAAATTATGAAATTAATTGATGAAATGGACATGTACTGATCTATAATAAATAGTAACAGTATTGAGTCAAATTTAAATTAATTTGGTGCTAAAAGAATTATAATTGGATAATTTATCATAATTTAGGGGTAAAATAGTCAATATGAAAATATAGGCAATAGGTCGGAAAATTGAAACCAAGTGATAACTGAATTCCCTATATTTTTAGAAGTCTATAGAAATTTCCGGGGAATTATTTGGTAACTCGAACTATTTATTACGAATTTATTAAGTAAAATAGCTTAAATTACAAGTCGAGGTGTATTTGTAATATTAATAGGTTAAAATGAATTAAATAGTTAAATAAAAACTATATATAGGATTGCTGATCAGATTGGATTAAATGGAGATTTTTATTATATTTATTAATATTTTCTGATCGGGATATACTTTAGGTGTATTAGAATTGAATAATACTTATATTGTTACAATATAAGGACAAATTAGATAAAATATAATTTAATAATGTAAATTACGTATAATACGATCATTTTTATATAATTATGTATAATTGTGTTAAAAACTCGAACTACTCGTTAAAAGCCATTTCTAGAAACAGGATTCGTAAAACATGTCGTTAGGTCTATACGAACACAATGACACTAATTTTGTTGAAATCGGAGAACCTTAAGTAATTTAGCTTATGACTATATCATATTCAAGAATATACATATTTCGATAACCTTACCGGAATTAAAACGTGAATTAATAAATAAAAAGTACGTTTCGATACGATCGAAACGATATATAATACGTAATAGTATATATGATGTACAGTATCAATAATTAATAATTTAATTCGATATATAGTGATAACATGACTGTATATTATGGAAATAATATATATATATATATATATATAACCATTTTAGATTAAACCTTAATGTTTTCGTAATTATTATGAAAACTGAATTTGGGTCTTTTGTGTAATTAAGACCTTCCAATACAAAGACGGCTGACAATTCAAGTCAGCAATAGCGAACGTCTAAACATGTAAGTTGGGATTGTGGCTTTATCGCTTGTTTGGGTGCTATTTAAAGTATCCAGAGACCCAAGAGTACTTCTGGTTGTGTTTGTAGTTAGATGATTATGCGCATGCTGTGTGTGTAAATGGTACTCGGTTGTGACAGGAGTTCAACTCCTTGGTGTGCTGTTCTGTATATTTACATGGATTCTGTATTGTGTAAACTTGTTGGTCACCCCTGATTAAAACTAAAGGTTATTCAACTAAAACAAAATTGGACATGCATAATCACCCGTTAGGGGAAACGATTAAGAGTGTTAGGCCAAATATCGACTTCCTTCGATGAGGATAGTTGAAATGGTCCTTTCCCCATCCTTAGTTGAACTAAGTAACAAGCGAGGAGGTCATGGTAAGGTTGGGGGTCGTAGTTCGAAGGCAGTCATGGGAGCAGGGTGTTCTCTATTGCACAAGGCACAAGCCCGAGTTTGGTCTGACATGAGTTGCGATAAAACTCCTCAATCTGGGTTGGAGTGGATGTAATTTCTCTAACCTCATAGTGGACCGGATAACACTGTGCGATGTTTCATTTGAGTGATTGTATTGCATTTCATTATAATTATTTAACCTTATTTGTGATTATGCAGTACTCTTTTAACTCCAACCCACTTACTGAGCTAGTTGTGCTCACATCCCTATAAACTCTTTTGCAGGTGTTGAATAAGAACAGGATGTTTAGGTACCACCGTTCTCAAGTTAGTGTGCTACTGTGTGGGAAAGTGAAGATCGAGGAATTAACTGAACATGAGCTTTTGACTTTGTCTTTAAGTTTTGAGGAAAACTAATTGGGAATTCCCTGAGAGCCCACTAGTTTTCTAACTTATTGTATATGGACCGCAAAACCTATCGTTTTTAATAAACTCTGATTGTAAACTTTACCTTTGGATGTGAAACGTTTGTTTAAATACTGTTGTGATACTAAACAGCAGATTGTATAGAACACGTATCTTGTAAAAGCTCTACCACATGTTTGGTTATTAACAAGTGTCAGAACAGACGTTTCAAGCTGGTTGAGTTGTGCGCCTTGTGTGAACTACATCTATGATAGCAACTGTGAGGTCAGCTTCTATCTTAGATTAGTTTATACGGCGGGACCGTTATGACTCTTCTTGTTCGAGGCATGACAATTCTGAGTTGGTATCAGAGCATGGTCCTAAAAGAACTAAGCTTCGAAGCATCTAATTAAAATGAGTAGACAATAGGATCACTGAGAGTGGGTTTGATAATGAATTTAAAATACTTAGATGATAAGATATATGTATAACATATATATATATGTAAAACAAGGTTATGAACTGACTTTAACTTGTTATTTTAGATTCGAAAAACTAGTTTGTTACATACATGGTGAAATTTTGAATGGGAAGGGGATGAAACTCATATTGAATATAAGATTCGGATGCAGAATTTGTTGTTGGATTTGGCTGACTGGAAGTTGTTTTATACTATTGATGAGATTCTTGAAAATTATAAGTATAGAATGTCCTACAGCATGCAAGATGATTAGAGAATAATGAGGGATGAGTTAGGGCCTGCGTATAATGAGTATACTGCTATTGCTGCTTATGAGAAGAAATATCTGCGAGAAAATAGAGTTTTATCTATAAGAATTCCTATATTGTATTTTCCAGCTCTAGTAGAGGCTAGTAGGGACTATCCCCCAGGTTTTGACTAGATATCCCTAGGTGTTCCACATATTTCTAGAAACTATCCTTCTGGTGTAGTCGACTGGTTTCCCTAGATGGAACTAAGGGTATAGAAGTACCACTACAGCCTTATGAGCCTGAACCCCCTGTGATACCGCCTGGGAATCCACCTTAAGAAGCTCAACCAAATGTAGGAGTGAATAATGATAATGATGATCCTAAGGAAGATCCAGAAGAAGAGGAAGCACAAGATAGTGGTAATGAGGTGCACGAGGTGGTAGTCATACCAGATACTCCGATAGTGGTAGAAGTTAGTTCAGGATCTGATGAAACTGGCATGAAAGATTGGTTTCCCCTAAAAGATGTAGCAACTCCAGACAGTGGAAGTAACTAAAAGATAAGATATTGGTAGGTAGATAAGTCTAGGGCTTTTGATATCCCCTAACCTAGTAGTTTAATGTATCTAGGTTCCCCTAGCAATTTTATTGTGTTTTTGACTTTTTTGAATATAACTAATGTATTTCCGGATGTTGTGGCTACTAGATATGTAAATGATGTCTATGGATAATCAAATCTATAATCTGATGTTGTAAGAAAAGTAGTGTGATCTTTTGAATATAAAGTATTGATTATCTTATGATTATTGTAAAAATGCATGGCTTTATTGATTTGTATCTATATGAGACATTACTATGAGAATAATATAATGCTACATGTAAAACATGATGAGCTTTATATACAGGTGTAGGTGTGATATATAAATATATTGCTGCTTATACGGGAATGGAATATATAGGTCTTTTGTTGATTAAGATCCTTAATAAGGAAACCTATAGTTGAATAGTGTTAATGCAAAGAATAATTAATTTATATGTAAATATGAACTGATTAAGCCAAATGTTGACCTCAGGTATACATATTGTGAGTGCAGGATTGATAATTAGTAGATTGTGAATCTGAATATGGTAGAGGAATCAACTAGAAAGGGAAATGGGAATAATCGACCTGCAGCAGAAGTACCACCTCTTAACCCTCCTAATCCACTAGAACCACCTAGAAATGACATATCACCTACTCTAAACATGATGGACCCAACTCAGTTTGGACAAATGTTGGCTAATATGAACACTGATCCAACAACAAGGAGCTTTAATCTAACATTTGATCATAAGAGGAAATATGATGAACCAAAGACCAGTAGAGGCTGAACCTAGAGTAAATCGACCTCAAGATACAAGTCGACTTCCCGAGTTTATAAAATCAAATTGGTATTTCAAAGGTGAAATGGGCAAGCTTGCTTTAGCTAATGATTGCTTAGCTCAGATTGAGTGCAGTTTTGAGGCATATAGGATTCCTGAAAATCAAAAAGTCTCTTATGGTACTTTCTTGCTAAAGATAGGAGCACGAGTTTGGTGGGATTTGACAGCAAGAACCATGCCAGGCCCCATTACGTGGCAAACATTTCGGGAAGCATTCAAGAGTCAATATTTCCCTGTCAATGTGCAAAATCAAATGACTCGACAGTTAATGGAAATAAAGAAAGGGCCTATGAGTGTAGCACAATATGAGAATGAGTTTAACAAACTGTTGCAATATGTGCCTGAGTCATACAGAGATAATCAGGTGTTAAAAAAGGATCTTTTTCTTAATGGATTTGATGTTACGATGCGATGCAAGTTTATGGATTATGGATTCACCACTTATCATCAGATTGTAGATAAGGCATGTGAACTGGAGAATAATTGACTGGCCATGTAAGGTGAATGGAGTAAGAAATTGAGAAGGATTAATCAATATAGGCCTGTTTTCAAGAGAACATTTTCAAATGCAAATAATAACTCAAATTAGAGAGGGAAGAAGTTAGCTGTTGTAACTAGTGGTCTTGCTTCAAATAAGACTGGATTTAGTTTTTATGATGAATTTGGCAACATTAAATGTTGGAAATGTGGAGCTCAACATTTCCCTAGGCAATGTGCTCAGCTAAAAGGCAAGTGTTATTTGTGTGGTGATCCGAGTCATATATCAAGGGAGTGTCCAAAGATGAAAGCGGTAAAATGCTTTAAGTGTGGAATGAAAGGACATTTCTCTAGATATTGTGGTCAAATCGAACAAAAGAAATCCGGAGGAGTAGAGACAACTGCTGTTCTAGCATGGGTGTTTACAATTGAAGGGATAAAAGAGGATATTGAGGACTTTGATGAATGGATGAAAGAGTATTTTCATGATGGTTCGGATGATGAAATGGAGATTAATGGAACTAATCAAGGTTTAGTAATAGGTACGTAAAACTAACTTGTAACTTCTACTTATCTATGATTTGATTGTGTGTATATCTGTGGATGGTGTTAAAAACTATGGGAAGATGTGATTTGAATATAGTACTTAAGAGATAGACAATTATAACACTAGTAATTATTTCAGGGAATGTACTTATAAATGGACAAACTATATATGCGTTGTTTGATACTGGGGCATCACATTCATTTAGTAGTCAGGAGTTTGTAATGAGAAATGGAATTAAGACAAGCGAAGTCAAATCCGCATATAAGATAAGAACACCTACAGAAGAACAAGTATTAACATGAGAAATAATAGATAATGGACAATTGCAAATCCAAGGATAAGAATTCCCAATAAAACTCATAGTATTACCAATTAAGGGATATGATATCATTGTGGGAATAGATTGGTTGTCCAAGCAGAGAGCAAAAGTGGATTGTCAAAATAAAAACATAATCTTAGATGAAGGTAAGATCATATTTCAAAGAAAAACAGGTAAACGAAATCTAAGATCATCAGTGATAGAAGTAAGCGAAATTACTGAGGAATGGCAATTCTATTGGATATTTACCATTGAAGGAGATAGGGAAAATCCAAAAATATCAGAAATACCAGTAGTGAATGAGTTTTCTGATATTTTTCCAAAAGAATTACTTGGATTAGCACCACAGCGAGAGTTAGATTTTTCTATAGAATTGGTGCCAGGAACTGAACCAATATCAAAAGCTTCATACCAAATGTCGCCAATAGAACTTCAAGAATTGAAGAAGCAACTTCAAGAACTATTGGACAAAGGATTGATACGACCTAGTGTATCTCCTTGGGGAGCACCAGTGTTGTTCATGAAAAAGAAAGATGGAACCATGAGGTTATGTATTGATTATCGGGAAATAAATAAGGTGACTATTAAGAATAAATATCCATTACCCAGGATTGATGACTTGTTCGATCAACTGCATGGTGCTACTGTATTTTCATGAATTGATTTAAGATCTGGATACCATCAGTTACGAATTAAGTTGGAGGATACATCAAAACAGCTTTCTGAACTAGATATGGGCACTATGAGTTTTTAGTAATGCCTTTTGGTTTAACGAATGCACCAGCTGTGTTTATGGATTTGATGAATCGAATTTATCAACCTTTCTTGGATAGGTTTGTTATGGTATTCATTGATGATATTTTGATTTATTCCAAGACTAAAGAGGATCTTGTAGATCATCTACATTTAGCCTTGTAAAAATTGAGGGACAATCAACTGTATGCTAAGTTGGATAAATGTGAATTCTGGCTGGATAGGATATCATTTTTGAGACACATTGTGTTAGGTGAAGGAATTTCAGTTGATTTTGAGAAAGTTAAAGCAGTAGCTGAATGGAAACAACTAACTACTATAACGGAAATAAGGAGTTTTCTTAGAATGGCAGGATATTATAAGCGATTTATAAAAGATTTTTCAAAAATCGCTAAGCCTATGACTCGATTGACACAAAAAGATGTTAAATTTGAGTGGAATGATGAATGTGAACAAAGTTTCCAGGAATTGAAACATCGATTGATTTCTACACCAATACTTATTCTACCAGATCTGAGTAAATCTTATTGTGTATATAGTGATGCTTCCAAAAGTGGACTAGGATGTGTATTGATGCAGGATAGAAAAGTGGTCGCTTATGCATCCAGACAGTTGAGGCCTCATTAGAAGAACTATTCGACTCATGATTTGGAACTAGTGGCTGTAGTGTTTGCTTTGAAGATCTAGAGACATTATTTATACGAGTAACATTGTGAGATATACATAGATCATAAAAGTTTGAAATATTTCTTCACTCAAAAAGAGCTGAACTTAAGACAAAGACGTTGGTTGGAATTAATCAAGGATTATGATTTGACCATCAACTATCACCCTGGAAAAGCCAATGTTGTAGCAGATGCATTGAGTCACAAGAACTACAAACAAGTGGCCTTACTACTCACTACTCAGTAGGAATTGATCAAAGAATTTGAAAAGATGGAAACTGAGTTCAAATGGCATGAAACTGAAGCACAATTGATGAATTTAGTAGTACAACCAACCTTGATCGAAAGAATTAAGCTGCAACAAGGTGAGGACCAAAAGTTGAAAGAAATCAAGGAAAGGTTGAATATAGGCAATGTACTTAACTTTAAAATTGATGTTGAGGATGTGATAAGATATAAGGATAGAATCTGTGTGCCTAGTAATTCAAAATTAAAGAATGAAATAATGATTGAGGCACATGATACAAGTTATACATTATATCCCGGTGGAAATAAGATGTATCATGATTTGAAATCATTGTTTTGGTAGAAAGGCATGAAAAAGGATGTAACACAATATGTGGTTAAGTGCAATACATGCCAACAAGTGAAAACAGAACATCAAAGGCCCAGTGGTTTATTGTAACCATTAGAAATACCTCAATGTAAATGGGATCATATTACAATGGATTTTGTAATTAGACTCCCGAGGACTAGATCAGGTCACGATTCAATTTGGGTTGTTGTAGATAGGTTAACGAAGTGTGCTCACTTCTTACCCTATCGAATTGGTGATTCAATAGAAAAGTTGGCATGACTATATATTAGAGAGATTGTTAGACTGCATGGTGTGCCAATAAGCATTGTATTGGATAGAGACAGCTGATTTGTATCAAAGTTTTGGGAAAGTTTACATCGATCTTTAGGAACTAAACTACAATTTAGTACAGCTTATCACCTACAAACCGATGGACAGTTAGAAAGAGTTATTCAAATACTCGAAGATATGTTAAGAGGTTATATTTTGGATTTCAGAGGCGATTAGGATCAGTATTTGCCATTAGTGGAATTTTCTTATAACAATAGTTATCAAGCAACGATTCAAATGGCACCATACGAAGCTTTATATGGAAGAAAATGTCGATTACCACTGTATTGGGAAAATGATGAATATGCAATGATAGGACCTGATATGATTGGTCTGATGAATGATAAAGTTAAGATAATACAACAAAGGATGAAAGTAGCGTAAGATCGATACAAAAGTTGGGCTGATCTGAAGAGAAAATTTATAGAATTTACTCCAAGAGATCATTTGTATATAAAGATAAGTCCATTTAAGGGATTTAAGCATTTCGGTACAACAGGAAAGTTAAGCCCCCGATATATCGGACCTTTTGAAATTTTGGAAAGAATTGGAAACGTTGCGTACCGAATTGCTTTACCCCCAAGTTTAGTTGGATATCATGACATATTCCATGTATCAATGTTATGAAAATTCGTGAAGAATCCAGATGCTGTCATGGAATTGAAACCAGTAGACTTACAAGAAGACTATACTGTTGAGGAAAAACCGATTAAAATCTTAGAAAATTGTATTCAGAAATTACGAAATCAAGAAGTAGAGTATGTGAAAGTTCAATGGGGTAGCAGTCCAACAGCAGAGCTAACTTGGGAACCGAAGTCAGCAATGCAGAATTGTTACCCAACACTCTTCAAAGAATGAAGTAAGTCATAAAGATTTTATTAGTAAATAAATAGTTATTGCATTTAGATTTAAAGTTTTGAGGACAAAACTCTCTTAAGGGAGGTGGAAATATAAGCTCCCAAAATTGAGTTTAGGACAATCGAGCATAGATTTAGGGCTTTTAGAGAAACTTATCCAATTGAACCTAAACTTTACAACTAGAATAAAAAAGTTAGTCGAGATATTACAGTAAAGTTAGATTTTAGTAACAATGACCCAAAATCCCAATTTTGCCCTTAGAAGTTGGAATATTTAATATAGCACTAAAATGTTCGAAACTCCTAAAATCGAACTTAGATTGCAACGAGAACTTAGAAATAAGTTAATTGAGCTATAAAATGAGATAATATAGTATAATTTACTATATAAAAATACACGTAATTTTATGAATATACCTAGTATAAATAATAATTATACCTGTAAATTAATCCTAAATTATGTAATTATATATTTATTGTGTTGAATTCATGAAATTAACTTTAGAACATATCCTAAAAATAAAAGATATGTTAGAAACTTAATTATATGAGTATAGTTATATATTACACGTGATATTTACGAGGAAGTCAATCGACCACCCTACCACAAAGAGCGGCTGGTGATTAGAGTTGCCAATACAGGAGTAGCTAGAGCTAGGTTTTCCGGTAGGTTTCCATTTTTTTTGTCTAATTTTGAAAAATTCAATAAATATATAAAAAATGCCCATAAAAATTTTGAAAAAATTATTTCCACATATCTTTACATATAAAATCTAGAAAAATACTATTTTGTACAAATTTAATAGCTATAATATACGTCCTTAAGAAATCGATAAAATCAAGTAATTTTCGATATTAAAATAAATAAGGCTGATGATATAGTTTCCACTTCAAAATTTTTCTATAAACTAT
Organism: Lumnitzera littorea; assembly: GCA_024138015.1. Classification (NCBI taxonomy): domain Eukaryota; kingdom Viridiplantae; phylum Streptophyta; class Magnoliopsida; order Myrtales; family Combretaceae; genus Lumnitzera; species Lumnitzera littorea. Next base: position 54,278,724 of record JAMXBB010000002.1, read on the forward strand.
CTAAATCAATATTAAAATTCTATGTAAAATTTTTTCATGAAACTATTTTATAAATTTTTATTTGATTTTCGAGCCCTAAACTATGTATTAAATGGTGTTTTTAGTAAAAAGTGACATATCTTTCTTAAGAACCTTATTTAGATTCTAAGCTTGATTAATTATTGAAGTATTTATACTATTCTACAGTAGATGAATTGAGTAGTAAAGTAAGGAGTTATGGAAAATTGTAACTTAGTCTTTAAAAGTGAAGTTAGGTAAGTTGATTATTTTGTTGAATTTGATGAATTGATGAACTAGGATATAATGTATGACGAGTTGACAAGTAATGAAGTTAACAAGGGTTACTTGAAGTGTTACTTAAAATTTTAAATTGATCCTATAATTACAACTTGGAAGAAAAGTGAGTAGAAGATAATGGTTAAAGGTAGAGGATAACTTAGAGGTCCTATGAATGAGTTGTATACTAAGATGATACTTTGAGATTGAGTTAGAAGTAAAAATTATGAATAAAATGTAAAAACAGGGGACTTAGAAGCTTAGTTAGAGGGTGATTTTCCTAAAAGTTTTAGAGATAATAGAGTTAGAGAGTTTGAAAAAATTTAAAGGCTATTTCAAAGAATAAAATTAATATCATAAATTACTCCTGTATAGCTCAAAGAGTAACTCAGAAGATTTTTTATTAAAGAAAACCACTCAAAACTTAACTCAGAGAATTCGACAATTTAAGGTCACTTATAAAAATTAGTGATTGGTTAAGAAATCATGATTCGTAAGTGGAAATAACTTATAAAACTTGTGACAAAACAACTAAAAACATATAAAACAAACTAATGGCTAATGATTTAAGGCTTGAAAACTATTATATTGTATACTTTTAGGGATAATTGAAGAGTAGGGAGGTAATGATCCAGAGTAGTTTACCAGTTAGTGTAGGTAAGTTGGGATTGATGCTTCGTGGTATATTAGGGTATCATATTGGGGTACTTAGAGAATTAAGAGTGCTTGTCTATGGTTGTAACTAGATTATATGTGCAAGTATTGTGTGTGTACTTGTGATATTGATTGATGATTAGGAGTTGAACACCGAGTGCTGTTTTTTGCATAAACATGTCATGTCTAGCTTATATGAACTTAGTTCCTCAACTTATAATCTGGAGTAATCTTAAGTTGACTAAGGTTTAACTTAACATTCATGACAACCTAACTAACTACTAATACTTCGATGAGGATAACATAAATGGTCTTTTTCTCACCCTTAGTCAAATTAAGTAATAGAAAAGGCAATCATGGTAAGGTTAGATATCGTAGTACGAATGTTATTTAGCGAGGAGGGTATTCTCTATTACACAAGCCTAGATTTGGTTTAATAGTATTGCAATGAAACTTCTCAGTTTGGGTTAGAGCGAATGAAATTTCTCTAACTTTATAATGGACCAATTAAACATTGTACGTTGATATATCTTTTGCCTATTGCATTTGCATTTAAATAATGATTGAATAACCATGCTTATTAATGTACTCGTATGACTTCATACCTTCTTATTGAGTTAGTTGTACTCACATTGCAATAGATTGTTTTGTAGGTGTGGAGTTATACGCAATAGTGTTACGTTACAATCATCTGTAGGTTAGTTTTGACGGGCTAGGGAGTGAGGAATTGAAGACTAATGAATGGATCAATGCCCACGATATTTTTGTGTTTCTTTTGTAGGAAGACTAAAAGGCCTTATAATTTTTGTTGGCTCACTGGTATACTTATTATATGTAATGTAGGCTTCTTATGGAGTTGTAAAGGCCTTTTGAAAACTCTCAAACTTTTGATGTATATAAAGCTATGTAAAAGATCTAAACTATCTTTAGATATGAGAAAATATATTTTGAAATGTATTACTCCATAGGTCTTATATATTATAGGTGCCCATTTAGCTGTTTCAAAGCTGGTTGAGTCATCGATCACCTTGTGTAAACTGTACCTACATTAGCAACTAAGGTGAATAGCTTTTAGCTTAGGTTGGTTTACATGGTGGGGCTATTACAACTTATTGAGTTTAAGGTGTGACAATAGTCAATAGGTAAGTTTGAACCCCTTACCATCTTACTCTTTTACTTATATGTATCTTTTGAAGCCACTTTCCCCTTACCCTTCCTATACATTTTCTCAATTGCTAAGGTTAAGAGTTTATAAGAAACCTCTCAAGTGTGACCTAAGGTATGAATTGGAAAATTTTGTGTCGCTAAGTTGAAGCAAACATAAGATTACCTAAGAAAACATCTTAGGTAAGTTTTTCACTTATACTTCATGGAAATTCATTTTTCCTCAAGGATTGGTGAGGAAAACATAAGGAAATTAGTTTTACAGAAGTTAAGGAGTTGGGGGTTTAGGTTTGTGTGTTCCTTCACTAAGAAAGTCAAGTAAGTTGTTCTTGAACTCTTTTTAGTACAAAAATTTTGTTTTTGTGTAGAGTTGTTGTGATTAAAGGGTTGTTTGTGAGAGTTTGGAGTTAGGAAATTCGTGTTGTTATTTGATGTTGTTTTGAAGTGTTGTGAATCAAGTTTTAGAGCAAGATAGGTTATTGGAAGTGAAGGGTTATGTTAGGATTTAGAGTTAAGGTATAAGGGGACTTAAGTCACATGTCACAATTTGCATAAATCTATAGATTGTGATTGGCATTTAGACACCTGGGGATATAGTGCTTAGATACCCGACCCTTGGAAAACTTAGAGGATGTAAGTTTTCATTGGTGTCCAGATGCTAGTTACCTTAGCATTCGAACGCCTTGTTTATAGTAGTATACATAAGGTTCCAAACTAGTTTCTTATGGCTTCTCTAACCTTATTTTTTATTCTAAAACATTTCTAACATGTTTTTAAACAAGTTTTCTAAATCAAAATGATTACAAAACTTCTTTCTTCAAAAGTTTGATTCATGAATTCTTGTAGAGGCCTGAAGTGTAGGTAAAGGGTCAAGGTGCATAGTGTATGTATTAGTGTTAATGGTTAGATGAGGGATTGAGTTGGTCTTTATTTGACTGAAAGCATTGTAGAGTGACAAGAGATGCATTGAGTGATTCATCACAATCAGGTACGGGATACTTATATACTTTGTTGTGCATGTTAGGGTAGTTAATGTAACCTAACCTAAAATAAACTTAAACCTTAATAAAGAGTGTAACTTGTACTTGGCTTCTACTTTCTATTGGTAAGGTCCAGTGTAGTTGGTGAAGCATCTGGTGATCTTTATGTGATGCTATTCTAAGTGAAGTTCTGCACTAAGATGACTCGGCTAGATTTCGAAGGGTTACTTAGGTGTTGGGGAGCACCCAACACCAATATTTATGTAGTATTATATATTAATTACTTGTAGGGGGTATAAGTTAATAAAGTTAATGGCCGGTGTTTGCTATATGTGGATATTGATACTTGTTTATGCATGTGTGAGCTTATGACTATTTGATCATGCGCATGGGTTTGGTATCATGTACTAGGCTTTAACTTACCCTTCAAGAGTTTTATGTTTTCCAATTGTAGGTTCAGGGTATGAGGACAGTGTTTATTACTTTGATGTTGCTAGCTATTAGTATTGCTATTATGATGAGGAGAGAGATTTTTATTATGTTGATGATGGCTTGAGATTTGCTTAGAGTAGTGATTAAGCATGGATTGGATATAACACAAAATTATGCATTATTTGTGTTGTGTTAATTATTGTTACTTGTTAAACCTTTGTTTGGAGTCACCTATGACTCCTATTAGATATGTTATGTTATCATCAATATCTATTGGAGCTAAGAGACTCCTTAGTGTTGGGTTGATTGTAGTATTTGTGTCAAGCTATGAGCTCTTATATTTCGATTGTATAGGTTATTGTTGATCCTAGATGTTATATGTAGATTAAGTGGTTCAAATGCCACTCTTTGTTTATAGAGTCAATGAAGACTTTTTGTGAGTAAAAGAGGATGATATATATATATATATAATTGTAGATTATGGACAGGTTATAAGTTCCTAGACGCCTTAGCATATCAACCTCCATGGTTGATATGTTATGTTATCTTCAATATCTATTGGAGCTAAGAGACTCCTTAGTGTTGGGTTGATTGTAGTATTTGTGTCAAGCTGTGAGCTCTTATATTTCGATTGTATAGGTTATTGTTGATCCTAGATGTTATATGTAGATTAAGTGGTTCAAATGCCACTCTTTGTTTATAGAGTCAATGAAGACTTTTTGTGAGTAAAAGAGGATGATATATATATATATATAATTGTAGATTATGGACAGGTTATAAGTTCCTAGACGCCTTAGCATATCAACCTCCATGGTTGATATGTTATGTTATCTTCAATATCTATTGGAGCTAAGAGACTCCTTAGTGTTGGGTTGATTGTAGTATTTGTGTCAAGCTGTGAGCTCTTATATTTCGATTGTATAGGTTATTGTTGATCCTAGATGTTCTATGTATATTAAGTGGTTCATATGCCATTCTTTGTTTATAGAGTTAATGAAGACTTTTTGTGAGTAAAAGAGGATGATATATATATATATATATATATATATAATTGTGGTAAGGCCGTGATCCTCGAGTTTGAGGCATTACAAGATCTCATTAGTAGACTCTTATTTTATATCACCCCATGCATTTCCTTATATATCTTTGATTACAGCTGAACCCATAGGACACAATTTAATTTGCTTCCTATGTTCCAATAAAGAATAAGCATATTCACGACCATGATAAGTAATACCTTTATTAAGCAGCAAAATCATCCCAACAAGAGATGTGAGACATTCATTGGTGTTACATCATAAAGAATTTCATCCTCATATTTCCCTAGAATAGAAATAGGTATTTTCACCTTCTTATCTACTTTAATCCTTCCTGTATCATCAAACCACTACATCTTATATGTGTAAGATGCTTAACTTTTGAAAGTTTCGAGTGCTTCACCATATCTAATGTATTAATGATAAGATAACATATTGCATAATTCACCAAGCATTTCATATGGAATATATTCTCTCTCTATTCTATGCTTATGGATGCGGTAACACTCAAAGTTCTCCTATTCACCCCAATACTAGGAAATAGAAGACTTTGAGAATTCATTAGTAGATACATCATCTTCTTCTTCTTTAGACTCTACATTTCCCTCTTCCTAACTTTCCTCCTCCTTATCACTAACAACACAATTGTTATAAACTACTACAACCCTATGATGTGGATACTAAAACTATATGCCCATTTGAAGCACTTAAGTTGGCTACTCCTCCTTTAAAAACTCTGTATAGTAGACTTATTCCTTTCGATGCTCTTATCTACTTGCCTCTCATCAACTTTATCAACCTTCTCAACCACCTTCTCGATAACTTGCTTTTCAACCCCATTATCATCATCTTTAATAGAAGAAGTGGATTTAGATATTACCTGGGGTATTATTTCTTTATAATTTTGATTGAAAGATGCATTGCCTCTTCTATGGAATTAAATCTCCATAATTGACTACAGTGGCTACATCAAACATTAACCTAAGAACGAATTTTGTGATCCTTTACTCCAAGGGTTCAATCAATTCACATTTGATACTTAGCTTAAACTCTTGGATATAGTCCTCAACACTTAGAACACCTTGCCTCAAAGTTTATAGCCCCACGTATAAATCCTGTATATAATTTTTGGGCACAAAGTGATGATGCATCAAATTCTTCATCTCCCTCCAGGTAGTGATTTCTCTTTCCCTTTGTCTATTGTTCAAGACATTGTTGCACCATATCGCTTTGTAGCTAGTAAGTTCTATGGCAGCTAACTTTGCCATCATCTCATCTCATCTTCATAATCATAGTAATCAAACAAGTTCTCAACGTTATCTTCCTACTCAAAGTAATTGTCTACCTTTCCTGTACTATTATAGAAAGGAACTTTAAATTTCGCTAAGCTTAACTAATATGCCGTACTAAGAATAAATAAGGGTAATGATATTGAGTGGATCCAGACCTGTAGAAGGATCAAAAATAAAAATAGGAAACAAAATGAAGTTAAGTAAACCCACAAGAAACTCCAAGGATATGATGCACTAAGGAACTTTCGTGGACCAAGTAAGTTAGTTGATATGATGCAAAACTAGATTAGTCGGGTTACTCACCACCAAACCTTACTCAAGGGATTAGATAAGAATGAAGAGAAATAGGCTCTATATAAAATCAAGGAGAAAAATGTTATTCTTAATATTAATGATGAACTATTGTGACACTTTTTTTTTTTAATGGGTATTTATACCTAACACCTTTGGATAACCTTTAAGCTAGGAGGATTTAGAAAAGTGGATACATTTCCCAAAATAATAAAGTACTAAAGAGAATATATAAGGAAAGGGGTAAATCCATAATATACAAGGAAACTATGCAACATGCATCCATACAGGTATGGATGTCAGAGAATGTGTGTCTTGGATTGAGTTGATGTGGCTTCACTAAATAGAATTGGGTCTAGCTTAGTCGGCAGCTTCTAAGTAGCTAGGCATAAAGACCTCAGTTATCAGTCTTGTAAGTAATCGAATGTCATTGGATGGTTCTCTAAAACACGTTGGCACATAGTTAAATACCTTAGACCTCAATAGACATAGCTTGAAGTCAAAGTAGCTAAGCTATTAGGATATCGAGTTAAAGGATTCATTTAGATCAGGTCAATACTTTGTGATTGAGGACAAAGTATACGGCTGAGGATAGATAGAAAGTTGGGGTAAGTCAGGTCTGAACAATAGCTCAAACTCCTTAGCACTAAGAAGAGATGCCTAGCCATACTCTTTAGCCCTCTAACTTAGGCTTGGGTCAATGATCTAGCTAGTTGATTCCTATCATCCAATCCAGGTTAGTTGGATTTAGGATCAAATTCGGATGGTTTCCTTATTGATCTTCTTTAGGACTGTATGGATTAAGGTTGGCGATGTTGAATACATCCATTACTATGTAGTCTTCTGGTTGCTCTAACTGGTAAGCATTGTCATTAATCTTCTGAAGTACTCTAAAGTCCATTAGCTTAAGTAGAAAGTTTGTTCTTCCTCTTGCTTAGGAATCTTTCTTAGCTTAAGTGCAACCAAACTAAGTCATTGGGCTAGAACTACCTTCTTCTCCTTCCTTGCCCTTTCTATTCAAACTTTTAAGAAGTTTGGTCCAATTGTTGAGTCACCTTTTAGTTAATTCTTTGGATGGATTGATCTTGGTCTCTACCTTCGTAACCTTTTGATTAGGTATAGGCATGGGCATATGGTTTATAGGTAGTTTAGGGTTGAAATTGTAGATAACCTCAAATGGAGTTTAACCCATAGTGTTGTAAACAAATTGATTGTAGGAAAACTTTATCATAGGTAAGTAAACATCCTAGTCAACCAAGTTTCTTCCTACTATAACTTGGAGCAATAAACCTGCAGTGTAATTGATGACCTTGGTTTGGTCATTGGTTTGCAAGTGACATGATATACTGAAAATTAATTTATTTCCCAGTTAACTCCAAAGTGTCTTAAAAACTTTGGGCCTATAAAAAACTATACTTGTTACCGTCACCCTTAAGTATGCCATGCAATATGTTAATTTCCTGCAAAAGGACAAAAGAAATAGTTGAAACACTATTAGTCTTATCATTGGATGGTTCTATAGAATACATTGACACTCGATCAAATACTTCGAACTTCAATAAACATAGCTTAGAGTCAGGGTAGCTAAACTATTAGGGTAAGCTTGTTAAGTTAGAGAAGTTGTTTAGATCAGTTTGGCACTCCATGATTGAGATCAAAGTGTACAACTTAGGACAATTGGAAAGTTGGGGTAAGTTGGTTATAGACAATAGCACAAACTCCTTAAAACTAGGACAAGAAGTAAGAATTCACCTAGACATACTCTAGTCGTTTAGCTCAACCTCGGGTTAAGGGTACAGTTGTTTGGTATGTCTAGGAGCTTAGTTATCATTAAAGCTTACCATAGTTTAAAGAGTGGATACTTCAAGATATCGTAGAAAGGCAGGATGGTTGAACTTAGTAGCTTGATAAAGCTACTTCGTAGATGTTAGTCATTGAAGAAGACATCACAACTTAGCCTCCAACTTGATATGACACATAAGTAAGAGAGCTAAGGTCTAATCGCTACTAATCTCAAGCAGCTAGACAAAACTAGATAAGAGTGTAAGTTAGCACTACTTGAAGACAATGTTTTCTTAGGAAGCAACAAGAAGAATATTCATTAAAACATAAAGCTTTGATACCTACAAATACAACTACCTTGTCTCGTTAGCCGTTATACAGACTAAACAAAGGCTATAGTATCAACCCTACTCTTTTGAAGTTACAATCAAATAACACTCTAACAAATTATTACAAAATTGAAGAGAAAAATGTAATTCTTCTAAGCTTGTCCTAAAGAAATCAAAACAATAGAAAGATCATTTTCGAATGCTTAGAAGATTTTTTTATGTTATTTTTCATGTGTTCTTCTGTTTGAATTCTTCTGTTATTTGTAGTTTCCTCCCAAAGTTCAATGATGATATTTTGTGAATGATTTGGTGGATGTTGTAGACAGTGAATAAGGTTAATCTAAGGAATCTTCATAAAATCTCTTCATCCTTGTCTTAAGTCTAATTTGAATTTAGAATCTCCTGATTTTTTTTTCTCTTGCAAATTTGTACATATCTCAATCTGTAATGAATTTTGATTTATCTTAATCCATTAGATAATTTCAATGAAAAGATCGTTGAAGAAGGTTATTTGTGTTAATGCCCATTGATATGATTCTTAATTTAATGGAACAAGTCAATCATATTACCCAAATATGCTCGACTAGTGGAGCTGGGCCTTCCAAATAAAGTAATCCAACTTTGTATTTTCAAGATGGAATGTTTCTTGTCAAAATCGGTTTAGTCCAAACTAAAGTTTCTACTCAACCTTCTACAGCTTTTGCAACTAAGAAAGTTGTGCCTCGAATCCTTTACTGAAGCTTCTATAGATTCTCAATATATTTTTCAGACCAAAGCTTTTACTCCTGCTTCTACCATGCTTCTTGGTTATATGTCATCCATAAGCTTCTATTAAAGTTTCTACAAGACTTTCAGCAAGTCTTCTTTTAGGCGCTTCTAAAGCTTCTATAGGAATTCTAACCTATGCTTGTCAATCAACATTCTACAAGAGTTTTCCATATAAACTTAAATCTTCTACTTTACATTCCTTTGACCAAAGCTTCCACTACAACTTCTACCAACATACAACTCTAGTCCTTTTTCTTACATGACCTTTTACTAGAGTTTCTACAACTTTTAGATATCAGAATAAACTTCTACAACAAATTCTGCTGAGCTATATTCCTATAATTTGTCCTGTTGCAAATCTTCTACTCTAAAAACATGTTCATCAACTAAGCCTTTTTGTTATCATCAACTAAAGTAAGAGAGAACTCAACATTCTCTCCCTTTTATATGATAACAAAACAAATTTGCATAAAAATATTTCACAATAGCAAATAAAACACATAAAGCAAATATAATGACTAGTAATTTTATGCATCTCATCAAATGAATAGAACTAACTTATACACATTAGAGATCTCTCACTTTCTCTCACTACAAAGCATTCAAACCCCACAATTTTTGCAGATTTCGCTTGCATATCTACAAATCAAAGATACATGCATCCTTATTCTCTACTTGGTTTTGTACATTTATTGTTTTCATGAATAAAAATTGGATTTTTATTTAGGATATGGTTGGATAACGTGATGATTGCATGAGTAGAAATTGTTGGTTTTAGGAGTAATTAATGTAAGATTATGTGACAAAATATGTCTTATATACATTATTTGCTCAAAATTACTCTTAAAAGTACATGATTTGTGGACATTGAAAAGATAAGAATATGAGGAATATGGTAGGGATGTTGAAGAAGAAGGAAATACGATGATGTGATTGGGGATTGTTTTTGCATGTTGTCCATAAATTCACATTATGTATATGAAACTTGTTGAAAGAATTGGGATTACTATAGTTTTCCCATATTTAAGTTTTCGTACGTTTGCCTAGTAGGTGCTATAACTTATGATTGATAGAGATTGTGAACTAAACTAAGATTTCATTATAATTTGACCTAGAGCTTCATTAATTTATGTATTAACAAGTTAGCATCATATTATTGAAAGCTTGATTGCTTGAATTGAATGGAAAATTTTTTCTTTTTTCTTTTGTTTTCATAAAAACATGATTTTACTGAATTGAGATTCCTTTTTTTTTTTTTTTGTTAATTTTAGATCATGCCTCATTACAAACATGCTGCTAAGAAGAACACTTATAGTTCCATTTTAACCCACCCTTTGTTAAGATTTAATGATTCATGGTAAAAGAAGAGGTATGTGATGCTATTTGGAAAAGAGTTCAGATCTAGTGCTATTATTGGATGTTAGCTTAAGTAGTGATGATGCTTGACTAAAATAATATTTGGAATTTGGAAGATGAGATAGGCTCTTAACTATCAATGTGTCGACATATAGGGAGTTCACCCTAGAGTTCCTCAGTACCCTTACTTTATCATTTGACATCATGAAAATTGGCATGCATAATATGATGTATTTTAGGTGTAATGGATATCCTATTAGCATATGCTTTGATCAGATATTGGTTTCACTAGGAATATATCTGAAGACTTTTTATAGAAATTTTCCATATAAGTTGCTAAGAAGGGTGAGTGACACCCAAGCATGGCCAAGGTTGAGTACTGGTGAATCAATCTACGATCCCAAGAAGTCAATGACCTCAAATTTATGAGATCTTACTCTCAAGATCATCCATTATGTTCTAGCTAGGAGCATCATAGGAAGAAAATATAACATTGGGGTTATCAATGAATGAGATATCTTATATTTGCATAGCATGGCGAAGAGGCACCAAATAAATTTGGGCATTTGCATGGCCTATTTCTTTAGAAGCTAAGCCACTAAAGGACAAGTTGTACACATCTTCACTAGCCCCTTTATCACATGGCTTGTGAAGAACATAGCCTAATTTCGTGACCTCCTACCTATGTAGATGATTGATCCCTCGACCGCCATCAATTTTGAGTCCATCTGTGCCATGAAACTCCTTACTCTACCTTATGATTCACTACTTGTGCCACTTAAAGATGTGCTATCTACTTCAACCTAGCTACCTTGATCTTCTTTAGTTTTAGGAAAAATCAAGAGGATAGTTGGCAAGTTGCTAAAGAGGTAGAGCACTCTTGGGAACTAGGTAAAGAACACCTGTGTAATGGTTGAGGGGCTTCTAACTTACCATAGGATCCCATCATTGCCACCACTACCACTAGCAGCTTTCGATTCTAATGGGGAGACTAAGGAAATAGTTGAAGAGGAGGAGAGTGACAAGGAGGAAGATGATGATTAAGTTCCTTTTTCTTTTTATTTTCTTTTAAAAGACTCCATTTATTATTTTGCTCTAGATTACTGTAATAATTAACCATTTAACTTTATTGTTCTTTGTATTAACTGTTTATCGTTTCACTAATTGATAAGTTCTGTAGGGATGGTTATGAGATACTCGATTTAGTCATTTTATAATCATTAGTTTTGTTTAGCTAACTTCTTTTTCTTTTGTAGTTAGTTCTTTTTTTAAAAAAGGAAACTTTGGGTTTGATTAGATTGAATGGAATTCTTGGCTTTAGACAAAAACTTTTCATGAGCAATGCCACAAATCGGGCAAGTTCCAGTTTCTTTTTCTCCCTTTTATTTTTATTTTTGTTTTTACGGGAATGTACATTAGGGACAATGTACAACTTATGAGTAGAGGGAAAGGATAGGAATTATATGTTAATGAGTATGAGATAAATAAAAGTTGTACACTTAAGTTTTTGAAAGAATAACTTTGGAAATTTACACCCTTATATGTTTATAAGTAAGAAATTTTTTTAAAATTTGCCCATAGTTCTCTACGACCTTAGTATACTTTGCTAATTTTTAAATAATTAAATCCCCATGATTTAGAGTTCCCTATTGATACGAAAGTGTGGCAAAACACACAATGCTGATATCATACGTAACTGAAATGGGTCGGTCCAAATCGTGAGATGGTTCGAAGAATAAACAATAGTTGAAGATTGATCAAGAGTTCTCATACACCAACGATGGATATGTTATACCAATACTTCGCATGAGCTCAGGTTGCACTTGATATGACATACAAGTGTAGTTGGAGGGCATTCGCCATTAATCTACACTTATAATAGACTAGATAAGAGTAAACAAAAGTAAGCCAAAGATACTTAACTAATGAAAGGAAATATGTCTAAAATTCAATGATCATTCACTGTTGCGGCTTATACAAATTACAAGTATTTATATGACCTAATTAGGGCAAGTCTTAGGTATATGCAAATTACAATCTACTAGGAAAGTAAAAAGGGATATATTATAAGGGTAGAGTTGTAATAGGACAAAAAAGGATATTTGGGTACAAAAGGACAGTATGGATGTCAGAAAAAGAGGGCGTATGTCAATTGTACATATTGTGGTCTTAATGATGCAACTTGCCAAGTAGAACAAGTTTTAAGTAGATTAGGTTAGGGTTAAATGCTTGTTAGCTTAGCAATTTGAATGTTCCAAATTGAGGAAGGATAGGTTCTAGGGATGGCCCATTGACTAGTTGGCCTCAGATGGTCAATTCGAATTCATGGTAGCTCAGCCTTAGTAATGTATTAGGTTAGTAACTAGGAAGTTTAGTATTTAACCTTGGACTGGTGTTGCAAAGGGATCGGCTCAACAACGAGTTGATCACCTCGGGAGTCTTCATGATGAGGTGAAGAGCAAAGTAATTTGGCAAGTCAGACTAGAGACAAGATTGCTCTTCTGAGTTTAGCTCTCCTTGGATAGCTCAACAAATCATGTGGGTAAGTGATTGATCCGTGATCCTTATCATCCCCTTTGAGCTATTTGAGATTTAGGATCAAATTTGGCTTAGCTGCTTGTTGCTCTTCTTCAGGAACGTATCAACATTGAAGGAGTCTGAGACCCCATAGTCTTTAGGTAATTCAATCCTATAGGCATTAAAATTGATTTTTTCAAGCACTTTAAATGGTTCATCGACTCTAGGAGATAACTTATTCTTCCTTAGGCCTAGAAATCATTCTTTACTAGGGTAGATCCAAACCAAATCACTTGGTTGAAATTTTCTGTTCTTCCATGCTTGACCTTGTCTCTCAAGCTTGGTAGCAACTCAACTTAGATGTTCTATGACCTTCTGGTCCATTGCCTTGATGGCCTCGAATCTTTCTATAGCTGATTGATTGTCACTTTGGTTTAGAAGGGGCATTTGGTATAATGGGAGCTCAGGGTCAAATCCGTAGGCAACCTCAAATGGCAACATGTTCATGACACTGTAGGAGGTCCTATTGTAGGCAAACTCAATTATGGGTTAACACAAATCCCAATCGGTCATGTTTCGACCAACAATAACTCGGAGTAAAGTCCCCATAGTTCTGTTAGATAGCCTCGATTCATCTATTTGTCTGTATATGATAGGATGTGTCGAACAACAGTTTGGTTCCCATCTACTTCCATAGGGTCCTCTAGAAGTGGCTCATGAATTTTGAGTCTTGGTTTGCAATAATGGTCTTAGGCACTCCATGAAGTTTGACGACCTCTTACAAGAAAAGAAAAGAGATAGCTGAAACATCATTAGTCTTAGAGTAGGGCACAAAGTGTACCATCTTACTAAATTGATCTACGACTACCATAATAAAGTCTTTCCCTAGGGATGTCCTCGACAATCTTAACATAAAGTCCATGCTTAGCTTGGACCAGGGTTTGGTTGGGATTAGTAATTGTAAATATTGTCCTTGCTTGTCTTGGCTTTTTGCCTTTCTACAGGTAACACACCTTTCTAATACAACTTGGACATCCTTCCTCATCTTTGGCCAAAAGAATCTAGAGGATAGTACCTCATGAGTTCAACACTTGCCAAAATGTCCAGATAATCCTCCACCATGCACTTCATGCATTAGCAGTTTTCTCATAGAATAGGTCGAGATACACAATCTTCTCTTCTTAAATAAGTATTCATCCTCCTTATCATAGTCATCAAGTGTTCGGCCCTCTTCACATTTGGCATAGATTTGTCCAAAGTGCGGATCCTTAACATATGAACCCTTAATCATAGAAAACCCTAGTAATTAGGTTTAGAGTTCAGTTAAAAGGGAATGTCGTCTCGATAGGGCATCAATTACTACATTGTTCTTACTATTCTTGTACTTTATGGCATATGAAAATCCTTCAATAAATTTTACCTACATGGCTTGTCGTCGAGACAACTTAAGATGGCTTTTCATATATCTCAAAGATTCATGATTAATGTAGATCGCAAATTCTTTGGGTAATAGATAATGTTACCACGTAGTCAAGGCTTAGATTAAGGAGTAAAACTCCTTATCATAAACAGAATAGTTAAGTGTAGCTCCTCTAAGCTTTTCGCTAAAGTAGACAATTGGTCGACCCTCCTGTATCGACACAACACCTATGCCTAGTCTAAATGCATCACACTCTACTTCAAACACTTTATCAAAACTTAGCAAAGCTAAGATAAGAGCGACAGTTAGATTTTCCTTTACCTCTTCAAAACTCCTTTATTCCTTTTCTCCCCACCTGAACTCAATATTCTTCTTTGACAACTTGTTAATTAAGGCTACAATTGTACTGAAATTCCTTATAAATCGGTAATAAAATGATGCTCGGCTATAGAACCTTCCTATATCAGTTGAACAGGTCGTCATAGGCAATTTAGTAATCACTCTTATCTTCACATCATCAACTCATATGCCACAACCACTCACAACAAATCTTAGAAAGATCACTTTAGGTTAATAGAAGTCACATTTCCTCAGGTTAGCATAAAACTTCTCAGCTCAAAGTTTGGAAAAGACTATTCAAAGGTGCTTACAATGAGTTTCCAAATTAGGACTATAGACAAGAATATCTTCAAAATATATGACAATAAACTTTCCAATGAATTCTCGGAGCACATGGTTCATTAGCCTCATGAATGTGCTCAGGGCATTTGATAGGTTGAATGGCATCACAAGCCATTCATACAATTCATGGCAGGTTTTAAAAGCGGTTTTCCACTCATCTCCTTCCCACAATCGGATATGATGGTATCTAGATTTGAGATCAATCTTGGAGATTACTCTTGCTCCATTCAGCTCATCATGCATATCATCAAGCCTTAGGATAGGGTATTTATACTTGATGGTAATGCGATTAATTACTCAGCTGTTCATACACACTCTCCACATCCCATCTTTCTTCGATACCAATAGAGTTGGTACGTCACATAGGCTAAGGGACTATTGTGCATACCCTCTCTTAATTAGCTCATCTACCTACTTCTGTAGCTTAACAGCTTGTTTAAGATTCAATATATAAGCAAGCTTGTTCAATAGTGTGGCTCTTGGCTATAAGTCAATTGCATGCTTAATGCCTCGGATAGGAGGCAGTCCTTCTAGTAGCTCACTTAGGAATAGGTTGGCAAACTCATCCAATAAAGTTCTCACCTTGGTAAGTAACAACTCCTCCTTTGATTCTATCATCTCAAGTAATCTTCTGACTAGCAAATAGGTTGGCTCTTTAAGCTTCATTTCTCTTTTCAACTAGGGTCGGGTCATCACCAAAGCCTCTTTCTTCAAAATTCAACTCAATTGAGTCTACATGCTTTTAACTTACTGGCAGTCATAGGGTTCAACTTTACCTTTATGCCCTCATGTACTAGGGAACATGTGTTCTTTCTTCCATCATATATTACACTTTGATCAAACATCTATGGTCATCTAAGAAGATTATAAGACACACTCATAGGTAGCACATCATAAAGTACTCAATCTCGATAGTTTCTAATACTAATCGGCACGGTCACTTATTCATTCACTTGTAAGGCTCTCTTGTCATTGAGCTAGTATAGTTTATAAGGCTTAAGGTGGGGCTTTGTTAGCAACTTCAATTGTTGGACTGTGAAAGCAGATGTTGCATTGGTGCAGCTACTACTATCAATAATTAATGCACATAATGACCTGTTCACCTAATAGCTATTGTAGAATAAATTTTCCCATTGTTCGTCCTCAAGCATAGGACTTACACTCATTGCTCTCCTCAACACTAAGGTTGTCAACATAAAATTACCTTCCATACTATAAATGATCTCCACTTCCTCGAACTGTTCTAGGTATCTGGATTCTTTAGGCTCCTTAATCTCTTCATCAATACTATCAACTTCAATGGTTGGCATCTCTCCCTTAATCACCATCATTTGTCTATTTAAACATTGTGCAATCATGTGTCTAAACTCTTGACACTTGAAGCATTTGATCTCATTAGTCTTTCTTCCTAAGCTCTAGCCTTTCTCAAACTTCCTCAATATCCCTTTATCCTTTGCTTAGATAATTTGAGTAGGTCAGACCTCATTAGTTTTGCTTAGTTCCATTCACATAAGTTTGCTTGGAACAGGTTGGTTAGGGGTAAGTTGATTAATAGGAGCTCGGAATCTTCTTACTTTGCGCTTCTTGATTCTCTGAGTAACTCGAATAACTTCATCAAGTGAACCAATATCCATAGTCTCTAGTATATCTCCAATCTCATACTTTAGCCTGGTAATGGATCTGGATATAGTTTGGTCTTCAGGATCAACAACCTCGCATCAGATCATTAACATCTGGAACTCCTTTACATATGTGTCAACAGTTGATCCTCCTTGTCTTAACTCTTATAACCTTTTGAACTTATCATGCAAGTAATCGTTTGAAACAAATCTTCTCCTCATGACTCTCTTCATTTCATCCTAACTCCTAACTTCTCATTCTCCTTCTCTTCTATAGTTGGCCTACAGATTCTTCCACTACAAGGCGGCATATCTAGTAAACTCCAATGCAACAAATCTAACCTTAGCATTATCTAGCACTTCATGGCATTCAAATTACTTCTCAATCTTAACTACCTAATCCAAATAGTCCTTAGCATCTCTACTTTAAGAAAAACTAGGGACATACATCCTCAACCCTTCCACTCGATGAGCTCGAGCATTCCTTTCCTTAGGTTCATAATACTTTTCCACCTCATCATTTATTTCCTCATCCTCCTCTTCGATTTCTTCTAATGCTAATCTGCACTCAGCAACTCTACCTATTCCTCCAACTTAATGTGGTCAAGCTGTTCATTACCTCTTTTGGGCTGTTCATTGGCTCGCCTTTTGTAAGGATCATTTTTGGCTTACTATCTATCTTTGTTTATGGTAGTCACTATACTAGCCACCAGGTTAGTAAGTCTATCCAGTCGATCACCTACGGACTGGGGTGTAGAACTTCCTTATTGGCCTTAGCCATTTCAAGTTCCACTCTCTTGGTTACATAAAGTTTCTTAACCACTAAAATCGGACATTATCATCTATTCAAGAGATTAATAGCTAAAACACAATTCAAAAATTTCCTTCCATGAACAAAAATAAAACAACGCTTAACATACAACTAGCTATTATAACCACATACGATAAACAGATAAGCACTCATACTTTGTTTTGCATACAAGAAATAGGGGAGAATAAGGCAATAGACTTTTTTAACACTAAACACTCACAACAACTACAAACAATTTCTAAAACACCACGGCAATAAGCTACGCAGAGCACCAAGTAATAGAAACTTGCTTGAACATATCCAAGCTCTAATACTAAGATTATACGAAACTATAGATGAACACATGATTCCGATATCATACGTAATTGAAATGGGTGGGTCCAAACCATTAGATGGTCCAAGGAATAAATGGTAGTCGAAGGTTGAGTAGGAGTTCTCGTGCACTGACTATCAATATGATGCACCAACGCCTCACATGAACTCAAGTTACACTTGATATGACACACAACTGAAGCCAAAGGGCACTTACCACTGATCCATGCTCACAATAGATTAGATAAGAGTAAACAAGAATAAGCTAAAGACACTTGGTTGATGAAAGGAAATATGTATGAAATTCAATGATCATTCACTGTACGACTGATACAAATTACATGTATTTATATGACACAATTGGGTTAAGTCCTAAGTATGTAAAAATTATAAAAAGAATTCTTACTAGGAAAGGAAAAAGGGGTAAATTACAAGGGTAGAGTTGTAATCGGACAAAAAAAAAGGATATTCAAGTATAAAAAGACAGTATGGATGTTGGAAAAAGGGAGCATGTGTCAACCATCCATTCTATGGTCCAATGATACCATTTACCAAGTAGAACAAGTTTTGCGCAAATTAAGTCAGGGTCAAATGCTCAATGGCTCAACAGTTCGGATGTTTCAGATTGAGGAAGGATAAGTTCTAAAGATAGCCCATTGCCTGGTTAGCCTTGGATGGTTAGCTCGCATTTAGGGTAACTTAGCCTTAGTAATGTAACAAGTCAACAAAAGGCAAGTTTGGTGCTTAACCTTGGACTGGTGTTGTAAAGGGGTCAACTCAGCAATAGGGCAATCACTTAGGGAGTCTCCTTGACAAGGTGGGGAGCAAAGGAATTTGATAGGTCAGATCAATGATAAGATCTCTCTTCTAAGTTTAGCTCTCCTTAGACAGCTCAATAAACCACGTGAGCGAGTCCACGGGCTCGAGAGCAAGTGATTAGTCCATAACCCTTATCACTTATTGCTGAAGCTTAAACTTAGATTCGGGATTAGAATAAATATTGATAGATTAAGGACTAATTATTTTTGTTTCTAGGCTTAATTCTAGAGGATAATTATTTATCTTTCTTTTTCAAATTTTTTTTTTACATTAGATAAACAAAGGAGATTTTTCCTTTGAAAGTTTCTTGAAAAATCAAAGTAATTGGAGGCATAATAGAAATAAGGAAAAGAAAATTGAAAAATTGATAAGTATCGATCTTGGTCCTTTAGAAGAGTAAGATTCTATTCCACTATCAATACAAAAAGGAAATTAAGTTAAAAATTGTCATAGATCGGCCTTGGTCTCTTAGAAGAGCAAGGTACTTTCGTACTGTCAATATAAAAATAAAAGGACTAAATTAGAAAGGATTGGCCTTAATTCGTTAGAAGAGCAAGGATCTTTCCTAATACTAAAAAGTTTCAAAAAAGGAATCAATTTTGAATTAAAAAGCCTTCTAATGAAAATTGAAAGAAGTAAGGAGATGATCAGATGATGAGTTGATATAACATACATCCAGTCTGAGTTTCTGTAATAAAAATAACTCAAGGAAGATTTCTCTCCTCTTGAGTTAAAGTAGCGAAATTCTTATAACTCTTTCCTAATTTATCAATGTTTGTTTTGATCTCTAATTAGTTTTTCTTTAAGTGATAAGGCAAACTTTAAATTATTTAGATTAATTGTTGAAATCTAGTAGTTCTTCAAGTGTTCTAAAAGCACTATAAATGTCAAGAAAAAAAGGATAATTTTGAAAGAAATTGCAAAGCATTTTAACTTGAGGGTGTAGTTTTCTAAGGAAAATAGATGATCTTATTCATAGGATATTATTGTTTTGATGTTTCGATTGTTTTGCTTGAGAACAAGCAAAAGCTTACGTATGGGGGAGTTTGATAACACTTATTTAACATATCTACTTTAAAATGATTTTGTATATTAATTGAGTTAACTTTATAGTAGCTTAGAGCTTAATTCATTAATATTTCATTTGTAGGGATTTTGGAAGCTTTTGACGAAGTTTTAGGGATTTTCATGGAGTTTGGAGCTCAATTGAAGAAATGCATTGATTGGGTGATTAAAGTGAAGAAACTTAAGCAAGAATTGAAGTCTAGAGAGGATCATGTATAGTTACCATGACCATGGTCTTGGCTATGGACCTGTCATTAAAGAATGCCATTGAAATTGAAGAATTTTTATGTGAAGTTCAAGACCATGCCTAACCTCCACAATTGCAACCTCAACCTTTGATATCAAGAAAAGTAATATGGTGTGCCTAAGAGCTCAATTAGATGGATCCTTCAAGATACCGACGAAAGGCAGGATAGTTGAATACAGTAACTTTGTGAAGTTACTCTACAAATGTTACTCGCTAAAGAACACAACACAACTTAGCCTTCGACTTAATATGACACATGAGTAAGAGAGCTAAGGTCCACTAGCCACTAATCTTGAGCTACTAGACAAGACAAGATGATAGTTTAAGCTAGCACTACTTGAGTTCAGTGTTCTCTCAAGAAGCAACAAGAAGAATATTCATTAAAAGATAAAGATGATTCTAGCTATAAGAAGATGGGACTATTTATAAAAAGCCCTTAGGACAACATAGGAATGTGTAAAATTACAAAAAGGGGTAATAAATGAATGATGAAACCTACCAAATACCCAAAAGGGTAAATAAGACAAAGAGGACAAAGAGAATCTAGAACAATGCTAGAAAAGCAAAACAGGTGTTAGGATGCTATTGGCTCCACACTTAGATAACAAGGGCTCCTAGAGCTGAGTTGCTTAGAGGTCATATTAGGTCAGTAGGAATAGTGTGGACTTTAATTGGGAGACCTTTTAGTAGAGGGTGATTTATCAAAGGGTGACTTGATCGACAACTAGAGATCTTAGGGAACATAGTGCCAAGGAGGTCAATTGTGGTAGTTAGAGTTTGTAGTGGTGCTATTGATAACATTCATTTAGCATATGTATTTTAGAATGATTTTACATAATTTTGTATAATAATTGAGTTAATCTTATAGTAATTTAGAGCTTAATTCATTAATATATCATTTGTAGGGATTTTAGAAGTTTTTGACAAAGTTTTGGGGATTTTCATGGAGTTTGGAGCTTAATTGAAGAAGTGCATTGATCAAGTCATTAAAATGAAGAAGCTTAAGTGAGAAATTGAAGTCCAAAGAGGATCACATATAGCCACCATGGCCATGGTCTTGGCCATGGACCTCTCATTAAAGAATTCCATCAAAATTGAGGAATTTCTATGTGAAATGCAAGACCATGCTTTGCCTTTATAGTGGTAATCTTAGGGTGATGATTCTATGATTTGCAAATTTTCTATTTTTGACAAGTTTTTTTTTTTTAAACTTATGTCTAACCTCTATAAATAGATGTTTAGGTTTAGGTTACAAAGAGAGCCTCTTAAAGAAGAGCTTGTAGGATAAAAATTACACATGAGTTTTCTCTTCTTTTTATTTCATCTTATTTCTTCCTTTCTATTATGTCATAATTTCAATTATTCTTAGTAAATTTTTATTAAACCTTAGATTCCAATGTGATTATTGATATTTTTATATTGATACTCTTTTATTTCAATCTATGATTTTGCATTATGTGATCTAATTGTATTGCATCATATTGCTTTTTAATTCAATTTTATTGTTGATTGAATCAATGTATAAGTCTGTCATGGAGTTCGTGAGATCCTTTAGTATGATGACTGATACAATTAAAACAAAACTATCCGACTAAAGTGTTTAGCTATTTAGTTTCTCCATATTAGGGTAACCTAATAGTGAGATTCAAGGTCGTAATGCAATCTTGGGATACTTTATTACATAAGCGATTTTGGAAGAGTATACTCCAGGGTAGGAATTAATTAGAGACATGAGTCCAATTAGTTCATAATAGAAATTTCCAAGGTCCATAATTGCAGTTGAGATTGGAAAAAGTCACGTAGAACTAGATAGTAAATAATATAATAATTGCTAAGGATTATGCCTTTTCTTAATTCTAATTAATTATATTATTAGTTCCATGTGTGATCGACAATTTGGACATAAAATCCATGTTTATATTATAACATGACAAGGTACACTTGTCTACTGTATGCATTAGATATGCAAAGAGTTAAGCCACTAATTGTCCTAATAAGAGAGCTCATCCTCAATAAGCTAGGAAATCAATAAACGCTTGACTAAGCCTTGGAGACCTTAGAGTTGAGCTCGGGTAAGAGGTCCTAAGGTTGATAGTCCATCACTAGTTGACCCACGTCATGGTTTATGTTACCCTAGACAACTTTATGACCTCCATTATAATTATTTCCACTATATTCAACTAAACATGGTCTCTATAGACTGCATCTCCTCGATCATCTCCTCTCTTTAATTGATCTCCTAAGTGTCGAAAATTTTCTTCTTACCTATCCATAAAATTACGCATCATTCCACTCATTTGTCTCATATAATGATCAATAGGTCAAAAAAATTGAATTTTTTATTTTCTAGCATCACTCATAAATCCACTATTTGCAAGTATCTCACCCATATCCAACTCCTTAACATCTATATTGTAAATTATTCTCTCTTCTTCTTTTTTTCAACTACTAAAACTCTAAAAACAAAAAGTAATCAATTTTTTCCTTTCCTTTTCTTTTCTTTTTTCATTTAACAATTGAAATTAAAACAATAATTGGAAAAAAAAAAATCAATGCCATGTTAACACTATGTGGATTGTAACGTCACTACCACATGGCCATACTACCACCTCAACCTTGATGCCATGTCAATTGTCTTCTTCCTTATGCTTTGCACTTGTCCTTACACTATTCTCTAACTTGCAAACACCACACACATAACTCTTACTACATAGCAAATTCCACCAATGTCACTTGACCTCCTCTATCCTTCCCAACAATAGCATTGTTAGCTACAACCAGACACCATAGTTTTGACCCCTCACTCATACAAGACACCATCACTTAACAATCATAACATGACCACCACTCTTCACTCACAACACTACAAGAGACTACTAACTCTCTCACTTAACCAACACCTACTATAATTTTTCAACATAAATCATGACCCACTACACCATTCAACCACTAGTAACATATGTGAAACCATTAGTTAACCACCAAAAGTACCACTTGTTGCTACTCATCGCCAATGGCAACATATGACTAATGAGTGCTCCTCTATAAACTAACCAATTACCTAACTAAGACTAACCTAAGCACTTCCCTAAGCCACATAAGAGCCCCTTCACGAGTGCCCCTCTATCACTCTATGATTGCTCTTTGGTCGCTTTCTTAAAGCCTATCGTGCCTATTTTCTAGACAAACCTAAGCTTATTGTATCCTCCATGTAAAAGAAATTGAGATCTTTTTTAATAAAAAAAAATGCTAACCTATAGAAACTATAGGACTTCAATTTAGCTAAACTATAATTTTTTTTCCCTAAATATCCAATAGTAATAAAAATAAGCTTTAGGCAAATCCTATGCTCTAATACCAATCTGATAAAGATAGATTTCGAAGGAAAATTTATTTGTATGATCTTTAGATGTTACATTTGTTTAGAGTTTTGAAGTTGAATACTCTTAGATTTGTGGGTTCAATGAATATAAGTGAGATTTGAAAAATTAATTAATTGATAAGTCAATAGATGTCACAACTAAGTAATTTGAATTGGGTTTTTATTTAATTTAATTGATAAGTATATGGATGATGCAATTAAAATTTAAAAAAGGGATTAAACACTACAATTTCGAGGCATTGATAAGCTCAACAAAAAGACGAGAAAGCTCTCTCATTAAGGTTTCTATAAATAGTCTCAATTGCTAAATAAAATAGTTAATAAGAGTATTATATGAAATATTACCATCTGTAAGGCAAAATAGGTATTTTAACGGTTGATGACAAGGATTGAAAAGTGATTAATAAACTAACTGATATAAAATCCTAATTGAATTACTAAAATAATATAAAATGTCAACTAAATAAAATAAAGTCTTTTAATTATACTATCCTCTTGCAAGCTTGTGAAAACCTATGGAAAGTTGATATTTTCTATGCAAAGCTAGCCAAAATTGTAGTATCTTTGCTAAAAGCCTTCAAACACTATAATGATGGATTCAATACTTAGCTTACTTATGTTATTTAATTTTATGTTGATTATAGATATGGAAATTTTGATTAGTTCATATTAATATTAAATGATTTAATTAAATAACATAAATAAAAATTCACCAAAATAATGCAAAAAATGAATAAAAAATAAAAAGAAAATGCAAGAAGAAGGAAAACTAAGAGTTGGTGGCTGCATAGCATTTACTGGCTACTCTAAGGCTAGAGGATAGCCGATGACTATTAGGTCACATTAGGCATTACCTCCTATGTAATGGTCATCGGCTACCCCTTAGCTTTGCATGGACAATAAGTGGTAAAATCCAACTGTAGGTCATGACCCACCACTAAAAGTAGGTCATGCAACTCACATAATGGTGGTAGGTGGTCACCACCACTATAATGGGGATGATGTGACCCCATTAAGGTGATAGATGACTACTTATTCAGTGAAAATTAAAAGGAAAACAAAAACCTACAAAAATTTGACAAGTCAAAATTCAATCGTGTGAGCCAACTTTAGCTTGTTAAGTCTCTATAGCTTCTTCTTCTTCTTCTTTAATTTCACCAAATGGGTTGATGCTTAAGGGAGCTGTACAAACCCTCATATGGTGGTAGTAGCTACACACCCCTACTATGTAGGTTACACATCCCACTATTAGATTAGGCCACCCTAAGGCTGAGGGTAAGTTAGTAAACATTGAGGGATGATCATGAAACCTCAACAGTGGTCGACAAGTGGCTACGGTAGCTACTTTGCTACTATGTTCTTCCCCCCATACCCTACCCCCTTCCTTTCTTTTTTATTTTCTATTTTTAATTTCATTTGTGTACTTTTAAAGAACTTTCAGTTACATTATTAATTTAAATTATTTAATAAAAACACCAAGTAATAAAAAAATGCTATGCATCCCTTATGTATGATTTACAAAAATTTAGAAAACACAAGTTATATGTTTAACAAAAAGCAAAACTTAGGTCACCTCTTTTGAAATGAGCCATGGACATTTAATTGCCTTAAAATCTATGTCAAAGATCAATTCTTTATTTTAAGTAAGCTACGGACATTCAATTCCTTTTCTATTATTATAGAGACTTATGTGGTATGATAATATTAATATAGATGATTTGGATGACACACTTAAAATGCAATGAAGCTAATTAAATTTCTAACATAAATATAGAGAACTTAAATGATAGATGACTTCATAAGATTTCTATTAAAAATAAGTTTTTTTATTAAAAACCTTTTTATTGAAAAAACATTATTTTATAGAAAAACAGAAATTTATGGTAAAAGATCAATTTTTTTATTCATGGATTAGATTTTTTACGGATAGAAAACAATTTTTTAATTTTTTTATAATTGCCTAATATGTGCCTATGTATTTGCTATTGGAAATCAAGCCATCAAATTCATTTGATTTTGTGAAAACTTTAGTTTGTTGGTTGCTTTAATCTAGAAAATGAAGTCAATTTGATGTTTTTCTCCATTTTTTATTTTTAAAGGAAAATACTAGGAAAAGCTTAGATTTGGTGTTTACTTTTTGAAAAATTTATAGAAAATCCCAACTTTGAAAAAAAGGACAATTTATTGATTTTTTTGATACTTTAGAAAATAACTAAGTGATAAGAGAGTATATCATATTATGTACATATATAAAAAAGAAGACCTTGTATATGAAACAGCGTTTAAAATGATTTTGCCTATATTGGAAAGCAAAAATTTATCATATATTTATATAGTAAAAGAAAACTTTTTTTTTAATAAGAAGGGTACATGAGTAAAAATAAATAATAAAAGAATACACTATAACACATGCATGGTGATGAAGTAGAACTGCAAAAACAAAACAAATGGAGTTAGAACCTTAACAAAATGGATCAAAATAGGTTAAAAAGTTCCTGTCTTAGTCAAAAGTGGCCAACTCAAGTCATGAACAGTGTACAAGTCTAGAGTAGCTAGCTTTGTACATACTCGAGTTAGTTTAGTATGTACTCAGGTTGACTTGGTAAGTATTAGGGTTTATCAACAAAGTGCTTAAGGTAGCTCAATACATACATAGGTTGGTTAGTAGAAGGCTTTGGTTTATCTAGAATGAAGAAGAGGCAATAAGCAAGGGCAACCAATGGAGTTGGTATAATGTGGTTTGTGGTCACCTGTCTAAGGGTTATGATAGACCGATCTGTCTTAAGGAGCTCTTTATATGGGTAGTAGTGTTTTGCTAGTAGGTGGTGGGGATGGAGGTTGTTTAAATGGTTAGTGGTGGCCAAAAGTAAGAGCTTCGCTTGATGGCTCTTGAAGGTGGCTTTTAACAAAAAGGATGCTAGCTTTATGATGTTTAGAGGGTATAAGAGTTATTAAAGATGGTGGATTTGGTTGAAAATGGGTTATTTGTACGATAAGGATAGAGAGAGAAAGGTAAGTCCTAGGGGTCTGATTTCTAGAGAGATAGAAAGTCTAAAATGTTGAAGAAAGAGTGAAAACTGAATGTTGTATTTACAGAGAAATGTAACTTGAGGGCATAAGGGGAAGATCAAAGCTTTGAAACTCAAATTTCTCTCTCTTAAATTTTTGAATTAATCTATGTTTTAATGTGACTTTAGAAATATGACCTTTCAAATGTTTGAAATTGCAAGGAAAAAGGAAGAAAAGCTTGTACGTGTGCTCATATTGCACTTCAGTGGCAACCAATCTAGAGGTTGATTTCTTCTTTTCCTCTTTTTACATCATCATCATTATTATTATTATTTGTTACTTATTCTTTTGAAACATAAAACAAAACAAAATAAAAGGGTATCCTATTCAAATCCCTGACTTCTAATTTACAGTATTAATTTTGCTACTACTTAAATTTCACTTGTAAAGATTGTATAATTTAGGCCTTGAGAAAAAGCTTGGATCTTCAAAACAAGACACAATTAGTGAGCATCAAGGGGTTATCCAACGTTGCCACTCCAATGCTTAAGTCAGTATCTGTATAATTAAAGAAAGCAAGAGGGTTAGTGTAAGTGTGTATAAAGTGTCGTACCTATAAGGTTTGGCCCCTATTTATAGGCTTCATGGAGGGAATTTTAAATGAATATATATATCTTACCCAATTAGAAAAGTTTATCTTTTAAATTGAGACTATTCGAGATTCCTAGATGTGACATGCCACCTTGGTTGTTCCCATAGAGTGATAATTCTACGGTGTTCCTCATTCTCTGAGGTCTTCGGTCCTCGATCCTCATGGCATAAATGTCCATCAACAAACTCCATAGCCACTAAGTCGATATGCCTATCTTATTAATTTGTTCAAACGTAATTGTACCTAAGAGGCTAAAGTTAATTTGAAAAATGAAACTTAGGCTACGGCTCCACCTAAGCCTATTAATCCCAAAATTAAGCTCATCATTCATATCATATGAAATTTAAACTTTGAAATAAGCTCAAATTCGATGAAAACTTGAGTTTTGATCAATTAATAGTTTGACCTGTAAAATTTGATTTTGTATAGTTTAACCAATTTGAATCTGAATAAGACCTAGTTTAAACCAATGTTTCACTTAAGTTGCCTTCTTTCTTGCTTTAAAAACCAATTAGACTAAGCTTAAATGAAGAAAACTATTATTTTGCAAAAATGAGGACCTTTTATCACCATAAACTCGGTTTTTATCAAATAAAAAAATCAAGCCTAAAAGGCATTCTAGCTAATAAAGCTAATTTTTGCTTTATTTTGAAATTATTTACTTTTTAAAGATGATTTATATAGATTTTGCAATTTTTTTTTTTTTTGGTTTTCCAATTATTTTTTGTATTTTGTATGTGAGGATAAGAGAAGGGCGGAGGGAAGGTGGTCGGTTTCAACCAAAAATTAGCTGCTAACAATAAGCTTTGCTTTATGAGTTTGACTAACCTCCTACTGGTGAACCCCCCCATAATCATGTAGATGGTGCTATAGGTAGGTCTAGCAATGATATTATTGTTGTTGGATGGTCTTGCTTCTAACCATGCTTCATGTTAACCTTGTTCCAATGTCATAAAGCATGGTTAATCTTGTCAACGATATGCTTTTTCACGTTGAATGGTATCCTCAATGATGTGCTTTAGTTGCTCACAGTTTATGTACTCACAATATTTGCTAAAGCTCTAGTGTGTATGGTTGTGCCTCATTTTTTCCTACCAAGTAAGGATCCCTCAGTCCCAACATCAAGGAGGATTTGGTTAGACTACTTTGCGAGTTCAAGGTGCTCACTTAAAGAATGGAATCATTCAGCCTTTGGGATAAGGGATTTGCTTACTCCAGCAGGTAGAGCTACTATCATTGATAAGGGGCCAAACTTGTATTTAGCTGAGGGTTTAATTTTGGCCTTCCTTATGGCCTAGCCACCATTCAAGCTACCTTTTAGCATTGATATTACCTTCCTTGGTGATATATATAGTTGCCTTTTGTTAGAACTCAGTGAAGCTAATGGACCTCTTCTTGGTAAGGGAATAAAAAAAGTATAGTAATCTTTTACACCTTGTATGGCGGCATTATGCCATGTTCGTGTCGATATTAGGAATATTAAGCACGGCAACATTAAATTATAAGAGATAGTTTCAAAGGGACTCATCATGTTGTTGACAAATGGTCATCAAGTAAGAGTCATCCCTTTTTAGCTATTTACTTATCATGAAGTGCTAGAGAAAGGACTTATTAATCTCCTTGAAGCTAGAATGGAATTAAGCTTTAAGTTATGGTAACAGGTGGGGGTAGCAACCTTAGGGATATTGGTGAAGGCTTTATAGACAATGTCATCAAAAGTGCCATGGAAGTCCTTGTGGACGTATAGTATATCATGTGGAGCATAGGTTTGGTGGTACCATCATACATCTCCATCTTAGGGATCTTAAGGTTAAGAGGAAGGGGTCCTTGCCTATAGCTTAGATAAAAGGGGAACATCTAATATAAAAGGTTTCTTAGGGGTTGCTATGTTGTTTTAAATCGTTAGCACTTGTGAGCTTTCTAATCATGTCATCGATCTCATCTATGTCAAGATCAATAAAGGGCCTCTTGAGCTTCAAAGTGCTCAACTAGAGTCTTTTAGTGTGTTCTACTATACAAAGAAGTAGGCCTTAACATTAAGGTGGAAGTTGTGAGTTAAGGTGAGATGTGGGTCTTCAACTTATACTTATCGGTTAATGTTTTGTAGTGAATGCCCCTATAAGGAGCAAGCTTTCTAGTAAACACCCATTTTCAACCATCTGTCATTGAAGTTTAGTTTTAAGCTCATTGTTTAGATGCTTGTTGGCTTGTTTGGTCTAAAGGTAGGCAAGTAGAAGTTTCATCAAGGTTAGTGTTTGGTTGTTCTAGGGTTGTTTGCCAGAGGTTTTGGTGTAATGATTGTTTCTCGTATTGGTCATAGTGTTTAGGTTGGCTAAAATACAGTGAGTGCCAAAATGTTGATGGTTTGAAGATCCTCTTAGGTTCATAGATCTAGTTGGGGCTTAGGATTAAGCCATCAAAAGAGAAAACATGAGTTGAGAGGATACCAAATGTGGCTCTGGCACATTCACTCTAACACTTAAGTTTAGATGGACATAATAGTAGAAAATCTCCAAAATTAACACTACAAGGATTCCGAGTTTAAAAGAGTGCTCCAAAATGCGTTTCGAGTTTAAGAGACTACACAATAATCATTATAGAGATTCAAGTAGAAAGTATTTCAATCCTTTTCCAAGAAGGCACCTATCTAGCTTTATAGGCTTGAGGTGGCTTTTAGGATCTAGCCACATAGATAGTGATGTTGCCTAATTGGTACAATTCCCTTAAGATTAAGACATGTGGATAAGGGATCTTCCTCAACCAGTATGGGTCCTTTAGATGGTTTGGGGGCCTTTTAGATTAGGACAAATGGAGGGAGATTTTTACTTCTACTGTATGCCTTAGGACCATTGTAGAATCAACAAGGCATGTTGGGTGTGTTAGCTAATGTCTCTTACGGGTCTTCTTTCATAACATATAAGCTAAGCTAACGCTTGATGGTCTGAGCAAGTATGCTAAGGCCCAATGGGTGAAATGCACATATAACATAACCTAAATTAAGTTCAAAATACTTTTAACATGTTTTCAAAGTAATTGGATTTTCATTTTTGGAAATTTATGATTTTAGGATTGATTGGGGAAAAGGACTTAAGGTAAAATTCTTAGCAAGAAAATCCCATGTAAATGTATGTTCTACCTTACATGATCATCTATGTATGTAGGATTAGTTATGTCATACCTAAAGTGATAGGACTTCGGATGCGAATGAACACATGCAAGCCTATCAGGGGAATCCAAGCCTTGAGGTGGCTTGAAAGGTAGATGGTAATTGAAAGTTAAGCTAGGTTTCATGCACCAACACTTAGATATGATGCATTGAAGTGTTCTACATGAGCTTAAGATTGACTAGATATTACGTACAAGCTACTCCTAAGGTTATTCACCACTAATTCTCACTCAAAGAAGCTAAATAATAGTGCAAAACTTGGACTTAGTTTATAGATAAATGCAAGAACAAGGTTAAAGGGGATAATTCTATTATTGATGACTTCTCTACGACTATTACATCAATGGGTACTTATATCACCCAATTAAGGCAACTACTAAGTTTTATCAATTTACTAAAAAGAATACAATGCTAAAAATGGAATACAAGGAATATTCAAGGGGTAAAATCAAAAAAAGAAAGAAAGAAATATTCTACAAAATGGTACATCATTAGAAAAGTTGAAGGACACATGTCGATAGATCATTTTATGGTCTCGAATGTTATAAGGTAAGCCTCTTGTCAAGGTGTAAATGATAGGTCAATAGTTGACAATCTTGGTTGAAGAGCAAAGTTGGGGTGTTCATTACTAATACAGATCCATGGATTGAAAAGTATATGACAGTTAAAGGTTAAGTAGGGATTCCCATGCACCAACGATGGATATGACACACTAATGCCTCACATGAGTTCGGGTTACGCTTGATATGACGCACAAGTATGGTCGAAGATCACTCACCACTAGTCCATACTCGAATGGGCTAGATAAGAGTAGTACAAGAGTAAGAATACTTAGCTCAAAAGAGAGTGAAAATCTAATGTATTCTTCTATGTAATGATATCCGGCTATTACATTATGAAGGTATTTATAGTACCCAGTTAAGATAAGTCCTAAATTATAGAAATGTACATAAATGTATCCCTACTTGCTAAGATAAAGGAGGATAATTTACAAGGAAGGCATGTATTCTTACCAAAAGAATACTCATTATCAAAAAGGATAGTACGAATGTTAGAAAAGGATAGCGCGCACACGTTTTACTCAGTCTGCAATTCTAACAACATTGTGAGCTGAGCAAGGGTGGTTCTTTGATCAGGTCTATGTGGCGTCAATAGTTTGGCATCCTGACGACTGGGGTTAGACAGGGGTTGGATTGGGGGCAACTCACATTCGGGTTAGCTGCAACTAGTCGACCCTTCACAATTTTTAGCTCGGCCTCAGTACTGTAGAGATGGTTGTTTTCCTAATTTAGTACTTAAACTAGGGTACGGGGAGGGATCGACTCCATGTGTAGGCTAATCACCTCAGTAGCTTCCTGGATGGTGTGAAGAGTGAAGTAGCTAAGCAAATCAAATTGGGGAAAACACTACTCCTTAACACTTAACTCTCCTCAGATAGCTCGACGGACCACATGAGAAAGCCCTTGGGCTCATGAGCAAGTGATCGATCCTTAATCCCTATCAATTGTTGAGTTGGATTGATCGAGTCAATATCTTTAGGACAGCTCAGTGTTGGATTGATTGAACTGTTGATCCAATTAGCCAAATTACTTGCCATGTTCCCACCAAAGATCCAAACAGGTTAGCACCCTAAGGTTTTAGTCCCTAGTTAGCTTAGTAATAGTATTGAGCTCCTCTACTTGAGAGATAGTTACCTGCTAGTAAGAGCCTGAATACTCTAAGAGGTCGGTATAGAAGAACTCAACATCTTTCATAGTGAATTGATGTTAGACAGCATAGTGGACCATGGTGACAAGTCCGTAGGCTTAGGATTGTGTGATTGGACCATAATTCTTAAAGTTAGGTGTGACATGCTTTATCACATATTCCTACAGTAAATAAGAACACGCTAAGGTTAAGAAATCATTAAATACCATATATAATTTGTCATATCATATCTCCAAAAATCTCTAAAAGGTTAAAATTCAATATTTGATACGAAATAAAATTGAAGTTGATGTTTCTCAAACATATAAAATGAAAAAGTAAACTAACTACTAATGTTAACATCCACTAAAATCTATCCTAAACATCATTAGAGGCCAACCAACTAGCACATGTCTTGTTTCCCTTAATTAAATCATAACCTAGGTCGTCATATGCATCAATTTTAATATTGTAACCTAAAATGTTAAACTCCCAACGGGGTAAGTCATGAAATCAATATGTAACTACTGCATCACATATAAACATATGTTAAACTATAGATATAATCATACAAATACTAAATGCACCAAGCATCATTGATTAAGTTACTTAATATGATGAGGCAAACAATATGATTCCAACCTCCTAAAATTTGAAGTAACTCATAAGTTTGCACATACGACCAGACCTAATGATAATGTCAATTGATTTATGAGCAATGATCTGAGTCCACACCATTGATAATTGTGCCATTAGAAACGTGATCCATATGTAATGTTCAAAACTAGTATCCTGTAATCTCCCTTCTAGAGTTAACAAAGGATGTGATTAATCTATATCTATATATATAAAGTGACAACAATCTATTTGGTGTCTTATATTTCTTTTTCTTTTTTGCTCATCAAATTCCTTTAACTACCCTCATGCAAATTTATTCCATTGGATGTTGTAAAAATAAAGGAAAATACTAAAGGGTATCTTGGCAAATTACTATTTGAATCACTATTTCTCATCACTCTCCTCATGTTGATTACCATGTTTGCTTTTATTGCACATGATAGCAAAGCATATTTGTCCCATTTCTATTTCAAATATACATCTTTTTATTTCATTGATAATACATATTTATATATATATATATATATTCCAATACACACATTGTGGGTACATGATCATTGTAATCATTAATTTAAAACATAAGGTTTGGTCTCTAGATCTTTCATTTACTATTTTAGCTCTAAAAATAATTTAACAAAGCAATTGAACCATGTATGATAATAATCCATCTTAAAAATATCTACAGAGTTAAGTGGAAACTTAGCCTCATCTTTCCCTTCTCTCTCTCATATAATAGTAGATGAGTGATTACCTAAATAAAAAATATTCCAATGTTATTTCTCTCTCATATGGTATTGGGGGAGTGGATACTTGGATAAGAATTGCTTTTTTTTTTTGTAAAAAACTACTCATTTTTCAAAATAAATCTTACTAACTTTGAATTTTATTGTATTATAAAAGATTTTAATCATTACATACACTATCATTTTATTTTTCTCTAAATCTATTGTAATGTAAAAATGGAAGTTATTTCCCTCTCTATTTCTCTTTTGATATGGTAAAAATAGTAACTTTTTTGCTTATATCTTACCTTTCTTTGAAGCGAAAATGGTAAGATTATCAATATACATTTCACAACATTTGCTATAATAGTGATGAAAAAAATATATAAAAAATTAACCAAATTTCTCCCTTCAACTCAAGTTGGTTTTGGGATTATAGAGGTGACAAATAAGTTAATTTTATGTTATTATAGCATATTAAATTTGATCTAATTTTCTTTTTGTTGTTTAAATAAAAAAAAAAATACATCCATTTGATTGATAGTCCAAGAAAAATTTTTGAGATGTAGTCTAGTTAGTGATCATTATGTTCAATAATAATTTTAGAAATTTTGTAAAAGCACTTATGCCAGTTGTCTTATCTCCTTTATTAGGTAGCATAGAGGAGCAATAAGATGGGCTTCAAAAAAATATTTTTTTTTTTGGACCAAATTAAGATTTTGTTACTTAAAAGAATCTAGATGATGGGAAAACAAGTCTACATACAAAAGATTAGATAACTAAGATGGGGTAAGATGAGTTTGATTAAAGTTTTCTAACTTGATATTATTGTTTTGTAACTTGATTTTACTTAATTTTTTTTTTTTTGGTTTTCTTTTTCATTTGTTTTTTTAAAGTCTTTTGTTAATATGAAATAAAAAAATTATGTTTATTTATTGTGTTGTAATAAAGAAAGACACATCACACTCTTATACTTTTTGGCTTTAATAGAGACATGTAAAGTGTTCGTAGTTTGATTTAATTTGGCTCAATTTAGGGGCCAAATTAAATCAAATCGTGTTTAAAATAGCTCGATTCAAACACTAACAAATCAAAAGCTTTTAATGATTGAGGGTCTTGAATTGAACCATCTCAAATACAATTCGATTTAGTTTAATTCAATTGGAACTGCATATTAAAAGCACAATGTTTATTTTAATAATATTAATAGTTATCGAAATTTTTTACTAATATTGATGTCCAAATTGAGGAACATTATGCAAAAATCAAAGCTATATAACATTATATCATGAAGACATTGCATCTTATGTGATAGTAAAAGCACGTAAGTCTATTAGAGATGAGAGATTGTGATGAAGGAAATGAAGTGGATTATAGAGGTCAAGAGTGAAACGAGATA
This sequence comes from Lumnitzera littorea, assembly GCA_024138015.1. Taxonomy (NCBI): domain Eukaryota; kingdom Viridiplantae; phylum Streptophyta; class Magnoliopsida; order Myrtales; family Combretaceae; genus Lumnitzera; species Lumnitzera littorea. Next base: position 54,313,210 of record JAMXBB010000002.1, read on the forward strand.
TGATAAAAATATATATAATAAGTTAAATAAGGTTAGAATGAAGTGTCAAAGGGGTTTAAATTAAAATCTATATTGCCTATTTTTATTTTTTTTAATAAAAAGAGGTTCAATTCGAGTTCATGCATTTTGGTTTGGTTCAACCCACTAAATTAAACTACAAATAGTTTGGACCCTCTTTAAGCTGGACTTGAATATAAAAGAAACACATTTAATGGTTAAGTTCAATTCAATTTGATGAATAGCCTTAGAGAGATGCAGCTTATTTATGGGAAAAATGGAGACATGGGATAGTTTGAAGTCTTGTATTTCTAATTTTAGTCACATATTTGTAGTGAAATTTATTTTTTTTTTCTTGCACATTTAATAATGAACATAGACCACATTTTAGTCATACATTTCCAACCACATGATTGGATATCGGTATTTAATAGTAATTTTATTGATGGTACGGCTATTAATACATAGTCTCTATGACTACTGTTTCTTCGGTACTATTACGGCTGGCAAGGCACAAGGGCTCATGTTCGCTATGACATATTCGCAATCCACTAACTCATCTACTTATTTCTTCAGCTCGAGTACTTACTCAAGGTTAAGCCTCTAGGTAAGTTAGTTTAGAAGAATAGCTCCAAGCTGAAGGTCAATATAATGTTCAATGCCTCTTAAGGGTGGTAAACCTTTTGGTATCTTGGCAGGAAACAGGTCGGCATACTTCTTTAGTAGGTTATGTACCTCGATAGGTAAGTTTTCGACTTCTCTCAACTCTAAGAGTTTCCTAATTAACAGGAGTATACATTCTTCAGCTTGACTTCTCAGGAAAATTAGGCATGAGAAATAACCAAGGACTTCTGTTGTAGTGATCGGATAATCTTTTCTTGAGACTCCTACACTTCCTTAAAGCTCATGGGGGGGTGTCAATATAACCTTTTTCTCGTCCTTTTGGAATATATAGGTATTCCTATTCCTATTATGCAATACCCTCAAGTCAAATAGTCAGGGTCGGCTAAGTAAGATGTGTGAAGTGTACATGAGAAGGACGTTACACAATACTTCGTCTTTATACCTATCAGTAATAGTAATGGGTGCTCTAACCTGCTCAACAATAGGTAGGCCTCCTTTCTCGTTCAGCTAGTGAATCTTGTACGGTTTAGGGTGCAGGAGAGTTGGCAACTTCATGGCCTTAACTACTCCTTGCGATATGACATTGGTACAACTTCTCCCATCAATGATCAAGGTGCACATTTTGCTATTCACTCGACAGTTCATATGGAAGAGGTTTTCCCTCTATTCATTTTCATCAGTCGCGGAGGAGCTGAGAGTTCATCACATAATAAAGCAATATTCGGCTCCTGTTTCTAGTGGGGTCATGGCATCAGGATCTTCTTGAAATTCTTCTATCATATGTTCATTCACTTCCTCCTCGCCTTCACTAGCACTCTCCACATTGAATTGGGGTATGTCTCTCTTGATAATCATGACATGTTGGTTTAGATACTAACTAGCCACATGTCTAAAGCTAAGACATTTGAAACATTTAATTTCTCGAGTCTTCCTCCCAGAGCTCTATCCTTGGTTTCGATAGCCCTTAAGCTATTCGACCTTGCCCTTTTCGAAGCCATCTTCTGGTCAGCTCGGTACATGTCCTCGATGATCCGCATCAGAAGTGTTTGGTGCTCGGTCATTTCCAGATCAATTCAGCATGCTACTTCAGCTTAGCAATTCAGGTCAACTAATCTGACTCTACCTCTATTGCGAACCGTGACCAAGAACTGATAAGGCCGATCGCTGGATGGGTCCAAACTTACAGAAAGCTCGAAAGAGTTAATAAGGGAAATGTGCGAAAGGAATGAATGACAAATGAAAAGTAAGCAAAACCTATAAAACAGCTTCAAAGGATATGATGTACCAATAGAACTTCCAAGAACTCGTGGCGCAATTCAATATAACACACGAATCAGTCCAGTAAGATTACTTACCACCTAACCTTGCTCAAGGGTTAGGATAAGAGTGATGCCAAGAGTAAACAGGGTGTTTACGTAAGGAAGAAAATACTCAAGTGTATTTAGGGATAATCTAATTCCCACAACTATAAGTATAAGGGTATTTATACCCATAAGTTGGGGCAATTTGCTTAAAAAGAAAAAGACAAAAAGGGCATTTCTTAAGGAAGTAAAGAACAAGATACAAAAGGATAAAAATGAATATACAAGAAAAACAATCACTGGTGCAACGAATTCTACACATGATACTGTACATGTAATGATGCTACATTAGCGAGGTTGTTAGAAAATGTGGAAAAAAAGTATGGACAACTAGCTTATCCGAACAAGGATGATTTAGTCACTCTGAAGTCGTTCTTTCTCAGCTTCTCGGCAAGGAATATGTCAAGTAATTAGTCGACTTAAGCACGTGTGAGTAATCTTTAATTTAACGTACTATAGAAAGATGGGCAGTTATATGACTCGACATGAAGGGTGACTCTATAAGGAAGTACTCAACCTCGACAGGGGTTGGTTGGAACAGAAGGATTCATCGTGCCAATCTCTCTAGTTTTCGGGCTTAGCTACAGGTCAAAGGTTTAGTAACCTGATTCCCAACATTCCTTCTAAGTTGTTTTGGATTTAGGATCAAATCTGAATGGTCTTCACTCAATTCTCCATCAAGGTGATACTAACTAAGGTCAGCAATGTTGAAGGTGTCAGAAACCTCTAGCCCTCAGGTAATTCCAATCTATAGGCATTATCATTAATCTTCTAGAGGATTCTAAAAGGTCCTTTCACTCTTGTAGATAATTTGTTCCTCCTCTTATTCGAGAACCATTCCTTACTGAGGTGCAGCCATACCAAGTCTCCCAGTTGAAATTGTTTAGCCATTCTACCCTTGGTCTTTTCTCGTGTTCTTCGAGCAACTTGGTCGATGTGCCGAGTAACCTTATCATAGATGTATTGAAGAGATTAAGCTCTGGCCAAGGTATCAAGGTCCTATTACGAAGGTACTGGTACAAGGGTGTAGTCGAGGGGCAACTCAGGATTGAATTCATAGACAACTTCGAAAAGAGTCTACTTAGTGGTGTCATGTATTGTTTGGTTATAGGCAAACTCGACCACTGGCAAGCAAACGTCCCAATCAGCTAAGTTCTTGCCCATTGTAGCTCGAAATAGTGATCCCAAAGTACAATTAACCGCCTTTGTTTGGCCATTAGTTTGGGGGTGACATAAGGTATTGAAGAGTAATTTGGTCCCAACCAACGCTATAAGGTTCGCCAGAAATGGCTAAAGAACTTCGGGTCTCTTTCAAAAACTACACTTCTCGGCATGCCGTATATTTGTACAATCTCCTACAAGAAAAGAGAAGCAATAGCTGAAGCGTCGTTAGTCTTGGTGCAAGGTACGAAGTGTGCCATCTTATTAAACCCATCTACAACAATCATTACAGAATCTTTTCCTTGGGCAATTCGAAGCAATCTGAGAACAAATTCTGTACTCAATTCAATCCACGGCCTCATTGGAACAGGTAGGGGCATTGCTTTCCCTTACTTGACTTGGCACTTATCCTTCTTACATATGATACAGCTTTCTACAATTTGGTGCACATCTCTCCTCATTCTCAGCTAAAAGAATTAGCCATTCAACAGTTTATAGGTCTTGTTTTCTCCAAAATGTCCAAAGAGTCCTCCACTATGAGCTTTACTAATCGGTAGCTCCCTCAATGAACAGTTCGGCACACATAATTTTTCGCCTTGAAACTAGTAACCACTCTCCACATGGTACTTGTCCACTGTTCTTCCATTAACACATTGTGAAATTATGGGTCCGAAGTGTAGATTCTCAAAGTATTGTTTTTTTATACTTGCAAACCCAAACAGTCTAGTTTGTACTTCTAATAAAAACGCATGCCTTCTCAAAAGAGCATCTACAACCACATTGCTCTTTCATTACTTATATTTTATTACAAAATTGAATCAATTAAGGAATTCGACCCATCTCGCCTGTCGCTTCGACAACTTAGTCTAACTTCGGAGGTACCTCAGCAATTCATGGTTAGTACATATGATAAATTCTCTCAGCAGTAAATAGTGTTGCCATACTTACAATACTCAGATCAGTGCCAAAAGTTCTTTGTCATTCATAGAGTAATTCAACTACAATCCTCAGAGCTTCTCACTAAGGAAGGCAGTTGGTTGGCCTTTCTACATTAGTATAGTGCTTATTCCAATGCCTAACACATCGCATTCCAGCTCAAAAATTTTGTCAAAGTTAAGTAGCACTAACATCAGGGTAGAGGTCAATCTTTCTTTTATCTCGGCAAAACTTCTCTCCTCCCTTTCTCCTTATCGGAAGTCAGTGTTTTTCTTTGTTAGTTCAATAAGTAGCGCAACAAGGGTACTGAAATTCCTAATGAATCTTCTATAAAACAAAGCCAATCCGTAGAAACTTATCACGTTGACATAAGTAATAAGAGTCGGCCACTCAACAATTGCTCAGATCTTCTCATCATTGACTCGTAAGCCTTCTCTAATGACTACATAGCCCAAGAATACCACTTCCTCGTAGCAAAAGTAATACTTCTTTAGATTGCCGAATAATCTCTCATCATGAGAATATCTAGGATTGTTCTGAGATGTTCATAGCGACTCAACATGTCAACATTATAGACCAGGATATCATCAAAGCACACCATGACACACTTCCCTATGAGATGTCTCAGTACATGGTTCATTAGTCTCATGAAAGTGCTTGCGGCATTCGACAAGTCGAAGGGCATAACCATCAATTCGTATAGTCTATGTTAAGTCTTGAACATAGTCTTTAACTCGTCCGCTGGTCTCATGCAAATCTGATGGTAGCCAAATTTAAGATCAATCTTACTGAAAACCTTGGCTCCACTCAGTTCATCCAACATGTCTTCTAGCCTCGGGATTAGATACTTATATTTGATCACGATCTTGTTCATGGCTCGGCTGTCTACACACATCTGCCAGGTTCCATCCTTCTTCAATACTAGAAGCGTAGGCACAGTACAAGGGCTGAGACTTTCTCTAATGTATCATTTCTCGAGCAACTCATTCACTTAGCATTAGGGCTTAGAAGCCTGTTCGGGATTCATCCAATAAGCCGGTTTATTTGACAATGCGGTGCCGGGTACTAAGTTAATGCAGTACTCTACGCCTCGAGTTGGGAGCAACCCCTCAAGTTGGGAGCAACCCCTCAAGTAATTATTCTAGGAACAAGTCGACATATTCATCTAGCAACTGCCTAACTTCCTGAGGTGGCTCACCCCACTCCTTCATTTCCAATAGTTGCTTAACCAACAAAAGGGTTGGCTCATTAGCATTAATGGCCTCTTGGAGCTTGGCACTATTCATCACTAAAGCCTTCTTCGATTCATAGGCAAGTTTTCTCTATAACTTATTAAGTTCTCTCAGCAGCATCGAATTCAGTATGATCTTTTTGTCATCCTTCTCAAATGTATACATATTCCTACAATTGTCATGTATAACTCTCCTATCAAATAACCACGATCTACCTAGCAACATGTGGGAAGCACACATATGCAATATGTCGTAAAGAATATTATTAGAGTAATTGCCTATAGTGATCGGCAGTAGTATTTGCCGAGTGACATGTAATGCTCCTTTCTTACACAACCAGTGTAACTTGTATGGCCTCGGATGTGCAGCAGTTAGCAACTTCAATTTTGAAACAAGATCGACCAATGCCACATTAGTATAGCTTCCATTGTCTACGATGAGGGTGCACATTTGATCACTCATCTTATAGGTGGTATGGAACAAATTCTCTCTCTACTCCTCCTTTCGCGAGGATTCCATGTTCATAATACGTCGGACAATCATGAGTAACTTGTCCAAGTCCTTAGCAAACACGTCCTCCTCAATCAGCTCTTTTTCGGCATTTTCTTTCTCGACTGGAACCTTCTCTTCCTCAGGTTCTTCATTCTTACTTTCTACTTCTAGCTTCGAAACATCTCCCTTATTGACCATCATCCTTCATTTGGGGCACTAAGCATCCATATGTCAAAACTCTTAACACTTAAAGCACTTGATTTAGCTCATCTTCCTGCCAAACCCTTGCCCTTTCTCATAAGTTTAGGTCAACCTTTCTACTCAGCTCGGTTCTCGACAAAGTTCGGTGACTTCCCTGTTCGAGTCGGCTAGTTGGCATTCTCGTCGACACTCAGCCTTTTCTCTACCTCTCCACTCGTTGTACGATCCTAATAGCTTCATTCATTGTGATGAATCATTAAAGCTCTACAATGTCCTAAATATCACCTCTCAGTCCAGTAATAAATCGTGACACAGTTCAAGCTAGTGGTTCCTCCACCTCGCAATGGATCATAAGCATTTGAAACTCTTAAACATACTCGTCAATAGTCTAGCCTCCTTATCTCAGCTTTTGAAGCCTAGTGAAAGTATCTCGAAGGTAAGTTTCCGGCACGAATCTATTTCCAAGTATGCTCTTCATCTCGAGCTAAGTATTAATCTCTCGGTAACCTTCTCGTCTCCTCATCATCTGAAAATTCTTCTACCACATAGCGGCATATTCGAAGAACTCAACAGTAGCAATTCCCACTTTCTCATAATCCTTGTACTGATAATAATCAAACACATACTCCACCTTCTCCTCCTACTCCAAATATTCATTAGCATTCCCAAATCCATTGAAGCTCGAAATCCGAGGTTTCACATGATCGGATGCCCTAGGGATTCATATACATTCTTCTTCAAAATACTCTTTATCCTCATCTCCCATGTTTGCCAAATCAATCCTTCTCTTCATTCGTCCTCCTACTCCTCCTCCTCGAATAGGTCAAGTTGGGTTTTGACCTCTAACAAGCTAAGCAACTTGTTGGAAGTTTTGTGCGGCCTTAGTGAGTCTACAAGACAACGCATGAATAGCTCAGGTTAAGTCCACCAAGAGGTTAGCTACCTCATCAAGTCTCTTGTCAGTACTTTTGGGGGTTCCCTAAGACTGTCATCCATGATGGATAACCCCACTGTCATCACCAATACCAACATTCATACTTGGGTGAATCATTTTTCTCATAAATTTAAGCTCAAATAAACACTTCAAGAAATTAACAACACAGCACTCAAATGAAACACAATAACTTGCTATGTTTTACACATGCAAAACAAATTATAACAAAACTTCAAAAACACACATCAAATCGAACAAAACCTTCACTTTGATACCAAGATGTTGTGAATAGTAACCAAGAACTGATAAAGCCAGTTGCTGGATGGATTCAAACTTACAGAAAGCTCAGAAGAGTTAATGGGGGAAATGCGCAAAAGGAATGAATTATGAATGAAAAGTAAGCAAAACCCACGAACAACTCCAAAGGACATGATGCATCAATGGAAATTTTGAAGACTTATGGCATAATTCGATATGATGGATGAATCAGTTTGGTGAGGTTACTTGCCACCTAGTCTTTCTTAAAGGTTAAGATAAAAGTGATACCAAGAGTAAATAGGATGTTTATGCAAGGAAGAAAATACTCAAGTCTATTTAGGGATAATCTAATTCCCACATACTTATACCCATAAGTTAGGGCAACTTACTTAAAAAGGAAAAGACAAAAAGGCCATTTCCTAAGGAAGTAAAGAAAAAAATATAAAAGGGTGAAAATGAATATACAAGAAAAACGATCATTAGTGCAAAGGATTCTACACATGATACTGTACACATAATAATGCTACATTAGCAAGGTTGTTAAAAGATGCAGACAAAAAGTATAGATAGTTGGCTTGTCCGAGCAAGGATGGCTTAGTTAGTCTGGATTCTCTCTTTCTCGGCTTCTAGGCAAGGAAGATGCTGAGTAATTGGTTGGCTCAGATATGAGTGAGTAATCTTTAATTCGGTGTACTATAGAAAGATGGGCAGTCATATGGCTATGCATGAAGGGTGACTCCGCAAGGAAATACTCAACCTCAATAGAGGTTGGCTAAAATAGAAGAATTCGTCATACCAATTCCTCTAGTCCTTAGGTTCAGTAGCTTGATTCCCATCAACCTCTACCTCTCAACCCTCTGTGCTATTCAGATGGCCTCATCTAGAGTCCCAAGCCTTTGCAACTCCATAATATGACCAACTTCAATCCTGAGCCCAAAAATGAATCATGCGATGGTTTGGGACTTGGGTTCATTGATATCGCATCAAATCATCAGCAATTAGAATTCCTGAACATACTCATCTATTGACTTGCCACCTTACCTCGAATTATGGAGGCATCAGAAGGTATCTTGTTATAGTATTTTGGAACAAATCTATTTCTCAAAACTCTCTTCATTTCATTCTACGTCTAAATCTTGTAGCATACTATATGGCACACATTATATAACTTTTTCCACCACATTGCCGCATATCCAGAAAATTCTAATATAGCTACCCTAATATGAACAACATCCTCATAGTTATAGAAGTCAAATATCTTTTTGATCTTTTCCTCCCAATCTAAGTAGTCATTAGCACTACCAAACCCATTAAAGCTTAGAATCTGTACCTTAAGATGTTTAGCTCCCCTAAATGCCCACAGGTCATGCTCTTCAATACCACCGTATTGCTCCTCATTATACTCCTCAACTTCATCTAACTCAAGTCTCCTTCTTGTAATTCTATCAATACATATAAGTGGAGCTTGGTTCATATGAATGGGTTATAGGGCTTGTTGCTCACCCATCTGCCTTCTCTACCCTTTTCTCATCTCTTGACTATGCTCAACAACAAACCTCTCCTAAGGTCTACTTTCCACTGCTCTTTGTACAGAAACAGCTAAATTGGCTACGATAGCAACAAGATCTCGTATTTTCTCATCGGTAGTTCATGGTGTTTGTTGGGTAACACAACTATGACTACGACCATGAGCATCACTCTTGGCATCATTGATCTCTCCTTGAACACTAAGGTTCAACATTCTCAATACAAAACTCTAGATGCACTTCTCTCACAAGGAAATTCCACACATACAAAGAAAATACTAGTCGAATAGTGAATTGTGAGCTTACTCTGTTCTTCCAAAGGAAAACTGAGTATAATAAGATAATACACTAGCAAGGAATACTTTAACACAGCTCTCAATCACAACCTCAAGCTCTAATACCAAGATTCTATGATGTGCCTAGGAGCTCAGTAATCAATAGGACTTACCATAAAAGATAGGAATCCAATAGGTCCTTTGAGATATTGAAGAAAATAAAAGGGATAGGTCAGCAAACTGAATGTAGTAGCTTACGTGAAATTGCTTGAAGGATATTACTCACTAGCGAATACAACATGACTTGACACTTCACTTGATGTGACTTACAAGCTAATGTCAAGGTCAACTTGTCACTAATGTTAACTTATTCAGCAAGACTAGATAAGAGTATGTGGTAAATGGACTTGGAGAGGAGTATCTCGTAAGAACAAATATATTCAATGTCTGAAAAGGAATGTAAGATGTACAAAGAGAAGGGACTATTTATAATAAGTTCCTAAGGCAACATTATAAATAAGGAAAACTACAAAAAGACATACAAGCAAAGAGATTCTTAGTACATATGAGAAAAGGTAAATAGGACAAATAACAAAAAGTGAAGAATAGTACAATGTCAAAAAAATGGACAGGTGGCAGCTCGTTAATGGGTTTGTACTAGGGAATCTTTAATGTAGCTATTGAGCTAGGTCATGAAATGGCAGCATCAGGGGTTGCTAAAACAAATAAAGAATGCCGTAAGTATTAGTAGTTAGTCAAAAGAGTACTTCATCCAGTAAGGGCCTAGGTCTCAGCATCTAAAGGTCCAGGTAATTAGAACAGGACTTGATGTGTAGGGCCTTAGTCTTCATCACTCAATAGATAGGTCTCAACAAGTAAGTGGTCGACATCAACACAAAGGACAGAGTAAAGTAGGGTGTACCTACCCTAAACTCTCAAAGAGTTTAGCCATCATCCTTCTGTATATTGTTTCTCGTCCTCAATAGGTTGATAAGAGAGAATTGTTTTGGTGAAGGACTAGAGGCCTCTTAGGCATGTGCATGTAAGTGGACCAAAGGTCAATACACCTTCACTAAGCAAATAAAGATGATCAACCAAAAGTTGAGCAGATTTGTTATCAACATATAGAACAACAGGAGGTGTAAAAGGCACATGTAAATCTTATAAAAGACGAGATATCCACATTAGTTCTTTAGTTACAACAGCCATTGATCTATATTCAACTTCAATAGACAAAGTCAAAACAATCTTTTGCTTTTTAGTCTTCCATGAAATAAGGGAGCTACCAAGAAAGATACAATAACCAAAAATGGACTTATGATCAAGAAAACAAGCTCACCAACTAGAATCTGAGTAGCCATTTAGCTCAAAAGAAGAAAAGTAGAATAGAAAAGACCAAGATCAATAGTACCTTTGAGATATCTCAACACACGAAATGTAGCCTTAAGATGTCCAACACAAGGAGTGCTTAAAAATTGACTAAATTTATGAACCACAAAAGAAATATCAAGATGAGTGTGAGTAAGATATAAAAGCCTACCAACAATCGTCTTATAATAAGTAAGATTATCCAAAGGTGCGCCGGCACTGTAATACAAGTTAAGCCTAGAAGGAAGAGGAAAACAAATAGGTTTGGAGGCTATTAAGCCTATATCAATCAACATGTTAGCAATAGACTTTCGTTAATTTAGAAGAATACTAGCATTTAAGATATTAATCTCAATCCCCAAGAAATATCTAACAGATCCAATATAAGGATCAATAACCGATCATAAGCTCCCGAGCCCAAGGACTTTCTCAAGTGGTTCGCTAATCTGTCCGAGATGAGTTAAGCACCGAAGAGTAGTGCTTAACCTAGTCTAATCTAGTAAGCTACTTTATCCTCCACACAATCCAAGATGTTGCCGAGATTACCAACCGATGTGATGAACTAAACCCTCCACTTTACACTAGTCCAAGCGCTAAATCTAGATATTGTAATCTCCACTATACTGAGGCTGAGCTGACAATAATCAAGAGCCAACCATCTAAAGCTGACCTCAAAAATGAGTTGCCCCTGGGTTAATCTAGTCCAATACCAATTGTTTGAGCTACTGAATTGCCTTGATCAAAATCTACCCTTACTTGGCTCATAGTGTATAATATCCCATAAATCAACAATCAAGATATGAACATTTGAGTAATAGGACAAAGCCCTATCCTTGTACAATTAGGGTCAATAGTTGATCTAAGGCATTCGAGAAAGTAAACCGATTAGTCTAGAAACTAAACCGATTAGTCTAGAAACTTACGAGAAGCCTAATTGTAAACCCTACTTTTAGTAGGCCTATGATTTGATTAAGAGTACAGTCCAAATGTTTCCAAGGATCAACGAAACTAAGAACTTAAGTTTATATTTAGAAACAAATTAAATTTTTCCAATTCAAAAACCAATTATTGATAAAACTTGAGCTTGAAGAACTACGAGCTCTAAAGTCACCTAAGACCCTAAACCCTAAAACAATTAGAGACTTTTGACCTTAAGTGACTAATTGATAATTTAATTTGAATAATTTCATTCAACTTTAGAAAATTTCACGATTTTATAAAAATCAAATCATAAATTACAAAACAATGTAAGATGAAAACTCTAAAACAATTTCCTATAAGACCATACCCTTATCTTTATGTCTAAGCCTTACATATAAATAAGTAAACCAACCAATCACTTTAGATAACTTATCAATTGAAAGTTAGAATCATTTATCAATTGATAACTTATCAAAATCTAGTGATAAGACATTTTCCTTATCACCCTTTCACTTATACCACATATAGACAATTTTTCACAAGATTTCACATGCTTAACTTCATTAAATTAGACAAGACAATTCCATGACCCCAAAGGACACTCCATAGCCAGTTTGAACAAGAAGAAGAGGGGGGCCATGCTCTTGTCTTTCACCCATCAATCACTTTCTCTTACACACCATTATTTACTCCTTAATGCTTACATCATCAATAGTTACAATTGTTGACTTTTGTGTAAGCTACAAGACAACAATTTCAAGACATCTTAAGCACACATTTCCCTCGTTCCCAACCGGCCACTCATTCCCTCATTTCTCTCACTTTCAATTTCATTTTCACTTCCTCTTTCTCTCACTTGAAACAAACATAAAAGAGAAAACAACCTTACCCCATAAAATCCTTCATTTGGCCGCCACTTCTAAGCCCCACTCGCGGCACTTCCATTTTCTTTTTCTTGTGTCATTTTCTTCCAACATCTAAACTCCTTTAGAACCATTAAAACCTTCTACAAACCCCACTCCAAAGGATCAAATAACTCAGGTTTCCAAAAAGGGTGCAAAAGAAGGAAGCAAAGTTAAGAGCTTAAGTGGAACCTTTGTGTACAACCACCAGATTTTGCTTTAAGGACAAGTAAGTGTTTCTTATGATTAGTGGGTTAGTGTTCATATTAGGAGACTTTGATTTCTTGAAGATATGAGTATAATTATAAGTTGTTATAACACCAAAGACCATCCTAAGAAAGAAATTCATGAAACCCTTACATGAAGTTGAAATATGAGCATGTAATGTTAGTGTTATGTAAAGATACTTATTTAACCTTTTGAATGGAAGATTTTAAGTTGAGAAAATCTTGAAACAAGAACTTGAATGGAAGATGAGCATGCTGGACATGAGGATTCAAAGATCATTTAGATGTTGATTTTATTTCCATTAAGCTAAACATGCTCAAATCTAGACTTAAGTTAAGGAAAAATTCATCACATAAAGTTTTATGAGGAAACCAACTTTGTATGACATGAGCTATGATATGGAAGTTGTAATAAGTGTGAGACCTTCTATCTTTTTGTGTAAAGCATGAGCTAAAGAATCATCCCATGAAAGAAAAGTTAAGTTAAGATTTGAACATAAGTAGTTTAAGTGTATAATCTAACACCTAAACTTAAAAAAATAATGAAATAAGTTGAAAAACCAAGTTAGAAGCCCTGATATATAGACCGACCAAATCTGAAACATTCTTAAAAGACACTTAAAAATATGATAAAAGTAAGTGAACAAAGTGGAAAGATCAACCAAAGCAAGTATAGTTAGTATACAAAGCCTATAACTCAAAACCAAACCGAAAACTCTCAAAACAAGTCTAGAACTCTAAGTTGGGCCTTCACTAAAATTCTGACCAGCACTTTAAAATACTAAGAAAGGTTGTTTTGAAGCCTACAAGAAGTCCACCTAAGACTCCATAAGCCTAACAAAGTCACTAACTTTAGTTTGAACAAAAAACAAGCCCATTTGACAACTTAAGCCCACTAAAGAGCCCATGAAGTGGCTGTTAGCCTTAGGAGTATAAATCAAAGTTGTAAATCTAATCTGAAGGAGTATTTTGAGCTTAGGATAAAATCTTAAGACCAAGCCCAAAGGATTTCTCAAGTTACTAAAAAGCATATTTACCAAACAAGGCCCAAAAGCACTCCAAAACATGAGGATCGCTACTGTTCTGGCCCATGGATAGATTTTTGTGCCTCATTTCGAAAATATAACCTCACCATATTAAAGTACACTCAAAAACAATGAAGATTGACTATAAGATCATAAAAATCGGATTTAAAACAAAAAGGTTATACGCGATTGAACTTTTAAGTAAAAACTGGGAAAAGACACGAAAACTAGTTAAGAGTATAACTGAAAAGATTTTAGCTTAGTATCCTAAGTTTATATCAATTCCTTATAGTATTATGATTTCAATGATCAGGGGACACCGTGTACGGAGACGATTTAATCCCGGATTACTTTGACTGACCACATGGCAAAGTGAGTAAATTCCCAATGACTTTTTACTTGATTTTGCTTGTAAAATAGATGCACCTAAATATATATATATATATATATATAGAAAAATTTGGATGCTTGTGAGATATGAGAAATGCATGTATATGTACTTGCGGATGAATGTGATAGCTTGTTAATTATATAATAATGGGAATTGTTTGTAATAATTTATACGTGCAATTGTATGGAATGAAATTGTCTAATCACCTTGAAAAATCAGATTAACGAACTATTTGATTAAGAAATAAGATGAATCATGCATTCCCTATATTGCATTCAAATAACACCGACTGCCGCTTTATGCAGAAGATGAGAAGGGACTCATAAGAGGACGAGCCTCCTGCAAGATTAGACACTAGCTATGTCATCATTTATATTAAGTCTCTGTCCTAAGCTGATGGGCTTACTAAGCGCTAGGAGACGCCAACCATCGATAAAGGGCCACATCTTGTGGCTTCTGCTTAGAGCGTGTGTTTGAGGATTACGAAGGCCACCTTATCGCTAGATTTGAGATTTTGAAAATATGATTTGTTATTCGGTAAAGAAAGCATATACAAATATAAATATATATATTTACAATTTTGTTTTGGCTTAAGCATAATAGTGCAAATGAAATAAAACCTAAGGTCTAGAACCTAGATTTTGGTTTGGGTTGATTAATTATCTCCAAACCTCGACTACAGAGGGTGTAATTCTAAGTTGTATGCAGTTCCTAAGTCACTGTATGCATTCGGCATACTAATTTTTCATGCATTCATATGATTGTATATCTAATAAATTTATGCATGTGATACTGATAAGGGTATTTATCTCACTAAACTTAAACTTACAACCCGATAGATTTCTTCTGATGTAGGAAAATCTCTTCACTAATCTGGGCCGAAGCATGCCTGTGGTAAGTTTCGTATAGGGACGGGTTGGAGCAATCTGAAAGCGAAGAGGACATTTTGTAATAGACTGTAGATAACTAGTTACTTTTGTATTTTTATTTATAACATGGATTAAAATTTCTAATGCAGTTCCCTTATGAACTGCATTTGTTTGTAATATTCTTTTGGTGTGGGTCTCACGAGTCCACACGTCTAATTAATTTATACCATAAAAGTAATTTTAGTTAAATTACTCTATATTACTTATCTATGGGCCTAGTGGTAACGTATAGTAGAAGGAACCTTGTGTGTCATATAAAAGGCCTGCGATCAACAAAGAGGTTGATAGTAGACCTTTATACGATATACGGTGACCTACCACGACAACAATATTGTTGAGTTGCGATACTAATAACCTTAATCGAGGAAATTTGTACGTTTGAAAATCTATAATATAATAAAAATATCAAGAATATAGTCAAAATAGTGAGAATTTACTTTATATGAGACTCTAAATTTGAATTTAGGGCATTTAGGAAAAATTATCCAATTAAGCTCAAACTTTACGACTAAAATAAAAAAGTTAGTGAAGTGACTCAGTAAAGTTAGATTTTGAAAATAGTGATCCAAAATCGTAATTTCGTCTCTAGAAGTATAATTATTTAATATGGTATCAAATTGCTCAAAACCCCTAAAATCGAACTCGGAATGCGACGAGAATTTAGAGATAAATTAATTAAGTTATAAAATGAGATAATATAGTATAATTTACTACATGAGTATATACGTATTTTTATGAGTATACCTGGTATAAATAATAATTATACTCGTAAATTAACCCGAAAGTCTAAAAATATATAATATATAATGCCACATGACTCTAACTTGTTAGCTTTCAAGTAGTTTATATCTTTTATAGAAAAATACGTTTATAAGTTAGGTTAATAAGTATAAAATAATTTATATTAATGTTACTCGTAATCACAAGAATATGGATCTTAACAGTAGAATAATGAGTATAATGATATTACTAATGGCACGAGATAATATATAAAAGTAATTGAATTAATATAAACCTAATTGGCTGAATATCCTTACTTTGTTAAATCGATAAGAAACATTCATAGGTGAAAGAACATCTGAATTACATCTAGATACAGATATATAATCATATAAATTAATAAGAAATTAATTGAAAAATTTAATGTTTGAGAGCCACTCTAAAAATTTCGATTTATAATAACGTTTATAGAATTAAGTTGAATTCACAAAATAATTGCATAGCTTAATATTTTACTTTAAGCTCATTTATATGAAACTTTCTTAAAATTATTAAGTTTATCGGATCTAATCACTATAACATAGAGTTTCATAATTTTATATATCACTTAGGATAAATTTTTTAAAATCAACTATGTGATCTTAATAATTAATATTGATGAGTAAAATATCACATAAAATGTATATAAATAAGTCTCAAATAATTAATATAACTTAACTATATATTATATATTACTAATATTTTTACTAATAATTACCGAGATAACTATATTGCGAGAAAAGAAAGTTTCGACTATGAACTATTTTTTAGTAATAATGTTGGTGATTAAAAGAAGGAATATTTTTTAAATATTTTAGGAATTTGGATAGGTATTGGATAAAATATAATAAATTTATTAAAATATCTTTAAAAAAAATTAAAATTAACTGCCTTAGAATAAGGTGGTCAAAATGCCGCCTATATAAATATAGCCTTTTAGCTATTTTGACAAAGGAATCAGGGGATGGGACGAGAGAGAAAGAGAGAAGATGGGAAGAGAGAAAGAGAGGAGAGTGAAAGAGAGAGAGAGAGAGAAATGGAGAGAAAAAAAAAAGAAGAAAAAAAAACAAAAAAAAAGAAGAAGATGGAAAAGGACAAAAAAGGAAGAGAAGAAGAAGAAGAAAAGAGGATTTGATTCTTTCAAGTAACTTTATTTTTATAATTATAAGTATTATTTTTGTTAATTAATATTTAATAGATATAGAAAAGAAATGTTCGTTATTTCATTTTTTTTTTTCTAAATCGAGTATTTTATCTATATCGTTTCATTCTTTTTCGAATTATAAACTTAGAATATTGATAGCTGTAAGATTTACATATCATTAACACCGATTTATAAAATAAACAGATCTTTAATAATAATAATTTACTAGAACTATTAAAATTAAACTTTATATTCCTAAAAATTTAACATCATTACTTTCATAAAATTTGAGTATATATGATTTATTATATTTTGTTACAAAATTGTATGAAAATATATTTTTCATTACATAATACAATATCAATAGGATATTAGTTACTATATAGCTTTATCTATATACAAGAATTAAAAATACCCTTTAGAAACAGTCTTTTAAACAAACATATAACACATATAATCGAGTTCATACAAACTCCACAATACTAACTTACTGAAACCGAATCACTTTAGGCAATAAAATAGATATTTTCTGTAATATCATGGAAAATACGTTCTATAATGGTCTTTCCGTAAATAAAATGTAATATAAACAATAGTAAATACGTTTCGATATAACTGAAACGATGTAATGTAAATAGTAATAAGAGTACATATGTTAAATATTATTAAGTAAATTGTTGTAACCTATGACTCTATAATATTATGAATTTACGTACTGCGATAACCTTATTGTAATCGAAATGTGGTTTAACCGATTAAAAGTATGGTTCAATACAATCAAAACAATATATTATACATAACACTATAATTACATATATTATTAGTAATTAATAACTTAACTTGACTTATATAATAAAACTATATATTATTATATAAGAAAAATGATAATATACTTCATATATATATATATATATGTATATATATAACCGTTTTAGATAAAACTCTAATATTTTCATAANTATATATTATTATGATGATATACTTTATATATATATAACCGTTTTAGATAAAACTCTAATATTTTCATAACTATTATGCGAAAACTGAATTTGTGTTTTGTATATATAGGGTCTTCAAGTGATCAGACCATTAATGATACAAGTTTTCCGCAGTGAGCATCAAAATAAGTAAGTGGGATCGATGTTTTACAACATTTTGGGATATTATTTCAAAATATCTAGGGACTTTGGTATGTATTAGCTTATGATTGTAGTTAGCTGTTTGTGCATATGCAACGTTTGTGGTTGGGTTTCAATTTGCTGTAATGGGAGTTGAGCTCCACGATATGGTTGTTCTGTAAATATTGTTATGCTTGAATTGTTTGAGCTTAGTTGATCACCCTAAAAAGATTAACTAACTCAAACTTAGCTTAACATCTAATCTGATATGCATCGCAACCCACTAAGGGTAACGACTAGGATTCTCGAGCCAAATACAAACTCCCTTCTATAAGAATAGCTGAAATGGTCCTTTCTCCATCCTTAGTCGAACTAAGTAATAGGAGAGGAAGTCGCGGTAAAGTTGGAAACCGTGGTTCGAAGGTAGTCATGGGAAGAAGGTATTCTCCATTGCACAAGCCCCAGTTTGGTTTCGATTAATGAGTATATGACATCAATCTCTTCAACCCAGATTAAAGTGAGTGTAATTTCTCTGATCTCACTACAGACCGGATAACGTTATGTGATTACATTTTCTTATACATACATTGCATCTAACTAACTTAGTTGAAAACCTTACTTATGATGTGTTGAGTGCATATTTCTACCTCTGTTTACTTACTAAGTAAGTTATCACTCATTCTCATATAGTTTATTTTACAAGTTCTGAACAAATTACAAGCACTTATGTAAAACCAAAACTTTAGCAAACTAGGACAAGGAGTGAGGTGTAAACAAAAAATGGTTGGTTGTTGTCCTTAACATTAACTTCTGTAACTTTTAAGGAAAACTATACAAAACTTCTCAAGGGGTTTGGTAGTTTTCAATATTATGGTCTGTATATGAAATAAAAGATACTTGTAGGATTTACTACTACTCTTTTATAAGGTTAAATTACAAGTTTATTTTTAATAAATTATTTCAAAAGATTATTCTGCAGGTTTATATCAAACAGGTATCGAATTGGATGCTTCAAAGGGATAGAATCTAGTATGCTTAGTGTGAACTAAGTCTAAGATAGTAGCTGTAAAGATAGTTTCTATCTTAAGATGGCTCATACGGTAGGATTATTATGACTTCATCTTTTCAGGGCGTGATATAGTGATATTAAGACTACAGAAAGTAAAGCGCACGCTCGCTATCCTTTTCTAGCATCCATGTTGTCCTTTCTAACAATAAATATTCTTTTGCATGATTACATGTTTTTCCCTATAAATTATTCTCCTTTTCTTAGCAACTAAGAATCCATTTATGTAATTTTCTATTATTTAGGACTTACCCTAACTAAGTACTATAAATACTCGCATAATATAATCGTTGCATCATCATACATTGAGAATATACTAAACTTTTACCCTCTCGAGCTAAGTGGCTTTCTTACTCTTGAGCTACTCTTATCTAGCCTATTGAGCATGGATTAGTGACGAGTGACCTTCGACCATACTTGTGTATCATATCAAGTGTAACTCGAGCTTGTATGAGGTGTTAGTGTGCCATATCCTTCGTCAGTGCACGGGAATCCCTGCTCAACCTTTAACTACCATTTACCCTTCAAGCCATCTCACGGCTCGAACCCACCCTATTGATTACGCGTGATATTAGCTTTATGTGTTCATCTACGGCAGTCCGTATCATCCAAGATCTTTAGTATTAAATGCAACATGCAATTAATCCTTTAAGTTAGTAATAGAAGAAGAGTTTGTCTCTATAATGATCATATCATCAACATATAATAAAAACCAAGTGAATCGGCCTATGTAAACAATGAGTGATCATGGGAGGATTGTATGAAACCATGTTGTACAAGAAACTTTGATGTTTCTAAATTTCATTGATAGGAAGCTCGATTAAGTCCCTAAAGTGACTTAAGAAGATTACACACTTGTCCTAATCTAGCTTTAGATATCCTAGTGGTGGCCCCATATAAATTTCTTCATCCAAATACCCATGCAAAAATGCATTATTAACATCGACTTGATGTAATGGCCACTTGTAAACAGCAACCATGGTTGATAAAAGACAAACAATTCCTAGATTAGCTACCAAAGAAAAAGTACTATAGTAGTCTTCTCCTTCTATTAAGTATACCTTTTAGCAACTAAGCAAGCTTTATAACACTTAATACTCCTATTAGCATTATATTTAATCTTGTACGCCCAACGACAACCAATAACATTCTTTCCTTGTGGCAAATCACTTAATTCCTAAGTAACATCATCTTCAAGAGCTTGAAGCCCATTTTGTATAGCTTCCACCTACTAATTATCTTGTGAAGCTTGAAAATAATAATTAAGTTCTTTAGTCATCAACACATTTGCTTAGAAATGCACATAATAATATGAATAGGAAGAAAAAGAATGAAAAGAAAATAAAGGATATTTAATAGATGAATGAGAAGAACTAGGAATGAAAGCATGATTAATGGAGTAAATGTAATCTTGCAACCATTGTAAAGGATAAGAAATTCTACTAGAATGTCTCCTAGGTACAAATGTAGTAACAAGATGTGAAATAACAGAATTATCAGTAGAAGAACTAGTAGCCTCAAGAACATGATCTGATGAAGATGGAAATAAGGAAGAATTAGCAGGAACAAAAATAATAGAATGAGCAGGGCTCAAGTTAAAAGAAACAAGGGGCGAATTACAAATAGAAGAGTTAAGTTGAGAACATGCATAAAGATTCTTAAAAGGAAACAAATAAAATGGTACATCTCTGTTAATAAGAACTTTCTGATTTGCTAAGTCAAACACTTTATCAACCTTTTGATCTTAAGCATAACCAAAAAACATACATTTTAACCCTTTAAGAGCAAAATTGTCTTTAGAGCCACCTACTTTTGGAATAAAATACAAGCATCCTATAACCTGTAAATGCTTATAAGGTGGAATATAATGAAAAATAAGCTCATAAGGAGATTTCCATATCAGTTTAGCAACCATCATACTATTGATTAAATATGTGGTTGCAAGAATACAATCTCCCCATAATTCTCGTGGCAAACCAACATGTATGTGCAATGCCCTGGAAGTATCTAATCAATATTGATGCTTGCGTTCAACTCTCCCATTTTGTTGAGGAGTATATGAAGCTATTCATTGGTGAACAATACCAAATTCCATCAACATTGCTTGACATTCTTTGGAAACAAATTTTGAACCATTATCGTTTCATAAGTGCTTAGGAAAGATAGAAAAGTGAATGTGCACATATAGCAAGAATCTCCTTAGAATATCAGGAACTTGAGTTTTGTATCTTAACAAAATGTCCATGTAACTTTTGAATAGTCATCAACTAAAGAAAAAAAATATTGCTCTCCATCTCTAGTAAGCACATGATAAGGTCCCCATAAGTTTACATGAATTAACTAAAATGAGAATCTTAACATAGAACTACTATTGTAGGAGGGAAAATGATGAATTTTGGCTAAAAAACAAGTTTTATAAAGAAAATTGGTGAAATCAAATTTTTTGCAACAATCAATGTGTTCCAATTTAGACAAGGAAGTATGACTTAATCGAGCATGAAACACATGTATATTAGCTAGTACAAAACGTATTACAACCAGTAGATTGAATAGAAGAATAAGTGAGTATAGAGTTATTCAACGAAGAACTATGACAATGTTGAAACAAGTCCAATTCAAGTACATATCTAGACCATGATCAACACGAGCCCTTTCAATGCAATGGCTAATATTCTGGTCTTGGAAGGAACAAGAAGTATTGTCAAAAGAAACTATAAGAGGACAGCTAGAAGCAAGCTTAGAGATTGAAAGTAGATTATATTTAAAACTCGAAATTTAAAGTACATTATGTAGTGTTAAGTGAGTATTAAGTTTTATAAAACTTCATTCAAACACTTTTTTAACATTTCCATCAAGCAAATGAACAAGAATGCATTTAGAAAGAGCATGTTTGGTTTGAAACAAATGTGCATAAGGTGATATATGATCACTGGTGCCTATGCCAATAACCCAAGAAGAAAATTATTTATTCAAAACAACTAGATAAGCAGTAGAGGAAGTACCTACAAAATGGATAGCCACCTAGTTAGGAGTTTCAGTATAGTAAAATGCTTTCCATGCAACAAATGCATTACTTTAAAAGCCATTGATTGAATAAGCTAAGGATCAACATTTTCTATACCTTGAGACTCATCTAAATGATTAAAAGGAGTATTATACTAAGAAAAGGAAGAACCCTATTTATCAACATGAACAACAATTGCCATATTTGATTTTGAATCAAGCCTTTTATTTCTTCTACCTTTATGCCAATCGAGGTATCCAATCAACTTAAACCATGATTCAATTGAATGCCCATCCATGTTACAATTCTTACAATGTACCTTCACTTTCCTAACATCCTTCCTAATACTACTAATTCTAGTAATAGACTTATTAGCTAAAAAGAATGCTAAATCAGAGTTAGAACTCAAGAGTGTTAGAAACTTGTCACTGTTTTTTAACTTATAATACAAGATAGAAAGCCCGACTTACTATAGGCAACAGTTCATTAGTTAAGATTTGGTTTCGAATTGGTTCATATACTTCGAACAACCCTATTAAAAATTGCATATGCTTCATATTGGAGCCATATTCGACCAATCTATCCTTCAAATCATAAGTGCAATAATTGAGTCTACCATAACTATAACTAGGATAAGGATTCAAAGAATACAACTACTCCTAATATCTCTTCAACTTGTTGTAATACATAATCACAAATAGATTGTTTTATCTTATATTCAACAACTCATGATGTAATTGGAAAATAGGTGGTGCATTAGTTTTTCTAAATTGCTCATTAACTTCTTTCCACAATTCAAACGAAGACTGCCCATATAGGAAACTCTAAGAAAGTTCATCGATCGTCGATTTAAGTAACCAACATCATATCATGTAATCACCCCTTATCCATTTCATAAAATCATGTGAATTCTCTTCTAGTTTAGCTAGGGTTTCATCTATGAACCCTAATTTTAGCTTAATACGAATTGAATGGTTCTAAGCCAAAAAATTATTCTTATTCAAAATTATAGTTCTTAACCTCATACTTAGGTTATCAAATCCCAAGATATATAAAGGACTGTACTAATTAGGTTTGCCATCAATTATCAATACCAAAAAAGACTACCACTAGCAAACGAAATCCACCAAGAGAAGAGATTAAAGATCTGTTACTAGTGTAGCTTTGATACCATGTCAGAGTAACTCCTTAATCCTTTAATTACAAGCAATAAGACAAATGCAATATGCAGAGGAAGCCATCAAAGGAGCAGAATGAATAAAGAGTTTAGTTGTAATCTTGGTTACAACTGAAAGTTCTTGCAAACTATTTATACTAGCTGACTAAATGTAACAAATGTAACAAACTAAAAGTGACAAACTGTATTTACACGTGTAAAAAGTAAAAATAATTAATTCTAACTTTCTAATATGTTAACAAGTACAAATGGAAGTTATATGTTTTAAGTGATTAATATCTAGGACAATCGTTTTAGGATATGTAGTACATACAAATACAAATGATACATTCATCTTAACTTTGACGGAGGATGAACATTGAGACACACCGTACATACCAAGAACATGCATTTGTTTGCATGTGCAAGAGGATGCACTTACCATATAGACAACACAATTATAACAAGGAATTAAGGGCATCCTTATTATACACCATACATTATATTATAGGTAAAATCTATCCTCGGACTATTCTACTTAAAAGATGTACATCTTTTATTTATACATGAAAAGAAATATCCGTCTTCGTCATTGTAATTAAAAATATAAATATGACAGAATATAATCCACCCATGTAAATCTAATGTCCTGATAAAAAGTATAATACCGTATATTTAAAGCCACAATAAGCTACTCGCTTGGTGAATAATAAAAGATGCCATTTCTAAATCTTATTATCTTAGGAGGCACAATAAGTAACTTGCAGGATACAAAATGCAAGTTCCAATAGATTTCAAAATGAGTAAGAGCGAACAAATACGTAAGTAGATCCTGTAGATCTAGATCGTATCCAGCACATCGTGATACGTGTAACTTTTATTTTGTCCAAATCCTTACCCTGAACTCATGTAACCTTTCGAATTTCTTATGCAATGAGGATAAAATGCATTTTGACGAGTGCCTCTTGGCCCCAGGGGACATTAATGTCATTAGAGAATGTGCGTTACATTCGATCGTAATAATTGCATATCGTAGAAATCGTGTTTCATAAAGTTGACGCGGCCAGCGGCACCGATTCGTTCTGGATGGTTATACTAACATATCTTATTTCAGTTTATGTAAGTCTTAAAAATGTATAAAGTTAAATGGAGATTATAAATAATTAATTATATTATAATTATATTTATTCATTTCATCATAATTGTGTTCTTTAATTTTAATCTTTTCTTTTTATTTGTTCACCAGTGTAGTCTTCAAGTCTTAATTATTTATCGAGTTTATATTTATATTATATCATGTCGTATAAAAAATTATCATCCCTACTATATATTCTATTGATTAATTGATTTTTCAATTGGTTATGGAATATGGAGTAAATACACAGTGAGAAAATCTTCCACTGACTGCCTACAGCCTGAGGGGAAGTTTTTGTTTTTCAAAAGATAAAAAAAAAAAGGGGTTCTAGAATGTGTGGAAGTGGAAGCTTGACCTATATGGAAAACGTCAATATCCATAAGGAAGCATAAGAATTAAGTTAGGACTATCAACTACAGTTACATTAAATCTAACTGGAGAAATACAAAGCTTTCTTTATGTAATATGCAAGGAATTGGGGAAGTTCCAGAGATAATAATAAAAATATAATAATAATAAGGTGGTGTAGGTTCCTGTGAAATCTTTGTTTTCAAGAATTCCCAATCTTCCACCTAACCAAGCAAAAACGACATTACAACATTCTCTGGACACCATATAAACGTGGGTTGGGAAGTCATTCGTAAGTGCAACAAGCTCTTCGACAAGTGCTACTTCACTTGCTTTGTATTTTTTTGTCGTCTAACAAAAACTCCTTTATTTGAAAGTGGAGAATAAAAGGTATATCACATAAACAGCCAAGAGTAAGAGAGAGAGAGAGATGGATTATCGTTGTTGGGTTCGTGTTTTGGTTTTTGTGATATGCCTTCTTCCAACAATTGTGGAGGGCAGAGTTCGGCATTACAAGTTCAATGTAAGTCATGCTTTTCCAGTCACTAGCTATAATAGTAAAGTGTTTTTGTTCCATAACGAGGTTTTTGAGCTTTTCACGAGTCAAGGAAAACATCTCTCTTTCCAAACTTAGCTATAATTTAGTCCAACAAAGCAGGACGTCCAAAAAGTGAAAGTACTTGTAGCGAGAGCATGCCATGTGGAATATGATGAAACGGTGGTTATATTATACGTATATAGTAATTAGTAATCATACATATTTTTTGTATTTTCTTATCGACCGTTTATGCTAGGTTTCTTTTTTCTTTTTTTTTTTTAACCAGATATATTGGTTAAAGTCCTATGCTATCAACGGATTTTAATTCAAAATAAATTCATAGTAATGAAAATAACAATTTCATTTGAAATATTATTATAATTAAAATGTTGACATTGTTACTTGTATGTAAAGATTGGGTGACTACTGTTATTAAATTATACTCTTTATACATTAAAAAAGATAAAATTATATACTGTTTATAAAATAGTATGTTATTTACAAAAAAGTGTTATATTCTCCCGAATTATTAAAATAGAAGATCATGTAGAAAAGGGTTTATGGTTTTGCATTAAGCCATGTAGATGCAACAAATATTTTATAAGTATCATGCTTTATATAAAAGATAAGTTTATTAAACAAAAAAAAAAAAAACACGAAGATTGCCAAAAGGGTAATACTGAGAAAAAGTATGAGCGACAAGAATTACAAAAATTATAAATAGCTGATGAGTATTATTAATAAAAAGACATAAATAGTGAAACTCGTTAAATTGTGTCTATATGCATATGTCTTTATACCAATGGTTATATTAAACCTTATTTCCTAAAGTAATTATCATGTTTAGACTTTTAATCAATCTTAAGAAGAAAAGTAAAGATATTAATCAATTTTAAACATGTTTATCCTTCATTTTCACAAATCATGCAAGTGTAAAAAATAAAATAAAAAGAAAAGAAAATGGTTAGTTTCTAGCGGTTAATGAATTGCATTGAGGTATCAAGGCATGGCAATATTCCAAATCGCATAACGTTTTGAGAAAGAGTCTGGAAAAAGTTTCAGCCTTCCAATATCGTTAATTGTATCTGTCGAATCTAGTCCATGTTTTCAAAAGTTACAGAAACCACAGAGCTAAAATGATATGTGCGTTTCAAACGTAGCTGCACTGTTAAATATAATGTTGTGTATGTAGTCCCAACCACTTTCGTCATTACAAAAATAAGTTTCCAATCTAGCAAAACTGAAAACTGATAGGCCATAAGAAATTTTATCCCTAAACAATAAACAAAAAAATATATACCGGGGCTCACACGTTATATTACTTTACCCAAATATATATATATATAGCATTCCTAATACCAGGGAGCAGCTGATAAAAAAAAAAAAAAAAAGTTTTTATGTATTATTCGGTTTACGACATATTAAAACTCCACCGTACTATAAGATAAGACTGATATTGGCTTGTTCAGTACATATCCATATTACTTACCAAACCTCCAAATGGAAACTGGAACACTAGAAGGTATAACTTCACGTCCCACCAAACGACAAAGCGTTAGTAGCTTTTTGTGGTAGCATGAGAAACTTTGGAATTGACCACTATATATATATATATATATAAGTTTTAGAATCGGTTTTCCATAAATAGATAAAATGAATTGACTTGTGAATATTGTTGTTGTATGGATGTAGGTGGTGATGAGAAATACTACCAGACTCTGTTCTACCAAGCCCATTGTTACCGTCAACGGAAAGTTTCCTGGACCAACTTTATATGCAAGAGAAGGTGACAACGTCCTCGTTAAAGTCGTCAACCACGTCAAATACAACGTTACTATTCATTGGTGAGATTAGATTACTTTCCTCTCCCTTCTATGATAATTAAATTGATCCTTTAAAATTCAAATTATAATACTATATACAAAATTATTTGAGGTCCTTAATAATATATTAATAATGATTTTTCTTTAATCTCCTGCAAATAAGTTGAAACATACCAGACTTCAACTGATGACAAAGTACTCGGTCCTTCCTTATCTGGTTTCAATGTTACTTACCATATAATTAGTCGCTAATGTTTCAAATATTTCTAGGCACGGGGTTAGACAACTTCGAACAGGATGGGCAGATGGACCTGCATATATAACCCAATGCCCTATCCAACCAAAGCAAGCATATGTGTACAATTTCACCATCACGGGACAGAGGGGTACGCTTTTCTGGCATGCACATATCCTATGGCTTAGAGTTACAGTCCACGGTGCCATAGTCATGTTGCCGAAACGTGGGGTTCCATATCCATTTCCTAAGCCCTACAAGGAAGAGATTATAGTACTTGGTGAGTGGGAGTCCAGACTTTAATTTTTTCTTGAACATTAATAATTGCATGAGAGCAATTAAGAAGATAGAAAACTCGATGTGATTCGGGCTTGATTTAAGTTCATTGATGATATTATTGCAGCTGAGTGGTGGAAATCCGATACCGAAGCAGTGATCAATGAAGCACTTAAATCTGGATTAGCACCTAACGTATCAGATGCTCATACTATCAATGGTCATCCTGGTGCATTTCCAAATTGTTCTTCATCAGGTATTATCAGTTTTTTCAATCCAATCGTAAACATTGGATTGAAAGACAGAGTCTGATTTTTACTGTTTTATGTAGAAGGTTATACACTGTCGGTTGAAGGAGGGAAGACATACCTGTTAAGGATCGTCAATGCTGCGCTCAATGAAGAGCTTTTCTTCAAGATTGCCGGACATAATCTCACTGTAGTGGAAGTTGATGCTACTTACGTAAAACCATTCTCAATCGACACCATTCAGATTGCTCCTGGCCAGACAACTAACGTCCTCCTCACAGCTGACAAAAAAGCCGGGAAATACTCAGTCGTAGCCTCCCCCTTCATGGATACACCGACGGTTGCTGTCGACAACATGACGGCAACCGCGACCGTACACTATGCGGGTACCCTTTCTAGTGCCCCCACAACTCTCACTAAACCACCTCCTCGAAATGCCACTGCAGTGGCAAATAATTTTGTCGACTCCCTTCGAAGCCTGAACTCGAAAAAATACCCCGCTAATTTCCCCCAAACTGTGGATCACAAGCTTATGTTTACGGTTGGATTGGGGGTTAATCCTTGCCCTACTTGTATAGCTGGCAACGGAAGCCGTGTGGTGGCCAACATGAACAATGTCACGTTTATCCTGCCTCAAATAGCGTTACTCCAGGCACATTTCTACAACATCAGTGGTGTTTTCACTACTGATTTTCCTGGAAATCCACCGATCGTATTTAACTACACCGCCGCACCACCACCAACAGCAAATTTAGCTACCACAAATGGAACGAAGGTCTACAAACTAGCTTACAATTCCACAGTTGAATTGGTGTTACAAGACACTGGGATGATTGCCCCTGAGACCCATCCAATTCATCTACATGGATATAACTTTTTCATTATTGGACGAGGTCTAGGTAATTACAATCCAAAGAAGGATCCCAAAAATTTCAACCTAGTTGATCCGGTCGAACGAAATACCCTTGGAGTACCCTCAGGTGGATGGACAGCCATTAGATTCACAGCAGATAATCCAGGTGAAAACAATTTTACTTTAAGTTATTATACTTTCCAATTATTTGGAATTTATTTTTTAATCATTTCATTTATTATTATTATTCTTATATACAGGAGTGTGGTTTATGCATTGTCATTTAGAAGTGCACACGACATGGGGGCTTAAGATGGCATTCCTGGTGGACAACGGGAAAGGTCCTAATGAGTCTCTTCTTCCACCTCCAAAAGATCTTCCAAAATGTTGAAACAACCAAATACAGAAATTTCTAATTATTATAACAAGCAGCGGAATCTCCCTGAAGGAATAACTGAAGAGAAGGTGGGAGAAAGAGACATAAAAAGGATAAAAGAAGTGTGAAGAGAATATCAAAGAAAAACGATAGAAATAAATTTAGTTCAAGTTCTAAATTGTTGCTTGAGTAGATTCAAAATTTGCTCGAGTTTGTCCAAAATAAGAGTCTTTTTCTTTCCTTTTTTTTTTCCCCCCCGAGAAGATACATTTTTTGAAAAATCACATGTATCAATATATTGTTATGATATGAAATCTTTGTGCTCTCGCACTATTTCTTCCTTGTGCAACTCCACTTTGAAATCTGCCATCCTTTGTATACATACTATGGTGTTTCTCATCATGGAGAAGCTTGGAAGAGAGTACTTGTAGTACTGAAGCAAGTAGATTGCAATTACAAACGATTGCAACATAAAATAATTTTCCAGGGTTCTAATAACTACATTAGGGAAAGAAGCTAATCACTAATTACTTATGAACTTCAATTCTTTGGTTTTCCCTGGCAATCTTGTGGTGTTTGATGTACTTGCTTTGATCTCAACTGGGGTCCTTTATTCATGGATGCATGAGATGTAGTTCCCATGTAACATCTCCCTCCAATTCTTCTTTTACCGTGTCTTTGTAACTTGTCCCAACTCTCATTTGCTTTAACTTAATATTCTGTAACCATATTATTTCGGCAAATCCTATGCATCTGAGGTGTCATTTCTAAGATAAAACAAATGTAAGAATAGGATTTGAGTGTATGTTGAACTCATACAGTTTACAGTCGAAAATATAATAATGCGTTGGACTCGCAATTTCCGTGACTTCCAATAATAACTTAATTTGAATAACAATTCAAAGCTTTTAAGTTTCTGATAATTTGATTGTTTCTCCCTTATATTATGTTTGCTATGCAAGAATAAACTAAAATGGAATTATGATTTTAGATTTTATTCCCATTCCTTATGTCAGTCTATTAAGGGATCTTGGATAAATAATTTTATTTGAATATTTAATATCAGTCTATTATATTTCATTGCATGGCAATCTCCAAATATACAAAAGAATTTTTCATTCTAATCCTCATTTTATTTTATTCCATTCTTGAGGAATCCACATTTTTTAACTCTGACCTTTATATCCAAATGAAAACAATAGAAGATTAGACTTTTGTAGTTGTAGGGTTTTGATTTATCTTGTTATGTGCTCTGATTTTATCTTGTTATCCCATGCACATAATTTTAGAGGAGTAATATGGAAACAATTGGAAAGGATGACTTAGAGAAGAGTGGCTAAATCTCAATAGCTCAAAGATGAAGGAGCATTCAAGTATCAACCCCACTATTCTTAATTGCAGCTTGACCTATTTTTCATTTTATTCTTTTCTAATTTTTTAGAGTAGAGATTTTGCATCCTTATATTGTTTCTTTATATATATATATATATATATATATATTAAGTTTCTATAAATATCTAATGTGAAGGCATTATTGGTATCTATAAACCCTCGTCCTAATGATATCTACTAGATAATCTCTAGTAGCTAATTAATGAGATTAGGCTTACTCATTTCACCATTATCCATAATGAGCCTACTATGGGCCTTTGGTTTATTAAGTGGGTGAGCCTATCTAAGAGATATTGAGAGTAGAAAAACCAATTTAGTGGTTAATATTTTGAGCTTACCAAGTTGAACCTCCTTCAAATTACCTCAAACATAGATTAGATTATGTCATATAATTTAAAGAGTCAAAGTCTAAATAAATAGTAGAATACTTAATTAATATTTTAATATATCAATTTAAACTATTTATAATTTTCTATGGAATTAAGCAAATAGGTTAAGTTAAGCATGAGTTATTGCAATTAACTTATTTACTACATCAAATCAGTTTTGATATATTTTCACGATACATAAATAAATCAATTACAAATGTAATGTTAATTTCTTTTTCTTTCTTTTTTTTTTTGGGTGATTACAATGAGAAGGGAGGATTCAAATTTAATATATCCCACTAAAACATTAACATTCATACCACTAAGCTATATGATTGTCAACCATGTTAGTTTAATTCTCTCTTGCCAATTCAACCGGCTTTTCACGCCAACTGACATCCGATGGCTGGATGTAACTTGAACAAGTAATAATAAAAGTATCATTGTATATTTAAATGCCAACAATCTTTTGAAGAAACAAAGTCTTGGGTTATAGATCATGTCCATCTCGACATTGCTGTGTTAAGCATGTCAAAACGTAAGAAAACAAAAGCAATTCATAGGCTTAATGAGATGTGCTGTGTCAAAGGGCTAATTAATAGATATTATTCATAGCAACCAGCTGACTCACTAACTTATTTGATAAGGATATTAAAGGTTTGCATTCAAAGTCAATTTTAACCATTGTTAGTAGATCAATGTTTGAAAATTGATTCAAATAAGGAATCAAACTTTTAATAAATTAAAATAGGAGATCAACATTTTATTAAGTAATTCAAATGGATAATTTAGTTAATGTTAGACCTAGGGAACCATGATAAAGTTGACTCGCCAACCCATTGAAAACTTGCTAATTCATATAGATCTAGACAATTCAAGACTCCTAACATACCTGAACTAGGTTTTTTATTTTTTTTTAATTTTTTACGTATGTGTAGGATAATATATATAATATAGTACACAATAACATATAGTATATTAAGATATATATATTTATATTACATAAATATATTATACACAATAACATATATAGTATATTATACATATTATAGATACTAACATATATAATATATGTATATAATATAATATACATATTTTACATATATATATATATATATATATATATATTACAAACTATGAAAAAAAAAATCCTTTGCAATTTGATTCACAAGCCTTTGAACCAACCTAGAATCGACCTTAAGCAAGCTGATCACAAATCAACATCTAGACTGGTTATAGGCCAATTCAGGCCCAACACCAGGTCTAAGTTAACCAACCGTTGTAGCATTATTAAGTGAAGTTGATGTGGCCATTATTTACCACGTAACATTGATGTATCGATGAGATTATCATGAAATTGCAAATAAAAAAGAAAAAAACAAATATATATAATCATAAAAAATAAAAAATATATATATTTGATAAAAGTAAAAGAAATATCAAAAAGGTTTGAAAAAAAAATTACCATACTTAATTATTTATACTTATTTATAAATTAATGTACAATTATATATATAAATTAATATCAAGGTCTATATAATTATATAATTAATGTATATAAAAAATTTGGGGAAAAAGGAAATAATATAGAAAATAAAGATAGATAATATGATTATGTATATTAATATAATTAATAAAAGGTAAGAACAAATAAATCAAGAAAACAAAAAAAAATTCATAGAAAATTAAAACAAAAAGCTGATCCCCTTACATTACCATCAACATCAACCACCCTTTGGCCTTATAATGGCTAGATAAGCCACAAATAGATGAATGGGTCACAATCCACTAAAAAAAGAAAAGAGATTGTTTAACCTATTGAGCAATCATATGTAGTTGCCTAAGGTCAAGAGAGAGTCATACAACTTTCCTTGGCTAAAGGCTACCACTTACGACCTTTTTAAAAAATAAATAAATATAGAAAAGTAAAACTAAAGGAAGTTTGATCGAGTTACATAATCTTATTGCAACTCGATCAAATTTCAATCTTATTTCTTACTAAAAAAAAAAAAAAAAAAGATCGTAGGTGGCCACTTATAGTTAGGGGCCCTAACCATAAGCAACCACCTACAGTTACTAAGTAGGTTATCACTTAGCCATGTATTAGTTATTGGTCTAGCTACCTCTGGTCTTGGGGTAGCCAAACCTTTCTTTCTTTTTTCAATTTTCTACATTTATTTATATTTTTATTTTTAAGTAAATGCATTAATATATATAATTATGTTATCTCTCTTTTATTTTCTACAATTTTTCCTTTATTCCAAATTTTTTATATACATTAATATATATAATTATATAATCTAATATATTAATTTGTCTATATAATTATATATAAAAGTATATTCAATTTAGTATCTTAGTGTTTTTCTTTTTTTCCATTTTTTATATTTTAAATTTTTTTATTATTTTTTATAATTTTATATAGTTCTCTATTTTTTATTTTTTATTTGCAATTTCATTGCCATATCATTAATAAATCAACACCATGTCAATGCCACATAATTAATAACAGCCACATCAGCTTCACTTGATGGTGTTGAAACTGCAAGCTAATGGGATCCATTATTTGAATTAGATAATGAAATATTAATCTCTTATTTTAACTTTTTAAAAGATCAATCTCGTACGTAAACCCCCTTCAACATAGTTTTCCCATATATTATGGAATATGTGTTATATCACATTGTTGGGATTTCATATATAGTACAAGAGTAACAATCTATAGATTTTTGAAATATAATAGCCAAATACCTAAAATTAGTTTAGATTAAATACTAGTGACAATTGCATTTTATAACAATGATTAAGTAAATTATAAGGTCAATGAAATTTGTAAATATGGGGTTTCAATTGTAGGGGTCATGTAGGTATCACGTAATCCCATGCTACATATAACTTCAAAAAAGTAATATGAGAATAATATGTTGTAGGATTGTAAGGAGAAAATGAAGAGGAGGGGAAATATGTAGCCTAGTGTCTTGAATGCATAAGCAACATATAAGGGAGTTCAAAGCATTAAACCTTCTAGCTTAAGCAATTAAGATCATTCTTTGGCAAGATTGCTCATTTGATCATAGAGTAAAGGTTTTACAATGAAACACCACTTCTCTTATCTCTCTAAAAGTGTGAAGTATGAAGTGTGAAGGAATTATTGAATATTTATACTCTTTAACCTAATGAATCCATCTGATCACCTTAATGATCAATGAATGAGATAGAGGTTACCCATTTCATGATTATCTTGAATGAGCTTTTTGAAGGCTCAAGACTAGTAACCTTCCTCATGAGTGTACAAGACTATTTAAGAAAGATTATAAGTAAACAGACTATCTAACAATTCCTACTTTGAATCCATCAAGCTAAATCTACCTAAACCATCCCAATTACAAACTAGACTCCTTACACTTTGTCACTTAGCCTAATGAGTCAAGCCTAAAATTGATAATGGGCTTAGCCAATAGAAAATTTTAGCTCTTTACAAAATTTAAGAACATGTGAGAAAATTTATTGGGATGAAAAATAAAACACTGATTCAAACAAGAGAATAAAAAATATAAGCATCCCAAACCAAACTAAACTAAGCTAAATCATTCCAACCTTAAGTGGAAGCCATTCACACTATGTCAAATCCAATCAAAATATACATATTGATAATTTTTCATTGATAAATGTGTTTTTGTTTTTGGTGATTGATAGGTTACTTAATTGTAGATTTTGAGTCAAGGAGATGATGAGGATTGAAATAATTAATTTGATGAGTGAAAGTCACGTTGTAGGTGACCTATAAGTTGCATAGTCAAGTATAGCTTCTTGAATGTCTAATCTCAGTAAATTCCATTTAAGTCTGATTTTATATGAGACTTTTATTGATATCAATTGATTGTGCTAATGTTTGCTTAGTTTTAATCGAGTTTATTTTAGCATTTTGGATAAAATATTGTTTAGTTACTCAAAATAATCATGCTTGGGAATTCCATGATGTATGCTTAGTTAAGATTATATTGTGCTATCATTAACTATCTTGGTTATGAATTACTCTCTGATAATGAATCATTGACTCTTTTAGAGGTAAGTTGTCAATTGATTGCTCAGTTGTTTGCTCGGTAATTATACAATTGTATTCACAGCATGGCATGGCATGAAAGGAC
Organism: Lumnitzera littorea; assembly: GCA_024138015.1. Taxonomy (NCBI): domain Eukaryota; kingdom Viridiplantae; phylum Streptophyta; class Magnoliopsida; order Myrtales; family Combretaceae; genus Lumnitzera; species Lumnitzera littorea. The sequence continues at coordinate 54,347,957 of JAMXBB010000002.1, forward strand.
TAAAGGATCATTATTCTTAAAATGGTTTTGACAAAATAAGTATTCAATTTAAAAGCTTAATTTTTAGCATATAGATACATTTGCTCGATATAAATTTGCTTAGTGTCACTCTTTAATTTGCTTGGTTATACTTGACATATTGTTCGATTTCGTACAACATGTGTTGCCCATCTAGGATAATGGCTAGTTCATCACATATGCACTAACATGGCATCCATATGTTATATGACAGTTACGTTTGTGCATAAGTTTTAATTAGGAACTTATATATGTGATGTTTAACTTGTAAACATTGTTTTGTTAATATTACTTCATTTAGTTTGCTCACTTAGCTTAAATTATAATTAAGGATTAGTTTTCTAATATCAAGCATAAAATAGCAAGTTTAAAGAACGATTCCAAGCATAGGTTAGGGGAGTAAAGTGAACTGATGTCATTTTTGAAGAAAATGGTGTTAAGATTTTAACATTTGGCTTTTTGTGTTTCTTATTGATCAGTTCGTTGTAATATCACCTTTATAAAGAGTGTTTTGCAAAGTTATAACTAGTTCTTCAAATGTAAGAATAAGAACATAAGACGAGTTATTTAGTTATCTGTAACATAAGTACCGAAGATCTACTTAGAGATTAACTTAAGACAAGGCTTAAGATATCGAAGTACGCTAAGAGATGTTTTGGAAGTTAGCCTATCATAATATGATTTGTATATAATTGTTCCCTGATTATGCTGTTAAAGTTGTAATCATGTACATGCTTTTGTTTAGCAATAATTGTAAGTTTGTAAATCAGTACAAGGAGTGTTGTTTACTAAGATTCAAGTCTTAAAGCAAGAAAAGCATACTTAGATGTGGTGATCAATTTGTTGACGAAAGAGTAGGGCTTTGATGACATGATTGATGTGTAGATTGAATAGTTCCTTTTAAAGTTCTACACATGGTTAATTATTAGATAGGGCATGGATTTGTCATGTTTGAAATAGGTACAAGTTTAGATTTGAGTTGACCTTATCTTTACATCAAGGATGGCATAATGATTCTATTTCCATGTACTTTATTTGGATGAAATAAGTCATATACGGTTTAACAAAGAAAAGACACATGGAAAGCGATTCATTACACAATTTGGTTTATGATTCCATCAATATTTTGCCCAATCCTACTTCCCCCTACCCCAGCCCAAAATCACCACCGTCAAACTTCTCCCATCACAAAAACCACCATGTTAAACCACCTAAGGGAAGTGTTGACAACTTCCATAAAGAATAGCCTTATTTTTAGGTTGCTCAAAATGGCATGTGGAGAAGTAAGAAGTGGGATATAGTATTTGTAGAATTTTGGACCTAGTTTATAATATCTTTTGAGAATTAATTAATGGGATACAAAATACAAGAATATTAGTGAACTAACAATATTATGACAAGTGTTCCCTAATTTTTTCATTATTTTTGCACAAGTGTCAAATTTTGTTCTAGTTTCTTGTAAAATTCCTCTAATTTTCAACTATTTTGATTTTTTTTTCAAAAAAATATTATTTTTACTTAATTAGGTTTTTATGATATATTAGAGACATTTTTCTTAACTTTTGTCATATTTAGGTTGATTTGACGGTTATTGCAAATGGTAATAATATTTTGTGATATTAAGACCTACTTTCTTTATTATTTATCGCATTATATATATTTTTTAGAAGATATATTTTTCTTTTTAGATACATAAAAAAAATGGTGTAAGCAACAAAGGAAGTAATCACTCTACAAAATTCTGTATACCAAGTTTTTACTCAAAAGTTACAACTTTTACTCAAACTAATATATTATTTCAAGTATTTGGGATGTGTTACGTTGTGATTGATGTTCAAATCGTTCTTATTTGATCTAAAGACAATCTAAAGAAAGGAGATCAATATTTGAATGATCATGTCTTTTTGGAAGAGTCATCTTGCATAAAAATGCTTGGAAAGATAAACCGAGTGCAACTTCCTTTTTGTGTAGATTTCCAGCACACTTTTTCAAAGTCCCTCTTTTGCTTCTTCAAAAATAGCCAAAACTTCTACAATCCCAACTATCATCTCTCTCAATCCTAAGCATGGTTTATCAACTTGGAAAAATTGCTATCTAACATTCATAATTATCCTAGTAATTTTTATAAAGCTATTGGTTTAGAATGAGAACATTGATCATAAGTCCTCTCACACAACGACGACTTAAAAGGACTCTTGTATAGAGAATTTATCTAAAGAGAATAAAATTAATCAAAAGGTAATAGCTTAGTTTAGGAACGGTAAAAAAAATAAATAAATTCTAAAAAATAAATAAGCATTAAAGTGTATCTCTAAGCCATTTACTTCGGATACTACTTTTATTCTATCTATGCCTTGTTTCTTAGCACAATTTTTATAGTAACTAGTAGTCACTAGTGCACATGTATCACTGTTGCCAGCTAACTTTACCTATAGTAATTAATTTGTGGAATAGGAATATTAGGAGTTTCATATCAATGAGTCCACATCATCATGTATTTTTTACATGCTAGTTTGATTTCTTCACATCCTATGTTAAGCCATATAAGGTAGATTTTACTGTCTTTTATAATTTATAGAAGTTTAAGCTAGCGATCATACCTCTGTATAACTTGAAAAGGTTGCCTGTCTTCTCACAGAATTAGAAATAAAATTTGATAATTATAGTTCTGCTACATATAATATACAAAATATGAGAAATGCATCATGTGCTATTGTCAATAAGGATCCACAATTGTTATATGAACTAAATTTGCCTTCTCTTACAATGTTCAACTAGACAAAAAAGAAAAAAAAAAAAAAAGAAGAAGAAGAAAGAATGCAACTAACATTTTAAATTTTTATTTTGGTATAAATATTTATCATGAGCTTTCGTGAGTTATAAAAAACTCTTTAAACTTTGATAAATTAACAAATAATATCCAAAAATTTAAAAAAAAAAAAAAGAAAAAACATCATAAACTTTATCTTGTCATCAGCCCCTCCAGCTTTTCGAAATATATTTTAACAACTCCTAAACTTCAATCTCAGTTCGTTCTTTTTGAATTGATTCTACTGTTGATCTATCAAAAGTTATATCGGCACTGAAATTAAAGTTGGAGAATTATTTGCAATTAAAAAAATGCACTATGAACATCAGACCATAGAAAATTACCCTCGGTACAGAGTTGGCTTGTATTATGACTACGCATGATGTCATTAACGTACCTTAGATGTATACATCTAGCTATCATGATATGACTTGTTCTGATGATATCACACTTACACAATAAAAACTTACGTTTAATTCCTATGTAGAAGTTCCATGATCCATCAAGAAAAGTCGTATCTTCATAAAATGAGTCGAAGCTGACATTAATTGGTAAGATACAAGGCCTGAGATGAGAATTTGGCTCTCTCGGATTCCCTGTTGAAAGCATCAGGATCCCGTTGATCGCCTCCGTACGCTTGAGCAGATGCAAAAAAACCTTTTTACTTTCATATTAACTACTCATATGAATGCGATTAGCATACACATATATAAGATGAGGAATGGAGAGGACTGCAAAATCTCATCTTGAAGTCCAGATTATATTGTTTGACTAATGTAGTTAATATATTCCATATACCATGGGAATTGATACAGCGTACAACATGAAAACAACAATGTGAAAGAGTTATTTTTATCAATTCATAACCAATAATTACATTGTTTCTCTAAGATTATTTTAGTCTTAAAACCCTAATATTATCAAGGAAATTGCATAAAATGGAAAAGAAAAGATATAGAACTAATATACACCTTCCCAATTTAGCATAATATCTTTGACAACTCATCTATTGAAGATGCACATATTTGACCTCAAAAATAGCCTTTATTTATACCTAAACATAATAGATTCAAATCAATTTTTATTAAAATATTATGAATCTCATAACTCCTTATACGTGAAAAGGTACGACTCTTCAATAATAAGCTTAAAATCTCATTTGCACCTCTTTTTCTCAGATCCCTTTAGATTATCATCCTACTAGCTTCTATTCACCCTTGGGATTTGACGAGCTTTTGATGGTTCCTGCTTTTGATTCGCTTCTGATTCTTCTATTTGGATTTCCTATTTTCAATCTAAATATTTTATAAACTATAAACTTGTCTCAACAGTAACAAGAGGTTTTTAAGATTTCAAATTGCAAAAGATATTGTGGAGGTGACCCATCACCAAGTGGTATGGACAGTTTTACTTGCGTATTAACTACTCATGTGGATATGATTCGCAATTTGACACACACAAATATGATAAGGAATCAACGCTATATTTTTTTTACTATTGTTGTTAATGTAGTTTATATACTATGGGAAATGATGCAACTTATAACACGAAAACAATAATATGGAAGAAGAAATTATACAATATTAATTGATAATAAAAAATTACGTAGCCCATAAAGATTATTTATAGGCTTTAAACCCTATTGTTATTAAGTAAATTGCATAAAATTGAAAAGAAAAGATACTAAGCTAATGTACACCTTTTCTAAGTTAGCACAAAATTTTTGAAAATTTGGTATCTACTAAATTTGTGCAAATTTGGCCACAAGAATAGCAACCCTTTACACCTAATCATAGTAGATTCAAATCGGTTTTTACTAAAGTATTATGAGTCCTGTAACTCCTCGCATGGGAAAAATTATGACTCCTTAAAGTTAAGCTTAAAATCTAGTGTGCACTTTTGGTCTAAGACCCCTTTCAATTCTAATCCTGCTAACTTCTAATCACCATCAAGATTTGACCCTATTGATGGTTTCTCGCTTCTGATCCTTTTAATTACTTTTGCTTAATTCTATTCTAATTCTTTTATTTAGATTTTTTTTCAATCTAAATACACTATAAACTATAAACTTGTCTAATTTGTGTTGAGATCACCATTAAAGGTTTTTAAGATTTCAAATTACACTATTTAAAAGGAAAAGAAGAAGAGATTTCAAATTGCAAAAATTATTGTAGAGGCGACCTATTACCAAGTGATATAGATAGTTTTCTCAAATTGAGATAGAATGGGATAATTAGTCAAAAATGGATATAAATTGCCACACATTTTATTGTTCATTATCTAGTCAATTGTTGTAAATCTTCTTATGATGTAAATACATAGTGTAACAATAAGAATTTAAAAACCCTAAATACGAATGAGCAAAATCTACAGGTATTCTTCTAATTCACCATACAATAAAAGTAGGGTTTAATGGATGACCAACTAGGGAATAAGGCTTAACCGATAAAGAAACCCTAAAGTTTTGTCTAGTTTAAATTATTAAAACCAAAAAAAAAAAAAAAAAAACTTAGAATCCTAGTTAGAAATAGTAATTTATGAATCATAATTTCACTTAATTATTTAATTATAAAACATATAGTATGCATATATAAGGATAAAGAGTAAAATTTAAGAATTTGAGAAAATAGTAAAAGACTAAAGCTACTATAGTAAAAAGCATCATTTAATCATAGGATATTTACTATAAGGTAAATGTGACAAAATAAGTGGAAATGACTAAAGTACCCTATATTATAAAAATAAAACTTAAAAAGTAAAGTAAGTAATATGGTAAATAGTAAAATAATAAATGAGTGTAAATTGTATTTATGGGATCATAAATTCTATCTTTTGTATGTAGAACAGTCATTTCATATTATAAAATAAGGGTCATCGATGACTAACATCTGACCAAATTTTAATAAAATAAATATGATATTTGCTAAATTAATAAGAAAATGACCAAAATACTCCTAATTAGTAAGAAAATTACACAAAATTGACTGAAATAGTCATGAAACATCACATTACGACCAGGCAACTTATTTAGTAAGTCAGAAAAATCTTGTAGACAATTGTAAAACTCAAATTAGGTGTTAGAAAATTAATAAATTTCACTTTTAGGAGTCAAAAATTTCTAGAAAATTAGACACATGTAATAAAATAAGGAAACAACTAGTGAAGACATGTAAAAACATGAGGAAGGTATAGTAATTTTCCTAGAGCTTGACTTACACACAATTACTAAAAAAAAAAATAATTTTTTGGGTATTGGAACTACTATAAATAGTGTCTAGACTTTGTAAAATTTCCTTACTTTCACTCAAGTCTCTAAAAATCACCAAACTTAAATTGGAGCATCCTCTCCCTTCCCTTTGGTGGTTTAATATTCTTAGAGTGGTGGTGGGGCCATTATGTGATGTTTTGGCCATCATAAACTTATTTGATGTAAGAATTTTAGAGAAAAAGGGACTACTCCATTCACCTTGAAAATTTTACTATGAGCTCTTTATATTTATAGTAACATGTGGTTATTATTCCAAAATTAATCTTGCATATTTGATATATTTAATAAATTATTCAAGATTCTACTAAATATTGCCTAAAAATCTGATTTTCTAAAAAAAAAATCCATAAGTGAATAGTTACAAACCATATAATGCTACCAAGACTTTTCCTATACTATAATATATTATTTATGACTATTCTATGCTAAAAGTATCACTGTACCTAGTACTCTATATTTATTATAATTTTATAGCTTATTTTCTTAGAAAAATAGCTCAAAAATGAGACATTTAAAAATTTTTCATACTATTAAATAAATGATCCTTATGACTTAAATCACCTAATACAAAGACATAGTAATGATTTTTAACCTCTTTTGATTGATATATCATTGTCTCTAATTACATCTTTAACTATCTCCTATTATCGATAAATCGAGATTAGGCTCTAAAACACTACTCACTTAAGCTCTATAATCTCTTATTCCTAAGCATATTCCATTAACTTAAATATAATTCTTCAACTTAAAATACTAATAAATCTCCTTAAATATTAAATAGATAATAGAGAAAACTAAAATTTTAGCATTTTAATTGTACACTTATAAGAATCATATACTAACTTCAGTAGTTCCTCCCTTTTTTATTTCCAAGGTTCATGAGTAATCTTACTTAGGTAAGTGGCTTACATCACTATAGTTAAATTATTCTTTTACAAGGAACCATAAGTTGCAATATTGGTTATGGTTGTAATTAGCTTGATTTATGTACATGCGACATATGTGATTAAAAAATTTGCTTACGATAATTGAGTCTACCCATTTGAAGTGAATTATTGACTACTTCATCAAATTGCTATAGTTTGGAATAAGACATATTATGAAATAATAGTAATATAAAAAATATGATATGAATCTTTATTATTATTCCATATTTTGGTCCTTAAAAGACTTTTAGTTATCCCCATAAATTGAACGATACTATGTTGTTTTCCATATTTATGTTAGGGCTATTTACTTTGTTGATTGGAATTGTAAGAATTCCTCTTAATCAAGAAAAAGCTACTTTGGATATATTATCCAAATTATTAAATCTATCCTTAAACCTTTTACATACAAATTCAAATGATTTATATATGATTGATCACTTATTTAAAAATTGAAATTTAAGAATTTATGCAAATTAAAACTAAACTTGCGTTGCATGTTTTACATCTTTACATTTTTATCCCTGATAACTCTGATTTTAAACATATTTCATATGGTGATTTTATAGTATTTCCCTCACATTTTTGGTTTTCTTTAAAGAAATTGATACTTAATTGAGTAAAATTTTGATTCCAAGGTTTGAACGCGTTCTAGGATCGAAAACGAGGAAAAAGAATCAAGTTTCACTCAAATCGGAGTTCAAAGTTTTGAAGTTACACAGTCTGGGATATGACCATGTCCCCAGGCTGTGTCCATCCAGAAAAATTTGCCAGGTGCAGAAAGTTACACGACCTGGGGACATGGCCATGTCCCAAGCTGTGTCTGGTGACGAAAACAGAATCCTTATAATACATATATAAAAGGATATCTGAGGGTTTAGAAAAGAGATTGTAGAGAAAACAAACGAGACACGAGAGAAGAGAAGAGACTTGAGGAGAAAGATAAGAAAAAGGCGAAAGCAACACCAACTTCAAGATTAGAGAGATTATTCAACAATTAAAGGGGTTTTCTATATTTTATTTTACGTTTTTTATGGAACTCGTTTTTAGATTCATTACAATAGCTTAGAATTTGTGTATTTAGGATTATAGAACCTAGGGTTTCATGTGACTCTTGGGTTGATTTATAATTTTCAATAAAGTTTCTATTCCTTCTTGATTCAATTATGTTGTTTAATTGTTGATTGATAATTCTAGAGTATCAATTTATGATATTATGCATGATGATTAAGAAATTGCATGTGTAATTAGATCTAGGCATAATTGGAGAGAATTACATGTATACTTAAAAATAAGATACATATTTATTCCGGGAAGTTAATTATTTGTATGGGAATTCATTATGCATTAATGCAATTCTGAGTTATATTACTAAGTGAAGAGATTCCGGTAAATAATTTAGGATTAGGGTTAATATACTTGAGAAAGGTATTAACTTTAATTGTGAATCCCTCCGGTCAAGAATAATAGAAACTGAATTGAATGTATTTTAAACGATCACATGTTAAACACTAGGGAAAATAATTCCTAAATACGTTATTAATTTCTTGAAGTCGTTCATAGTTTTATTTCTTTCTAAATTGTTTAATTAAGTCTCATAATTAGTTTAGTTTGTTAATTTCATTATTTTTAATTCATTCAACTCAATACGATTTTCCGGTTAGATAATAGAGCTAAGGTTAATATTAGTACTCGAAATCTCTGAGGGATCGACTCGGACTCACATCCGCTATATTAAAATTGATAGGTGCACTTACCCCATATCAAGTTTTTGGCGTCGTTGCCAAGGATTTTCAATATTAAGAACGCTAGTTACTTTATTACTTTGACCATTTTTTCTTTATCTTCTTTTGTTTACATTGTTTACTTTTATTACCTAGAGCTGCAATTGATTTTATATTTCTTACCCTTATAGTGCATGACTCGAAGCAACTCGAAAGATTTGGTAGAACTTGATCCTGAAATTGAGAGAACTGACCTTCAAAATTTGAGATCGCGACCTAGACAAATTGTGGCGACCATAGACAACGAGTCAATCGTTGAAATCAAAGAAGAAGGTAAAGAGGTCAACACTCAATTCATCGAGTAGGAAGATCCACCACATATGGCTAACAACGGGAATAAAGAAAATCGGACCATATCCGATTATTCAAGGCCTACACTTATTGGAGCTGACGCTAGTATCGCAAGGCTAACCGTCGCAGCTAATAACTTCCAAATTGCACCTAACATCATACAAATGGTGCAACAATATGTTCAGTTTGATGGTCTCCAAGATGAAGATCCTAATGCCCACATCTCTAGTTTTCTAGAGATTTGTGATACATTTAAAATCAACGGAGCCACGGATGATGCCATTCGACTGCGGCTATTTCCTTTCTCCTTGAGGGGTAGAGCAAAACAGTGGTTGAACTCCCTATCAAGAAATTCAATCACAACTTGGAATGAATTGGTAGAGAAATTTTTGGAGAAATATTTCCCACCTATAAAGACCGCTAAACTTCGGAATGATATTTCTTGTTTTGCTTAATTGGAAGCGGAGACGCTATATGACACTTGGGAGCGGTTTAGAGACTTGCTCAGGAGGTGCCCACGTCATGGCCTCCTACTATGAATGCAGATTCAAACCTTCTACAATGGTCTCAATTTATCCACGAGACAGATAATTGATGCATCCGCAGGAGATACTTCGAACACAAAGACACCTGAGCAAGCACAAAACCTAATTGAAGGAATAGCGATGAACAATTATCAGTGGGAAAGCACTAGAGTCAAGCAAAAGGCCATGGGAATTTATGAGGTGGACTTGACCACTGCTCTGGTAGCTAAGGTGAACCTATTGAGTAAGAAGATTGATGTACTCTCTGTTGGCCCTCAACAAGTGCAACCGGATGTAAGTGACTTTGGCATACAGGGTTATGGAGCACAAGAACAACTAAAACAGGTAGATTATCTAGGAAATCTACCCGTGCAACAAAATAACCCCTACAGCAACACTTATAATCATGGATGGAGGAATCACCCCAATTTCTCATGGGGAAATCAAAACCAAGGCCAGTAGAAGACCAACTTTGGCCCACCTAGATTTCAAAGACCATTCCCACCTCCTTTCCCTCAAGAAAAGAAGTCTAATGTGGAAGAACTTCTCACAAAATATATTCAAGGCAATGAGGCTCGCTTATCCAACATTGAATCCTCGCTGAGGAATCAAGAGGCTTCAAATTGCAACCTTGAGAACCAAATTGGTCAACTTGAGAAGCTAATCTCTGAAAGACCACAGAGAACTCTCCAAGGGAATACCGAGGTCAATCCCAAGGAACATGTTAATGCTGTGACCTTAAGAAGTGATAGAAAACTGCAAGTTGATAAGAAGGATGGTAGGGAAGTAGTTGAGAAAGAAGTGAAAGTCAACTGTAAGGAAGATGCAAAGCCACTAAAATCAAACGAAAGTATGGAACCACCGAAAGTGAAGGAGTACAAGCCTCCCATCCCTTACCCGCAGCGCCTTAAGCAAAGTTACACTAATCCGAATAAGGAATTTGGTAAATTGCTTGATATTTTCAAACAATTGCACATTAACTTACCTCTTGTTGATGTCATCTTGCAAATGCCAAAGTATGCGAAATTTCTAAAGGATCTTCTATTGAATAAGAGGAAGTTGGCAGAGCTTACAACTGTCACATTGAACGAGGAATGCTCAGCACTTCTCCAGAAAAAGCTGCCACAAAAATTAAACGATCTAGGAAGTTTCACTATTCCTTGTATACTTTGCAATTTGTTAGTAGATAATGCTTTGGCAAACTTAGGAGCCAGTATAAATTTGATGTCGTATAAATTGTTCAAAAAGCTAGGGTTATGAGAACCTAAACCAACGCACATGAGTCTTCAATTAGCTGATAGGTCTATCACATACCCTAGAGGCATCATAGAGGATGTTTTAGTGCAAGTAGACAAATTCATTTTTCCCGTGGATTTCGTTATACTTAATATAGATGAAGATATTGAGGTGCCAATCATTTTAGGTCGACCCTTCCTAGCCATTGCTAGGGTTGTTTTTTATGTTAGTGAGCATAAGTTGATATTACGAGTCAGGGATGATGAAATAGTTTTTAAAACTTCAGAGGCAACGAACAAATTTCTTAACCTAGAGGACATATGTCACAATGTTAATGCCACTAATGTCATTATATCTACATGTGTACAAGAAACGCTTGCCAAGGATTCCTCAAGTTATTGCTTGCAAAAGGGAGATGAAAATTTGGTGACCAACCCCAATTGTGCAAAATTGGTAACTCAAATAAAAGTTCATGAATCTATTGTGGACAAGAAGGGGGTTGATCAACTCCATAAGTCAAAGTATCCTAGGTTAAAATCCTTCAAAGAGAAGCCACCAATTTTGGAACCAAAACTGTCAAGAAATCATTTGACACATTCCTTTGTGGTGAAAAGTTCAAAACTTCCAATGACAACTGCATCTAAGGTAAAAGCGGACAAGATGAAGAAGTTTATGCTACATGAATTTAATAAGTGGCATGATAAGAAGAGAAACTATGGAAGTTATGCACCAATGAAATGGAATTGGCAAAGTCGATGACTTAAGGGCAAATTTACGCTCGTATGGAGAGTTCGAAAGCGAAATACAAGAGGAGTCCTATCTCCACCTGGATGAAGAATCATGAATGAGAAGACATATCCCGTCGAGCTATTGACGTTAACTATAACGCTTCTTAGGAGGCAACTCATGTCTAACCTTGCTTATACTTTAGTTCTTTAAGCTTATTTCATTTTATTTTTCTTTTATCTAACTTTGCTTTGCTTCTTTTATTTTTTTTCAATTTTCGTCATAGGCTTTTCCCTTTTAGTTTCATTTTTTTTATTCGTCTCTTTAGTTTTCTTTTTCTTATTTTTCTGGTTTAATTACTTTTATTTCTTTAAGTTTCTTTTATTTTTTAATTAAATTCATGAATTTAGGCTCTAAAAAAAAAACAGAAAGTTACACGGGCATGGGATACGATCGTATCCCAACCCATGTCCATCCAGGCCCCTTTAATCTGCCATACCCACAGAAAGTTACATGGGCGTGAGATACGGTCGTATCCTAACCCGTGTCCGCTCAGCCATATATGCGTGTCAACAGAAAGTTACACGGGCATGGGACACGGTCGTGTCCTAACCCATGTGCGCCCAGTATTCCTGACTGCCTACAGAGAGTTACATGAGCGTGGGATACAGTCGTGTCCCAGCCCATGTCCGTCCAGTTTTCATATGCGGGAACAGAAAGTTATACGGGCATGGGACACGGTCATGTCCTAGCCTATGTCCGTCCAAACTCCACACGACACACACAGAATGTTACACGGACAAGGGACACAGTCGTGTCCCAGCCCATGTCGTCCCAAACTTACACGATTTTGCACACGCCCGATTTATTTAAACTTAACACACCCTCTCACACACTCACAATCAAACATATCTTTCTCATATTCTCTCTTATTCTCCCTCTTCTCTCCACAATTCTTGCATTCCGCATTTTGATCCAAGTAAGTTTCCTAATTGATTTTGTTCTATCTTCCTCATGATTAGGCAGTTTAGTTATTTACAATTTTACTCTTATGTGTATTGGTTTTTCCATTTGGCCTGCATATTTCTTTTGATATTTCATAAACGCCATGCCTCATTGCCTTGTGTTTCTTGATCTTACATGCAATAATGCTGCCGCATCTAGTTAGATTTCATTGTGCTCTCTCAATTCCGAATGTTATTGGCTAATTTGCTCATCTTTATTCATTCATGCTAGTTAGAGTTAGCAATAGGAGAAAACAATTCTGAGTCATTTAGCGTCTTTTATATGTTGGGACGCTTGTGTTTCAACGATAATTGTAGTATAGTAGAATTAGTTGGATGCGTTTGCCATTTATTTCTTTTCCACCAACTAGTTTTCTAGCTGCACTCCACATGTTTGTTTAAATGCCCCAATGAGAATTCTGTTCACATTCTTTACTATTACTCTTATTTTCCTCTACCTTCTTCAACTATGTGCCACAAGGATGTGCGTGTTTGATTTGGATTGTTGATTCTTTTCAGGTATTCAAATGGCGAATCGAGCTAAGCTTACCGTTCGCCGAAAATCAAAATTTGCAGTATCCTCTTCATCACAATCAAGAGCAATAGTTGAACCACTAGCTACTCTTCCCCCGATGGAGCACCTAATACTCCAATTTAAGGAAGACTACCAGGTGCAACGATATCAATTACTTCAGAATAAGCCCTTTAGCGAAACCCTTCGGCTGGATTGGGATGTTATCGCTCAATTAGAGCTCACCACAGAAATGAAGGAGCTCTTGGATGGTACCATTTGGGAGCGCTTATTATCCTTTGAAGCTCCAATTTATAAAGAGCTAACCTTGGAGTTTTTGTGCACTTATAAACTTGATAAAGAAAGTGCTACTAGCATGGGCCCAAAACGCAAATTACACTTCACCTTGAGTGGCCATCCATTCCACATGTCCATTGCTCAACTGGGCAAATATCTTGGTCTATATGAAGAGAGACATACACGGACGGAAGAATTTCAACGTCTCTCGTGTCGTTTTCCTCGTGGCGTCACAACAGGGTCGTTTTGGAATGAGATTACTGTTGGCGATGCCTATGATCCAGCTAGGAGTAAGGCTTCTCAATTAGTCAGGCCTAAATATCGGGTTCTTCACTAGCTCTTTTCACATACATTAACAGGCAGAGGCCTTAGCACAGGGGTGGTGTCCAACAAGGATTGCCTCTATCTATACAGTGTCATTCATAAACATCCCATCAATCTCGCCATCGAAATCGCCGAACTTTTCAGCCATCAAGCTATCACTACACGTAAGAAAGGGCATATTTGCCGTGGCCCTTACATTACCTTACTAGTGCAGGCCCTGCGGACTAAGGTTGTTGCTTGGCCCTCACTTACTTTGATTAGCCAAGTCACTCCTATGCGCCTCAATTCATTCCGACTCATGAACCTCCTACCAATAAGACGTCAAGGTCGACACTCTCGCAATAGCACATCTCGAGGCCAGACGTGTTCAGCCAGCTTTGAAGATAAATTTGATTTGTTGCTGTCTGAAGTTCGTTATATAAGAGAAAGTGTGGATAAACTTCATATCCGCCAGGACAAAATGGAAAAATTTCTTAAAATGAAAGAGTCGGCTACCCATGAAGAGGAGAGTGAGGACGAGGAAGAGGATGATGAGGGTGGTGAGGAAGAGGCTGATAAGGGTAGTGCAAATAAGGTGGCTGGAGGAAGTGATGAGGATGTTGAGGACAGTGATGACGATGATGATGATGCTACGATGGCTAAGGCACCATCTGATGAGGAGGATGAAAAGACGGATTCTGATTCCTCTTCTTAGTTCATAATTTTTTGTGTTGTCTTTTGTTGGTCAAGGCTTGTGAACTCCGATATCTCTAATGATGATGCTTCTTCATTTTGCGCTTCTTCATTTTGCACTTCTTTTCAACTGGCAGGAAAGTATTAGTTTCTTTTCAGTACATATGTTTCCTTTTTCCCTATGCTACTTTTTCTTGCTACTATGTTTTTTTTTTTTAGTCGTACATTGGGGACAATGTACATTATTAAGTGTGGGGAAGGGATACATATGAATTTGTTACTGTTTAGGAGACCAATTATTCACATTTGACCCAATTAATTTTTAAGTTAACTTGCAATAGGTGATTAACTGGTATTAAGCCAAATCAACTGTGTCATCTTGATCATTATTGATCTTATTATACTTTACTAGAATTGATTAGTCAAATTTGTGGAGGGTAAAGTTACGAGTTACTTAGCTTAGGACTTTAAGACTTGAGATTGAACCAACATCACTAGTTGAGAATTAGTCATGGTTATTTTTAAATTTACTTTTATGTATACCTTTCTCTTAGAAATTTTAAGAGTCTTATAATTTTTAGCAAACAAACAAATAAAATTCTTCTTTTGAGAAACCCTTGAAAAATCAAAATGATTGGAGGTCAAAAGTAATAATAAGTATATGAATAGAAGAATTGGTAAGGATTCGTCTTGGTCCGTCAGAAGAGCGAAGTTGAATCCCAATGCCAATTCTAATGAAAAAAATTGATATGGATTGGTCTTGGTCCGTCAGAAGCGTAAGGTTCTTTCCCGCTATCAATATAAGAAATAAGTTGGTATGGATCGGTCTTGGTCCGTCAGAAGAGCGAGATTCTTTCCCTCTACCAACACAATTGTGCATTAAATAAGAGGATGAGTGGATGTAAAATGTGTTTATTTTAGATTATGGTGCTTAGTAAGATGGAAGAGAGAATTGTATACACTTTAGTCAAATGGACAAAATTTTTATGACTCTTTCTCGGTTGGCGAGATGTTAAATCTAATTTTTAGTTTAAGAATCCTTGGTTAAATGACTCGGGTAAACTTTGATTTTCATAAATTAACTAGTGAACTCTAGTATTAAGTATTGTTGGAGCATTCGAATATGGTCAGATGGAATTAGTTGACTTTATTATTGCAAGTTAGTTGAGAATGATTTTCTTACTTTTCTATTCTACGGGTCAAGTGTATTTGTTCACCGGTTTCCTAAAATAGTAATAAATTTGGTTTAGCGTTTCTTGTCCCGAAAGTTTGGTTTTGATTTATTTGCTTAAGGATAAGCAAATGCTCAAGTGTGAGGAAATTTGATAACTCTGATTTTAAATATATTTCATATGGTGATTTTATAGTATTTCCCTCATATTTTTGGTTTTCTTTAAAGAAATTGATACTTAATTGAGTAAATTTTTTATTTCAAGGTTTGAACGCGTTCTAGAATCGAAAACAAAGAAAAGGAATCAAGTTTCACTCAAATCGGAGTTGAATGAAGAAGTTATGAAGTTTTGAAGTTAAACAGTTTGGGACCTGGCCATGTCCCCAGGCTGTGTCTATCTAGAAAAATTTGCTAGGTGCAAAAAGTTACACGACCTAAGGACACGGCCATGTCCCAGGCCGTAGTTGGTGACGAAAACAGAATCCTTATAATACATATATAAAAGGATATCCAAGGGTTTAGAAAAGAGATAGTAGAGAAAACGAACGAGACACGAGAGAAGAGAAGAGACTTGAGGAGAAAGATAAGAAAAAGGTGAAAGCCATACCAACTTCAAGATTAGAGAGATTGTTCATCAATTAAAGGGGTTTTTTATGTTTTATTTTACGTTTTTGATGGAACTCGTTTTTAGATTCATTATGATAGCTTAGAATTTGTGTATTTAGGATTATGAAACCTAGGGTTTCATGTGACTCTTGGGTTGATTTATAATTTTCAATAAAGTTTCTATTCCTTCTTGATTCAATTATGTTGTTTAATTGTTGATTGATAATTCTAGAGTATCAATTTATGATATTATGCATGATGATTAAGAAATTGCATGTGTAATTAGATCAAAGCATAATTGAAGAGAATTACATGTATACTTAAAGATAAGATACATATTTATTCCGGGAAGTTAATTATTTGTATGGTAATTATTTGTATGGGAATTCATTATGCATTAATGCAATTCTAAGTTATATTACTAAGTGAAGAGATTCCGGTAAATAATTTAGGATTAGGGTTAATATGCTTGAAAAAGGTATTAACTTTAATTGTGAATCCCTTCGGTCAAGAATAATAGAAACTGAATTGAATGTATTTTAAACGGTCACATGTTAAACACTAGGGAAAATAATTCCTAAATACGTTATTAATTTCTTGAAGTCGTTCATAGATTTATTGCTTTCTAAATTGTTTAATTAAGTCTCATAATTAGTTTAGTTTATTAATTTCATTATTTTTAATTCATTCAACTCAACACGATTTTCCGGTTAGATAATAGAGCTAAAGTTAATATTAGTACTCGAAATCTCTGAGGGATCGACTCGGACTCACATCCGCTATATTAAAATTGATAGGTGCACTTGCCTCATATCAATCCCACTAAATAGCAACCACCAGGTGAGACATAAATAATATCTTCTTTTAATCGTACTGAACTATTTTGACTGGAGAAGAGGTCATAGTACAAGTAAAACCTATCCAAGGATAGTCCAAAGTGGTTTAGGAAGGATCGAAGATCTATTACACAAGCTTGGATTTAGTAGAAGAATGTTAATTATAGAAACTCCTCGAAACCTAGATTAAAGTAGACATAATTTGTTTAATCTAATGACGATTTAGACAACATCATGCGAACGGCATTTGATTTCCTACATTACACTCTAAAGGATTTCTTTTCTTTGTTTAACTAAATATAATGTAGGTTCTTTGTTACTTATTAAGCCATTATTTCACCCATACCCTCATAAACTTATGGCAGGTTACCAAGATTTTCTATTATGATGCTTGGGTTACCATTGGTAGATTTTGAGCTAACATGAAATGGATCCAAATCCAATCCATGAATAAAATTTTTATTATAGGAAAAGTGAGGAAATGTGGAAGATAAGCTTAGTTATGCATCTTACTGTAATTTAAGTAGGGCATTAACCCAAATCCCAGCTTTTCCTATAATAAAAATTTTAAGTATTTGGGTAAAATGTTATTTTTTAAGTATTGGTATATAAAAGCATTCAAATTGACTATGATGGTAATAGGCCTTAAGCCGTTAAAAGTAATTGGAATACACGACAAGACTGTTATTGCGTTCAAGAAATATGATAGCCTTAAAGTGGTATTAGAGCAAAATACTTAAAGAATAATATATACATGAGTATGATAATTGGTTATAAGATCATGGAAAAAAAAAGGAGAAAACAAGAAAATAATGATAATACTAATACTAAGGAATATAAATATTTATTCTAATTCCACTAGTGAATTTAGGGGATTTTATGAATTGTAGGGAATAAGAGATTTCCTAATTGAGGAATGGGAAGATTTTGATCATATACGAAAAATGAACCCAATTGATTATCATCCCCAACTCTAACTCTTGATTCACTGCTTAGTTGATCAAGGAATCTACTTTACCCTAAATGAAATCATAGAAAAATATCAAGAAACTATCCTCCCTTCATGGGAAGTGGCATAGAATGAGATGATGGAATAGTTTTAGGAACCTTTTGACTAGTATACTATAATTAATGCATTTAAGCAATTTTATCTTTGCTACACGGGATTTTAAGAAATAGTGGTTCTCATGACTCATTTTGTAGCCCAACTGGATCAAAATGTGACATATCTACCTAATATAGATAGTATTCCTAAAGGTTTTGGTTGGTACCTAGACAAGTGCTTTCATGTGTTATTGTCCTTTACATAATTGATTCCATATGTAGTCACTACCATGATCGACCTCACTGATAAGGTAGAAGAAACACTTGATCAGAATAATCAAATTGAAGAAAATAATGAAAACACACCTATGAAAGAGAAACAAGTTGAGATTGTTGATGGATAAAGACTATTGTTGTACTTAAGAAGCGTAACACATAGTTAAATATATTATACCTATCATAGATTCATTTTATCTCATTATCTCAATGAGAATGCTGGCTCTAGTTTCTTATCTCTTTGGCATATAATTTATATTCACAATATTAGCAAATTCCTTGAGAGGGGGTTTTGTATCTTAAATTTGTGTTTTTCAAATAGAATAGTTATTTAAGATGGTTAAACAAATAAAAGAGTGGTAGATGAACACATTTAGAGTTGTTATATAAATTCTCATGTTAATAGGGATACAATTGGACAGGTTGTTATATGAAATCCAACCCTTCCGATCTAATTAAAACCGCATTGGGTAATATCTTTTAGGGTTTTTCATAAGGTTTTGGGGATATGATTTAAAACTCTATAAAGTTTAAGATCAAGTTTTAGAATTATAAAAAAAAAAAAAAAAAAAACTTAATTGAAATCCGACCCAATAAAAAGTAGTATATAAATCAAAACATATGTTCTTAACTTACGCACCTACCCAATGCACACCCTTAAATAGTTCTATACTCTATAATACATCTAATTTTTAAATTTTATTTGTGTGCAAGTATAAGTCATTAAGTGTGATTATAGTCCTATCTAGCCACTTTTCACACTACCCTCTCCTTCATCTTGTTTAAACACTAAGTATCCGTACCTATAGAATCATCTAAACCTCATAAGAACCCATCCCTTGACCATATAAGGATAGGTACAATATCAAAAGGTGATTCCGATTTTATAAGAGCATTCCGAATTCCTTTCATTGCATCCCTACATTTCAACCATCCTTGATAAAGTTGACCTTATAATATTCACTTTTCCGCGTTGAGTGGAGGAGAGACAGAAGGGAAGGGGCAGTGATTTAGAGTCCCACGGTCTTTGAAAAAAAAAAAAAAATGCCACAACAAACAGATTATTCCAACACGGTTGTACTGGGAAAAAAAACCCAAATTGGTGAAAAAAGATGGGTCTTCCCTAATATTCACGCCAAGCCCACGCCCCGTGTCCCAGTACCAGTCCCAGTCCCATACTGAAATTGAGATTCTCTCTCTCTCTCTCTCTGAGCCCTCAGTCATCGACAGACTTTAGTGGGCCTGCTTTGTTGTGTTGATTCCACAACAGAATCACGAATGGCCAACAAAAAGTTTGAAGATAGGTCCAAAGCACCCCTCCTAAAAAGCAACGCTTATGTGCTCCCTTTTTAACCTTATTATGTCTACACTACTACACGCATCCCTTTCATTTTCTCTTGTGCTCCTCTTTTTCCTTAATCACTAATTACCCTTAGTTTACTCCATTCCACTATTTAAAATCTTACCAAACTCTTTCAATTTTTTACCTAACTCTACATTTATTCATTTTTTTTTTTTTTCTAATATCACCCAATTCAGGATTTTCTTGTTGCTCATACCTACTTCATAAATGATAACCCCATATATTTGTATTATATTGTCATTAATATGCTTATCAATATATTTGGCTAACTTCGTTATTAGTCTAAGGTAACTGAAATCGCTATACAAGTTGGTTTTGAAGAAGACGTCTCTCTCTAACCAACCCTCATCATGCATCGTGTAATTCTAACCCAGGATGCACTTCTTTTTTCCCCACCCCAATCAAACAGATGAAGTGCAGTGGAATAAGACGCATTTTATACATGAGTGGAAGCAACTTTTGGCTAAAGAATCAAATTAGCAATGACTAATCACACTATATAAACAAAAAAAAAAAAAAAAGGTTCCATTAATAAGTGCCACCAAAGTATAGGTTAAGAACCTTAGAAAAGAAACTTATGACATTTTTTAATATTGATTATATAATTGGTGAAAATACAATTTTATTAAAAGGTATTTGCTTTTTCTTTTTAATTTCTTAATAAGTACCTATTAGGTACTCCATCATCTATTATTGCATACTTGCAGAAACTAACCAAAGGTAAAATAAAAATTAAAAAAAAAAAAAAAAAAGAAAAGAAAAAAAACGTACAAATTATACAAGATTGATGTACAGTAACAAACCTTATCAAAAAAGCAAGATGCATTAAAAATTTGAAAAAATCTATTGAACATCTTTAATATCTTAATATTATTCTATAAGGTAAACAAAAAGAAAAAAGAGGAATTATGCGAGGGTGAAAGCATGGGGTAATCATGAAGTAGACAGATGCTTTATATGTGTACACGGTCAACTTAAGCCATTTGAACACGAACAAAGGTTTCTCGAAACCAATTTATGATTTCAATGTGAAGCTCAATCCTACTTTTGTTAAACATCATACATCACTTCTTCTTCTTCTTTTTTTTTTCTTTTTCCACAACATGCATATATATATATATATATATACTCTTCATCCATATATAGCGCCCAGCATACGACCCTAATTGTCTTTCCCTTATCTCTCTCTATATGTATTTATTCCTTTATCCTTCATCTTCAATTTTTGTTTTTTATTTTTTTTCTCAATAACTCAATATTACTTGTATCTGAATTCCAACAAATATCAATCCCATGTCTAGGAAAGTAAGCAACCGAGTAACATTCAGTCCAGACATCAATGACAAGCCTATAATGTTTCTCAAACAAAGTGGGTCTACTAATGGCATAGGCAGTAGACATAAGAATAAGGTCATTCCTGGTAGTTGGGGAATTAAGTTGCCAAAGGACTCGCAATTCTCTCCTGTGAGATTCCTCAGGAGCATTGGAGATAAAACTGCCCGGGTTTTCCGACTTGTATCCACAAGTAGGTCTTCCCGCAAGGTCTCACCATCGGCGAATTTGCTGCGGTCTCGATCATTGATAGATCAGTCTTCGGACTCTCATCGAGCTGAGGCTATAGAAGATTGCATTGAGTACTTGAATTATTCTTCGTCGTTGCAGAGATCAAATTCTGTTTCTAGTGCATGTTAGTCTTTTGATGGTGTTTTAGCGTGGAAATGGCAATTATGTAAAGGCTGTGCAGGAATTTGTGATTTATCGATCGTCTTCATGAACTAGAAATATCATACAAGTTAATCATAGCAACTTCTCCTGATGATTTCATGAATCGTATATGCATTTTTCTTTCTTCTTTTTTTTTTTTTTTTTTTTTAAAAATATTGTCAAGATTTATTCGGGTCCTAGCTAGAGCCAACGTTTAGCTCATTGGGCGATAGAAAACATTATTGCCTGAACCTCAACAAAACTATCAGCAGAACCGCATAGATAACGATCTCATTTTCAGTTTACAGTCTCTACTAAGGTTCGACACGCATGTAGAAGCTAGCTCCAGCATAAACACCTTCATCACGAAGCTCTTCCCCAATTCTCAAAAGCTGGTTACATTTGGCAAGACACTCAGATCTGCAAGAAGCACCAAAAATGAAAGTATCCACTGTCTCTCCACCATCCAGCCCGCTTGCACATCCTCACAGCTTCAATGCTTTCGGTCATAGAACTAATTTGAGTTACCTTAAGAAAGGCATGGCAAGTTTTATCGTTGATTGCCTTCTCAACCCTCTTGGGGTTTGTAACAAGAAGATCGTCTCCAACAAGATGAACCTGCTGACCAACTTCACAGGTAAGCTTGGAGTAGTGCTCCCAGTCATAGGATCTTTCAGTAGATACAATCGGATATTCAATAACAAAGGGTTTGTATTCATGCTTGAGTGCATCACCAGGAATCTTCTGTGATCCATCATTTTTCTCTTCCTTGAAGTCATCATGAATCATAATACGTTGTGATATTAGAATAAAGGTTTTAATTTGCTTCAAATACTGTAAATATTTCCTCCATTCCGTGCAGGCGACATGAAATATATCGGCCTCCCTAGCTTAGCTTCAAAAAAGAAAAAGGGAGATAGAGACTGAACTAGTGAACTGTTCAATTTTCAGAAACCATATTTTCTTTTGAGGAGGGGTGGACCAAGCTTACCATCATATCACTTTAGGCTACACATATACATGCATGTCTGCATGCATGTATTTATGTCTTTAATTAAGAGTCTGATCCAGATTGTATGACGGATTACAGAACACAAAAATAAGAGATTCTTTGGCATAATATTACTATTAACGTAGGCACATACCCAATTTAAGTAATAAAGGGGAATATACTAGTATTGGTCCATTGAAACTCTCTTCATACTTCTGGTTATATCCGAATTTCCTTTCCTTTGGATCATCAAACAGCACGAATGGTTAACGTTAACCCAGAAAGAAAATTAGTTCTAAGTGAAATTTGTACATATTAAAATAGGATAAAAATCAGCTTAAGTCAGCATGTGGGACATATGCTTGATCAGTTTTCTAGCTTAGCTTTTCCTGTGATTTCAAACTAATATTGTATTCTCCCAAAATCTTGTATGATTAATTTCCAGGGTTACACAGTTCAAAGCAACAGAGGATGATAGATGAGGCATAATCCGTAGGATGGCCGGCCACTCCTGACAATTGAGGGAATACAGACAAATATTCCAAAGAAAAGACATCATCAGAATCAGGACCACATCAGATAACAGACTTTTTCCTTGCTTTTGACTGCATGTTTTTTTACAACAGGAGACAGTTGGGGCACAAGTTGCAGAACCAAATTCCAAGCCTTCCATTGCTTTGTGGGCCGGACTAGTCTAGAAAAGTTTTAACGGGATAACAAATTTAAAGAAGATTTCAAATCAACACGCTGGCCATTACTAGGATTAACATGACAATGAGGAAGAGCTTTTTCAAAAGGGGACAGCCCCCATCAGGTTTTGTTTGCCATTACTAATAATTTAAGATATGAACCCTGTGTATACATAGCATCTCAGACACTGGGAAAGCAGAATAATGTCAACCAACATAATTAGGAATCCAAAGAGAGCTTCTCAACATCTGGCAAGCCATGGCAAGAAGCTTTCTTCATCTCCAGAGCCCTTTTATAAGGAGGAGCAATCGGGGGCTGGACGGGATCCAAGCTCCTATAGGTTCCATCAGCGTTTTTTGGCAGCGGATAGGACCTATCAGAGTCATACCCACTAAGGTCACCGCAGGCTAGAAATGGAATGTAGACCTTGTTTGCCCCCTCCAACCAACCACTGCTGCAATCTGACAGGAAAGAGAAGCCGAAATGAACTAACAGAAGCTGCAAATATTTATAGGAATCACACAATAACATATCATCATTTTCATTTACAAACTATTTTTTTCTTGCATCAATTTTTACGAGGAACCAAACAACTTTTATTTGACCACTTCTTGTTAGGTGCACTTCTTATCAAGTATAATCAGAACACTAATTTCAATTGCTAAACCATAGTAGCATTTATTTTCCTTGATTTTTAGAAGAAAGGGAAGTGTCATTGAGTCTGCCTATTCCCAGAATACATAGCCTTACAGAGGAACTATAATTATTAGTACCACCTTGTCATTTATGGTCATCCCAAATCGCCAACTTTCTGAAGAAGCTGCCTATTCTATAATTTTGAGGGATAAATAATTGGATGTACTCAGAAAAGTTCAGCCGATAGTTTGTATATAAGAATCTTTCAAATGTATACTACAATAAGCAGACAAAAGTCGCTACTTTTCCATATTTTACCTAGATCAGGTACTCCAGAGGGGCTCCCAACCTTTTCTAGAAGGTGATGCAAATCCTTTGGGTTAAATTCTTCAGGAGGAGAATAATTCTCACAAACTGCAAATGCCTCTGATATACAAAAGGAAAAAGGAATTTACATAACAAACAAAGATTTTACCATGTATGCTATAAGACATGTCACCATTTAACATAACTGAGATTATGATATGGAGAGTTTTGATATCATGTGCTTTTTCCAAATTGTTTCATCCAGTTTCTATACCATAGTAGCAGGCACAAACATCCGATATCAATATTCAACTCCTTTGGCTATAATAGACTGAGTTTCTACATGCCATTTTTTTCAAAATTTGATTCTTGGACTTCTCGTAATTAAACAAGCCTCTTACCGAACAGCTAATTCATGGTCAACCAAATATCATACTCAAACAAGGGAGATGCCTATTTTACCACTCCCATTGCCATGTTTAGTTACTGCAAGTCATCCAATTTAATGTGCAACTGAGCATACTTCCATTTCAGAATGTGCTAGTCTAAGGTTAATAATGGGGTAAAGGAATAAAATCTGGTTTAACAAAGTCTAGTGCTTGTGCATCAAAAAATTTAAAAGATAATAGTAATAATAATTAAAAAAAAAATTCAAAGTTTTTAAGTTGATGAAAATTCATCTACTTAAAATCTTCTGATTGAACTGAAGAGGAAATATTAAGAATAGCTTACAAGAGAAATATACTCTAGGAGGCTGTCAAGAATATAAATTTAATACAAAAAAGCAGCAGATACTTGAAAGGAAGAAAAACAACTAATATATAAATAAGAAAAATATAGTACTGTTTTTATAAGAACTGATACTTACCAATGCTAGAGTTGCGACTGCTTTTAGGTTTTGCAAATGTCACTATGGGAAAAAACAATTTCAGCTGCAAAAGGAGGAAAAAATAAGAATAGGAGTTTCATGGCACGATAAGCCTTGAAAAGTCCACATGGCAGCTGCACAAATATTTTTTTTTAATGAAATACAGAAAACTAGTTTCAAACTTGAATAGTTTTTGAATATTAGGGCACTTGTTTGGGCTTTATTGTATGTATCTTAAACATTTTCTTTCTGTTTAAAATCAAAAGTTTAGATAGTTTTTTTCATTTGCATCATACATTAGTTAAATTGAATATAATAAAAGTAACAAAAAAATGATTGTGAAGATGACTATTAATAATTATAAAAATGATGACATGGAAAGAGAGCATTAAGATGTGTAGATCGACTTATTTTTAAGATAAAGAGTCTTGGAAAAATAGCACGCAAATTTCATCTCTTTTATAGGAGTAGCTTAGGCACTTAAATTTGTAATGATGTATTTGTACCTTCATCTTTTTTGTATCTTTTGTTAGCTTTTTCAGAAAGCTAAAAAACCATAAAAAGCCCACCCAAGCAAGTTCTAAAAACTGTGCATTGCCATTCAGCAGTACAAAGGAGCAACCAAAAGCAGGTTGTCTGCTGCTTTTCATGCATACACTCCAGGATATAAAGAAAGCATGAGCAGGAAACCACCTTCATCTCACATATGAATGAAACATGAAAGACCATGAAGGGCAGTCTGATACTGAAGCTTAAAAGCAATACCAGTATGACAGGGACAACAAGAGCATCATAGAGCTCAAAGACATATTTGAAGGCTTACGAGCCCAAATTCAGTATCAGTTGAAGATGTAAAGGAAACATACTTACCTGGCAATAAAGGAGGCTCGTGTCTTTTCCCCGAAAAATTTTTGCGATAAATTTACCACCTTCTTTGAGTACATGAGTAACAATTGTTAAAGCCTACAACAAAAGCATAAAGCCCATTAAGCTATCTCATGCAGCTTCAATAAAATTTATAAACTTCGACATTTAACTTCTGGTCTATCAAATAGAGCTTTAAGTATGAAATGCATAAGTAAAAATCTTAAATGGAAATCTGACCAGAAGATGGAAAAAGAAGCTTAGCCTAATGAAATTGATATTTCTGTCAGACAACTACAACCTGACATTTATAACAAAAATTACATGACATTTTTATAGTGAACAGGTACATGCATGTGCACGCATGCGTGGGTCTTTGTGGAGATCATACCATATTCACATGAAAATATAAGCTATTTTCCAAATTTAAACCCCATGCTGAATGTGAGTACCCTGTAAAAGTGTACATGTTTTAACATCCAGAGGGTACGTCATTCCTTCTGATAAACAATAAATTGCTCAAAGTTTGTTAAACTAATTAAGTTTCAACAAAATGATGGTGCCTCAGATGAACAACTTACTGCTAGTATTAGTTGTGACTGAACAAACTCATCCATGTCATGAAGCCCAGTAACTGCAACCAGCACAAAATACAATATTTAAGTAAAATAAGAATGCACTAAATAACCTGAGGCAAGCCTAAATAGGGGGAAAATACAAATCTTACCATCAGGAGCACCATCACAAACAACCAAATCAGCCTTGCAACCATCAAAATGTCTAATAACCTGTATTCAGGAAAGACAAAAGGAGAAGAGTATGATGGTCATTGTCTCAGCAAATACTTGGCTGGACAAATAACAGGATAAAGCATTGCCCATATTCCAACATAAATTTTCTCTCTCTCTCTCTCTCTCTCTCTCTCTCTCTCTCTATATATATATATATATATATATATATATATATGCTCTGTTCTTAAATTGCTACGCTATCAATGTTAATAAGGCAGAACTGAATATTAAAATAAGGCTCATGAGCAGAGTGTTAAAAATCATCAGAAACTACATGCACATCACTATTCATGATAAAGTTTACATCAATGAGACCAGTGGTATAGAAATTCAAATCATGTTCTCCTAAAAACAAAGGGGGACTTGAAAAGGTGAATGAGCTAAATGATTATTGGGAAATGGGGATTGTTATTCACTCCCAGGCAATACATTAAAGAACTGCAATACATGATATCTTGATTTGCAGTTAGCACCAGTAATCAACAACCCAAGGGCAAAATGTTCCAGAATAAATCATGCTACTTTACACAGATATATAACCCAATCAGTTCCTCCATCTTCCATTCCATTACATATACAACTTAATCCAGAATAAAGGACTTACAGTTTCTGCTGTTCGGACATTTGTGATGTCACCCTGTACCTGGATAACTCCCTCAACCGGAGCCATGGGCTGGAGATCAATTGCCACAATAAGTGGGATATCACTCTGACTGCACATAATGATTTAATGAGATAATGCCACTATGCCTTTTCAAGGAAATCAACAATGAAACAAAATCATAAAACATTTAAATTTTTCAGCTATTTACATCTAATATTCCAATAGTCAGATAGAAAAATCTAAACTGAAAATGATGGATATCAGAGTACATTGGAATAAGCAGCAACCATAACATCTAAGGAGGCTTGTCCACCAATCCTCAGATTGCTTGACTGAAGTGACCCAGCTTTTGCTCCAATTGACGGAACTTTATCAAATATGATCAAAGGACTGAACCAGACCATCTGTCATCTAGAGACTCTATTTATATTCTATGCAACTAATTGTTCACAACCCAGGAGATATTATCAATTATATTAAGGTTTATTCTCTCTCATTCTTAACAAATGTTATAGTGGTGGCTAACATTGATTAATTTAGATACCATACATCATAGTGATTTCTATATAATCACAGCTCAATTTGAGATACACCATGTAATATCTAACATAGGTCGTCCAAGGTTCAATTTAGAATTGATGTGTCATATTCAATCCAAAGTGATCCACATTCAATTATATTTCCATTATTCTTTATCAATTAATAATCCTTAAATAAATTTAAAAAAAAAAGAAAGGAATCATTATCAATATCATAGCACATCATATACAACATAGTATTAGAATGAAGGTTCAACATCAAGAGTTGTGGACCTTTTTTATCCTTTTTGAGGCAAGCTTAACTCCTGTAGGAACTCTGAAGTAGAAAAAGATGAATGCTTTTCACACATGATGTATAATTCAAGACAAGGTAAATTGTGCAGTCATTGAAGGGATTGGAACTAATCTCATGTGAACATATATGGTGGAAAAATTACTAGCATTAGATTACCCCATTGGTGGATTTATCCCAAAGCCAAGGGCATGGTTCAAGTTTCATAAGAGGTCCAAGTAAAATTTTCTGTTGGCAGATGTAAAAATGATATTTCATATGATCTGATTCAAAAGTATCTATCATCCACATATGGGATGTCCTTGGAATTTGAACATAAAGTGGTTTACAGTAGATTAAAGAGAACATATTCTCTTCTCAAGAATTGTAGTTGAATGGTTGGTTCTAATGCTTATGGAATTAGAAGAGGTGTGACAAGACTAGGGGTACGAAAGACCATACACAATGGTGGATATGGTATACATGAGGAAAACGCAAATGAGGTGCAACGTGCAAGTTGTGCTTCCAAAAGATATTGTGAACACACCAACGCACATAAGCCAAGAGGTCATGAAATACACAAAAAGAGAGGAAGATGCTGGTAAAGATATCGGAGAGATTGAGCTAACAACTTTAAGAAGAGAGTAAAGAAGCTTGTTCATGAAAATGATCCATGCATTGAGAAGGAAAAGACCCAAGTATATAACTTTCCGAAAATCCACAATGTGGATTTAAGGACAATTTCTAAATAGCTCCAGGGATATGATGTAACTCATGGTCAATAAGAAAGAATAAGTTTGTTATTATTGAAATTCAATTGAGAGTTCTTAACCATCAGCTGGTTGTTTCCATATTGTTCAGGGATTAGATTCAAGGGTAAGTCTTCACCAGCCCTATGATATTGATAGATATCAAAGCACAATTGAAACTGGGATCAGCAGCAAGAACGACATTTAAGGAGGTCAGTTGGTCAACGAAAGTGCTCAATTTTCACTCCATTTAACCAAATTTCATCAAATATGATCATAAGTCCATCAGTGGTAGGCTGCACTTAATCAAACTTAAAGCTTATTCTGATATATTATTTAGTTCCTATCTTTTGGTTAATTGTTATTACTTTTATGCCCTCAGTGTTTTCTAGAGACTATATTTATATTCCATTAAACTAATTTTTCACAACCTTGGAGATATGAACCACATAGATTATTTTAGACCATGCATCACATCAATTTCCATATAATCATGGATCAACCTGAGATTATTGCATTATGTCTAGTCATACGTTGTCTATATCCAACTTCAAATTGGTGTGTCATATAAACTAGTGGGTTGTCCCTATCCCATTTTCTTTAAAGTATTCCTTATTAAATAGTCCCTCCCCCAGCAACCCCCCCAAAAAACCAAGGGAGGGGGTGGGGGGCGGGGGTAAAAATTTTACCAATATTAGAGCAACCCTGTGAATCTCTAGGCACACAAAGTACTGTAAATTTTAGATATTTATCAAGGAGACCATGCTTTTACATTCATTACATATGGCCAAAACATAAGTCTAACATTTGAAGCACAAGATATGTGAAGCTCACCTAACATATCTATTAAGCCCATCAAAGTAGGTTCAAAAAAGATCTAAACTGTTTATATTGGTATATGCAAGAATAATCTTAGCACATCACTTGTATTTTTCTCCCAATCATAAATCCCAATCACACTTTAAATCACACTAAATTCATCCAGATGAAACAAGATGCAGCTTTTGAAGAATTTGCCTCCCGCCTTGGTGCACAAAACTTGATTTTTTTTACATTCCAACAAGTGGCTGCATATTCAGACTTTTGGAAAGATTCATATTATTTATTTTCTTCAAGGGGCAATGGGCATCCAATATTTTTGTATATGTTGAAGGTGAATTGAAACTAATAGCATAGCTCAAAACATACATTATCTCCAATTATTAGCAAGTTTGTTAAAGGCGAAAAGTGCACTCAAGGCACAATGTCTTAAAATTGCTTGAGGTAAGAAGCAAAAAAAAAGTACTCGCCTAAGTGAAGCGAAGCATAAATATTAAAAATTATAAAAAATATTTTGATTTACAAAACTATGAACATTAATATTCAATAAACAAATATATTTCTATTAAACTACTAACAAAAATAATTTAAATAAGTCAAATATAAGATAAACACCATGTTATATCAATTGTTTTTCTAATCAACATCAAAGTATTAAAAAAATTTTATCATATCAAGCACAATATATATAAAGAGTCGAATTAAAAATTTTGAAAAAACTATTTTGGTTTTTAATTTTTTATTTTAATAGTTTTTGTTTCACTTTTGGGGAAAAACACAAAGAAATAAAGAAAATCGGACTAAAAAAGCATAACCTTTAGCACCACATATACGATAAAGATAAACTCTCAACTAACATTATATTATTAAGTTTTGTTTTGGCACATTTACTATCTTACCCTTCTATTATTTTTCAAATATGATCATTATATACCATAATGTGCTTTTAAATTTTTCCTCTTTGGCAGCTTTTTCTCCAAGCGAGCGGCTTAACGCTTTTGTGCCTTGCACTTTGACAACCAAGGCATGCGTTTTAGTGAACACGCTTTGCCTTGGCATCCGCAAGGCACATCCTTGCGCTCACTTTTGACAACATTGACTATTAGATAGTTAGAAGGCAATGGAGACATGCTAAGTCCATAATTTTTGTCATGCCAAACAAATCTGCAAAAGTATACCCACTGTCACAAAAATGGAGCCCTTGAAAATGTGAAACTAGTTTCTAGCACTTTTTTTTTTTTTTTTTTTTGGGGGGGGGGGGGGGGTGTGGTGTGTGGGGGAGAGGTGCAGTGGTGGTGTGGGGTTGGTTGAAGAAACAGTTAATGAGAAATTCACTCAGAGCTTTTGAAGAAAAACTATGAAAGAACTACGGTTGGTGAAATCTTAATCATGAGTATATGAAATTACCTAGACTCAGGTGAAAGCTTCACTGGGAGATACAGTTTGCGACTCAAAACCTGCCCATGTGAAGTAGGTGAGAAAATGTCAATACAACGAAGTAGTTGATGTAATTTAGGTATTGTGAAGTCAAGTACATAGGTCTAAAAACAACAAAAGTTTCTATAGAAGAACAAAACTTAACTCTTTCACTGCCAGAATGAAAATTGAAATCCTCAAAGCGGCTTTTTATGTAGAAAAAAATGTATTGAAAAAAAATAATCACGATGCAACCAATAAAATTTTTAATATCACAGCAATGTGCTGAAATTAATCCTAAGCAAAACTGACTTAAGGAAGCATGTCATGGGTTGTTTTATTTTTAATGGACCTTGCAATCTCATGACCATAGACAACATCAGATTCCAGGACATCTTACAAAATTATTAAAAATCGTAGTACATGCGGCAGAGACAATTAAAACACAGCAGTCACAGGCCCAGTGAAGAAAAAATGCCTAGTCTATCAAGTAGTAATAAGAAATCCATTTCTAATTATAACTTAGATATAATTTATTCCCACACAAAATATGTGCCAATTAGTGGAAATGATGTAGAGGAGTGTGTGTATGTGTAACCTCAAGTCTGCTTAAAGGTCTTAAACACTTGTCAATCTCTCTGCCATGTAATGATTCATGTCATCAAATAAATGCCTTGTCCTTCTCTGGAATTCATATTCAAACATGCCATTTAGCATAACTAATTTGAGCTAAGCAGATAATCAAATTTCCTTTGTCTCATTTAGCATTCTGAACTTCATGGAAATGACAGATAACAAGTGTTGCCTTAGCAATGTACTATTCTACATGCACAAAGTTTGAGCGCCCATGTATACAGGGGAAGAATATGTAAAATTATTGTACAAGCAAAAAGTAACCTATTGATTTAAAATATAATTAAATAAAATGGCAACTAATAACTAATAACCAGATGCAAATTCAATCAGAAAAGATCGTCGGACTACAACTTTCCATTATGTACAAGCAGGCTCCAAATTCAAAGTGATGCAGAATATTTCCAAACATCTTGTCTAATTGGCCCTCTCATTTCAATTCACTTTGGCATCTAATTTTGTATATTCAATTTGCATCATTTATCAAGTTTGCCTGAAAATATGCTCTATGCAGCATCCAAATTACTTTTTTGTTATAAAAAATTAAATAAATAAAACTGTAAGCTTCTAAATAATTATATCACATGACTATTAGGAATGATTAGCACCTGACTCCAACTCCCAGGGGCAGCACATAAATCTACAACACGCTTCACTCCTGCAGTCAAGCATTATTTATTAGCTATTAGAGTCACATAGCTCTTTCATGTATGAAGGTGGAAACTGTCATTGATCAGTACAATCACAAAGTTCATAGAAACAGAATAACTTTGCATAAAAAACGAGATAAATGTTCAATATTACCTCTTACAGTAACTTGTAATATTTTGAAGTAAAAACAGGATACGAAGCATAGCATGATGTAGATACCAATTGAAGGATGTGAAAGTACGGAAATTATAGCTGAGCACTTGCACAACAGACTTTCTTAACACCACGAGCAATATTAATATCTTTGAGGTCTCCCATCAAAGAAAAAGGGCATATGAGCAAGGTTAATTACCAGACTGGATCACTTTGGCTTCCAAAAGATACCTTTTTCTTTAACTTCTCAGCCTATCATATTTTGTCCATTCTTAACTGTACCTTTCAAATACTTAATTGAACTATGGAGGTGGAGTTGCAATAAACACAAACTCCAAAGACCAGTGTGTTAGTGTGTGTGTGTGCGCATGTGTGTGTGTTTGTAAGAGAGAGAGAGAGAGTATTTTAATACCTTCAAATATGTTGAATTCCTCATCTATCTGAAGAAGCTTGAATGCACTTCTAGCACGCCAACCTTCTTCTTTTGCTTTCCTGTAGTATATGTCCTGCCAAAGAAATGTAGCTGAAACCTACCTAACAGCACATTGCTATCAACTAACAGAAACGACATCCTAAGCAAAACACACACCCTTTTATCTCTGGAAGCTTTACCCATATCCAAAAGATGTTACTGTTAATTCAGCAAGTGATTCCTGAATTCAAAATTAGCAAGGGAAACAATTAAGAAGTGATTGAAAAAAACAAACATAAATAATACCACCGACGATCAAATTCAAGTCTCCACAAGCAGTTGCCTCCACAGGTCTTTAGTGATATTATTGCTAATTAATAATGCCAAGCACAGACAATATCCAAACAGATGGAATTGAGAGGTACACAAAACTTCTCCATAATGAATAGACGGGATTTTCAACAAACAAGAATGAGAAGTCCATATGAGTTCTGCTAATTTAGTTCCACGAGGTATGGCCATGTCAAACAAAAACAACTATGAAAGGCAGTTCAAGGCGGCTAGAAATCGCATTAGTCTTCTTTACATATGATAGCGGTTAGTAGCATACTTTCTACTCAGCTATATTATACATAGGTAGCATTCAGCGGTTCAATCAAATTCTTTAGAATCATGTAATCATAAAATCTGCATTGGCTCGATTAGACTGTAGTAGCTACAACAGTGTCCCTCAGTCCGTAGTGTATGCTAATGGAAAATGAAAGTCACCTTTTTTTTCTTTCTGGGGAAAAGTGTGAATCTTCGATAGAAAACAACAGTCGGATTCGATCGTTTGAAGGAAGTGCAAAACTATGACAGAAACTAGGGATTTCATTATCAACTACGTCTAGCTATCTGCTAATGTGAAGAATTCATTATGCTGAACGCTAATTACATGACATGGTATCCGAAAAATATAAGCCAACATAAAAATTAAAAAAAAAAAAAAAAAGTCAGTGAGGAATTTCATCGAACACTTTGTAAGTATGAGCAAAGTTAGACTAAAGGATGGATGAGGATTTGAAACAACGCACTTGTTTGTTTTACCCACACATATATAGTGTCCCCACAGGCTGCTGCTGCTGCGATGATGACCAAATCGTAGCGCGAAACCTGCTGCAACTGCCAATGCCATAGTAGGGGGATTCGCTGTACTCTTTTTCGGTTCGAGTGAAACAACGTCCATGGGCCCAAGGCCTTCCTATAATAAGTTGGGCTAAATGGACCGAGCCTAAACCCCGACCCAGAATGGCGGAAAAGAAAACAGAAAAAGAAATGGAGAGTCGTATTCTATTTCTATCCATATATATTTGTTGACTTTACATTTCACATTTTTAATATTTGAAACATTTCGTTTAGATAACCCTTTGTCTACAGCAGATTCCTAGTTTGACAATCCTTGATTAAATTGGATAAGCGCATTGAAAATTTTTTAATTTTTCGCACATTCAATGGTCCTAATAAAATAAATTTATTTTAGAGGGTATTCTACTAATTTCATCAAAGAGCCTTTAATTAAATAAGCTTAATCTTCATATAGGTAAGCAGGGATGAGCACATATGTGAACTAGAAGAATATGGCTTTGAACACTCTATACCTTATTGCAACGTAGTCAAGAGAAGAAAACAAAAGCATGGAAATGTAATACGCGGAATGATCTGTGTTAGTTAGAAAGTTCATTACAAGTAGTGTTTATATACAATGATGGAACGAATGATAAGAAGACAAGTGTAGAAATAAAAACTATACACGTGTAACTATACTATAGATAAATAAAACACCTATATAATAGCTACAACAGAACAATAGTAGCTTCACTAGTCAACAAGTCATCAAGTTACTAGTAATTTTCACATTCCACTCCACCCTTGGAAGATCTACAACTTCCGAATGAGAGGGTACAAAAAGAAGATAAAGAAAACTAGAGGTAATGTGGTCGCAAACAAAATTCACATCAATATCGATGTGTTTTGTTCGACCATAGAGACAAAAATTGTTAGCATTTAACAATGTAGACTTATTGTCACATGAAAGAGGAACTGGAAAAGAAACAAGAACTTGAACATCTCAAAAAATAAATGAAACCTAGAACAACTCTTTAGAAGTAACAACTAAACTACGGTATTCACCTTCTATTAAGGATATTGCAATTGTGGACTGTTTTTTGGTTTTCCATGAAATAAGGGAGTCTTTAATAAGAACATAATAACCAGACACCAATTTCCTATCATGAAGTCAAGAAGCCCAATCTACATCGAAAAACCCTCTAAGAACCAAATTATTAGCAAAGGAATAAAAGAGTTCTAAAGAACAAGACCCTTTCAAGTATCGTAAAAGATAAAATAAGGTAGTTAAATGAGGTCTCCTAAGAGCTGACAAAAATTGATTAAGCTTGTAGATGGCAAAAGCAATATGTGGATGTATCAGAGTGATGTAAAGCAACTTGCCAACGAGATGCTTATAAAATGATGGATTAAGAAGGAGATCTCCTATAATATTATCCAAATGCAAGCAAGTAAGCAAAGGAAAAGGAATTGGTTTAACACCATGTCGAGCCTAGTTTTTTCCTCTCGGGTAAATTAGTCTTCTTTAAATTAATCGATATCAAACTCTACGCATTTAATACTTATCATTGATTAAGGTTTAAAGAAAACTAGTTCTTTTAACTTTAAAAAACATTTTAGAGTTGTCACCCGATCAAAGTCGGGAAAAAAGAGTTAAGTTATAACCAATTTGGTGAATTGATCATAACTTAACTACTGATTTTTTCGATAAAACCAATTTTAAAACGGTTTTAAAACTAAAGATCTAAATCCGAGAGCTATCTTATTAAACCCTAAGCGAGTATCGCTTTTTTAACTTCTTGATATTAATTTCACTTTTCAAAATTACCCTTCAAGAACAAAACATCTAATATAAAGCATCTAAAAAAGGATAATTGAATTATTATTTACAAATATGGAAAAAAAAAACTTCCTATATTTTAAGTCGTCTCATACTTGCGTACAAATGCCTACTTATCTATTATTTAAGATCAAACTTCCATAATTCATTAACAAAAACTTTAGCAGGTCGATTAATTTTAATTCTAGGAAAAGATCGGGTTTACATTTGTATTCAGTTCAAATTATTTAAGGAAATTTTCTAAGGGTCTTAATTAGAGTTTTATTTTTGAAAATTCTAAAGTACCCCAATTTGGAAAAAGGATCGAATATTTTTATTTACTTTTCGAAAGTTGATTTTCTAAGTGATTTTTATTTTCTAATCTACTCATTTTATTTTTTTTATTTTGTTGTTCTATTTTATGATTTTTTCTTATTTTAGTTTTAATCGAGGAAAATAAACTAACTAAACTACTCTATCTTTTTTCTTTTCTTTTTCTCTTTTTCTTTTCCTTTCTCTCTTTTTTTTTCTCTTCTTTTTTATTCTTTCTTTTGTTTCTTTTTTTAATTTAATATTACGTTTACAAATAAAATAAAATAAAATAATTAAATAAATAAAGGCAGCAAACCAGGTCGATTCCGGTCGGCTTAAGTCTTCTCCAACAGTCATAGCGGCAAGGCATACTTTCTAAATGTTTTAGGCACCGAATTGAATGGGAAATAGCGTTTCTATGAGAATTTTATTGGGAAATAAGGGGGTAAGCCAAGCGCCTCGACCTACCGTGGGGGTTTAGTGGTATTTGAGAACACAATCGCCACTTAGTGGTGGTGGTTCGACCATAGAGGGGTTGCTGGGGTCTAATCAAGTGTTAAGTCATAGGGTTTTTACTGTAATGAAGCTAATGGAGGCAGTGGGTTCGGTTGAAAACCATCGTAGAGTAGTGGTTTTAGAGTGAGAGGATGAAACTCATGAGTTAGAGAGAGAAAGCTCATATTCGAGCTTGTATGGAGTGTTTTTTTATTGAATTTCTTGTAACAAAACGAATTCTCATCCCCCTATTTATACTTGTGCATGCTCAATTTTAATTGGAAACGCATTAAATTGACCACAATCAAAGTTTTGTGTTAATGGGTAATTAAGTTTTTTTTTTCTTTCCAATATCAATTTTGACCTCTTCAATGTACGAATGTAGACAAGTTTTTGGGCTCAATGCATACTACTCTAAGTGCTCTTTAAATTTTTGCAATCAATTTGATAAAATCTCGTTAAAAAATCAGCTCAATCGGATCAAGAAGTGAAGAGATCGCGCTATTTTTTCCTTCTTTTTCTTTTCTAATTGTGTAAATCTAGGCTTAAAGGAGGAGATGGTGGCACACATAGTGTGCCTTGCCAGACCTAATTCTTTTTTTTTTTTTCATCTTTTCTCTTTTTTACTTTGTCTCGTCTTTTCTTTTCTTTGTTTCTCTTTTTTTTTTTAAAAAAAAAAAAAGTAAAAGGCACTTTTGTGCTCGGATTGAATCGAACCCATGACCTTTAGTTAAACTCATGTCAATTGTTCAAATGCTTATTCGTTAGACCGTTAATCTATACTTTATTTGTATGTGCAATCAAATTGTACATATAAATAAAATCTACCTAGACTAAATTTGAATCAAAACCTAGGCCCAACACCCATTTCTAAACTTAGTTTAAATTAAAAAAAAAAAATCTATTCTATTAAAATTATTATTTATCTATATATTTTAAATTCTCTATTTTTTTTTTAATTTTTCTAAATTTCTTATTTTTGGCTTCTCCATAATTTTCTCCCTTTTTTGTATTTTTTTAAGTTTCTTTTTATTTTTTGTTTTTTCCTAAATTAGGACCTTTTATCTTATCCTAAAAATTCAAAAATACAAAATAAATAAATAAATAAAAAGGGGAGAGGCAAAAATGAGATATCTATAACTAACCTACTTTATGGTGAAGTTTAGGTAAAACTTTACCACAAAGATAAAATAGATGCTATTTTTGCCTCGAGGATGACTTTAACTTAGGAAGCGCAACAACCAACTAGTTATCCTAAGTGCTTCCTAAGTTTGATTCACTAAGGATTTGGTGAGAGGTGAAAGGTTTAACATCTTAGGAGTTGGTTGGAAACATCATTTGAAAATTTGGTCGTGCCCTTCTAAGTTAACTAACTTAAGTGAGAGTGTTTCTAAGTGACTAGTAACCCTAAATTGGAATCAATTTAAAAAACCTAGCCGTGCTCTTTTGAGCTCATTAACCTAGGCAAAAGCGTCTCTAAAAAACTAGCAACTTTAAGCTAGAATTGATTTGGAAAACTTGATCATGCTTTTCTAAGCTCACTACCTACATAAGAGCGTTTCTCAAGGACTAACAACCCTAAACTGGAATGGAATTGGAAAACCTGGTAATGCTTTTCTAAGCTCACTAACTTAGGCAAGAGTGTCTCTTAGGGACTAGTAACCTTAAACTGAAATCGATTTGAAAAGCCTAATCATGCTCTTCTGACCTCACTAACCTAAGAAAAAGCATCTCTTAAGAATGAGTAACCCTAAATTGGAATCAGTAACCCTAAACTGGAATCGATTTAGAAAACTTGGTCATACTCTTCTGAGTTCACTAACCTAAGTGGGAGTATCTCTCAAGGATTAGCAA
The DNA here is from genome assembly GCA_024138015.1 of Lumnitzera littorea. Classification (NCBI taxonomy): domain Eukaryota; kingdom Viridiplantae; phylum Streptophyta; class Magnoliopsida; order Myrtales; family Combretaceae; genus Lumnitzera; species Lumnitzera littorea. The sequence continues at coordinate 54,386,324 of JAMXBB010000002.1, forward strand.
CCCTAAGCTAGAATTGATTTTGAAAATCTAGTCATGCTCTTTTAAGCTCACTAACCTAGGTAGAAGTATTTCTCAGGGATGAGCAACCCTAAGTTAGAATCGATTTTGAAAACTCGGTCGTGCTCTTTTGAGTTCATTAACCTAGGCAAAAGTGTCTCTCGAGGACTAGTAACCCCAAGCTAGAATCGATTCGAGAAAAACCTAAAAGTGCTCCTCTAAGCTGACTATCATAGATGAAATGAGTAAAACACTCCTTGAGCTAGCTAAAACCCTTAATCGAAACCTAATAGTACTCCTTTAAGCTGACTAACCTAGATGGAAGCATCTCTCGGGGACTAGCAATCCTAATTTAGAATTGAAAAAGCGCCTTATGGGCTTGCTTAAAACACCTTATAGGCTTGATGTAAAGAATCACCCAATGGGCTTGCTTAAAACACCTTATAGGCTTGATGAAGAGAATCACCCAATGGGCTCGCTAATAACTTAGTGAAGAGAAGTGCCCTATGAGCTCGCTAAAAGAGTTAATGAAGAAAAGAAGTGCCCTATGGGCTCGCTCGAGAGAAATTAGTAAAGGAAAGTGCCCTATAGGCTTACCAAAAGGATCGATGAAGAGAAACGCCCTATAGGCTTAATAAAAGAAATTATTGAAGAGAAGCACCTAGTAGGCTTGTTAAAAGAAATCTTTAAAGAGAGTTTGATGAATGGGGAGGAGCTTTGAGATGGAAGATGGGACAACGCTTTAAGAGCTGGCTCACCTTAAAAGAGATTAAAAGAGGAGATAGTGCTCTAAGAACTGACTAGAACCCTAAAAAAAGAAAAGAGAGGTTAATGCTCTAAGAGCTGACTAAAATATCAAAAATGAAAGACGGGATAGCCCCTTAAAGGTTGACTAGAACCTTAAAAAGAATAAAAAAGGAGTTAACACTCTAAGAGCTGACTAGAGCCCAAACAATAGTGAAAATGTGAAGTGAGAAATTTGTCTGAAAAACTACCTAATTTGAAAAATATTTACAGACAAAGAACTTAGTGAAAACCATGTATGACAAAAAAGATATTAGGGACAATCTCCTTCATTTGGAAAAAGTGAGAGTGACCAGACTATTGTGGTCAACTTTTTGAAATTAGATGATGTGGATTGAAAACTTAGCCACTTAGGCCGATATGGACTTAGATAAAAGATTTGTAACAAGCTTTTACTTTCTCTCTTCTTTTTTGTTTTTTTAATTTTGCTAACAAGTAAAGAAAAACCCTCTCTTAATAATCACATGGGGCCTCTTATGTTCTCCCTGACCTTGATACTGAGCCACTTAGTGAGGCTTTATAATTTCAAACACCCTTATTTTTAAGGAAAAGGTAACTCATGACTAATTTAGTCGAATAGGACTTCCTTACAAACTTTCGATCCAAATTACACTCTTGACTACAATCCCAAAATTGTAATCCATTTTGCATGTGATATGTCTTGATCAATCAATTAGGTCTTTTTCGGTTCAACATTATGAATTTGGGCTTTTGGTTCAAAGGTCTCAAGAAGGACTAATGAGAATGCCTATTCTAAAATTTTATTTATTTAACCCGAGTGTACATATCAAGAACCTTTTAGGAAAAATAAGAAGTATGCTTGCCCCAATTTCAAAAACAATTTTTATTAAAAATAAATTATCCCTCAATATCAAAAGAGCTTTTCTAAGTAAGGGTGGTATTACGAGTGAGAAGGTCATGTGTTTGTGGCTAAGGATGTATAAAGGGGCTTTATGTCTTGCGATTAGGGCTCATGAGATTTAGAATAAACATAAAGGCTTTGTGTTTCTTGAGAGTGTTTGGGCTTTAAGTATGGGCCTTACATTTTCTAGGCTTTTTTTAAGGAATGAGTCTAAAATGTCTTCACTCCGATGTCACTCAGCTCTCAAAGTGTTTTTTTTAGAGGTTAGTGTATAGGATGGAGTTCACCTTTTTTCATTCTAAACCTTTTAAAAGTGAGTTACCGATTCCTTAGGAGGGGATTTATTTGCCCAATGTTAATAACACTACGATCACTCAATTGAAAAGGCAATAAATAAGATTATATTATTCCAACAATTACAAAGCTATTAAAAAACAAACTTTATCGAAAACAACTTGATTCTTCTTTACCCCTGCTGTAAGCATCTAACTACTTAAGACAACTTATGAGCTTATTAGAAGGCATTGGCATACTTAAAAGAAATGAAGCTTTAGGCAACTTAGTTAAATTACCCCCATGACTTGAAGATGGACCGACTTGTTGTAGCTCTAGTTGAATGCTTAAATCTTGTTCTTCAATCTCCAGCATTTTTCAGTGGAGTGTCTCTTCTAACCTATATGATAGTCGCATCATGCTTCTAGGTCAAAGCTATATGGTTTGTAATTTGGATTAGAGGCTTCACAAACTATAATCCTTGCTTCCTTTAGATGATGAAAAATTTGGGTCATTGAGATTTTCGATTGAGTGAATTGTCTCCTCTAAGTCCTTTAGGTTTGTTTTTTCTCACTCCTCCTTAGCTCTTTTCTTCTTAGGCCTCCTTCATTATTTAGACTTACCGACATTTGATTAATATTGAACGTTAGGCGTTGAAATCTTCTAAGTACGGGGCCCATCACTATTTTTAGGTCTATAATGCTCTTTTGTATCATAGCTACCTTTTCTTCTAGATTTGAGTCTCTTTTCTAGGTTTGAATCTTGAGATATTTTGAGAGTGGTGATTATCAGAAACAAGATCTACTACTATTGTGCCATTTGATGTACTATCTTTTCTAAGGAGGCGATCTTGTCATTAGCTATGTGAACCTGATTGAAAGAATTCTTTACCAGTTAGCGACTTTTCTTTTAATTTTTTTTCTTTCTCTTTTTTTTTAACTTTTTTTTTAGTAAGAGAGAAACATAAAGTTTTATTTTACAAAAACTGAAAAAATCTAAATAAAAATGGCGATTTTTTTGAAGATCTATTTATAAGTTTGTGATAATTATTTACATTTCCCCAAGGAAGAGAGAATGAATGGTTAGGTGAGTTTTATTGAAAAACTATTTACAAGGAAGGAAATGCTAAAGAATGAAAAACAATAAACTAAAGAGAAAAATTATTATTTTGAAAGATCAGAGTATAGAAAACAAAAGGAAGGGAACTTAACAATTATTCTTAAAATTTATTCAAAGTCTTTTAACCACATCTAAAGTTTCTAATCTAACTATCGCAGTTAGGCTTTAATCTTATCCAGCATCTCTAAAGCCCAACCCATGGTCCTTTCCCTTTCTTCAACCTAAGCTACCAAGGCTCAATTAAAAGCTTTAACGCATCTAGCCCTTTACTTCCAATAGGTAACTTCAACTTGTAGCAACTGCTCATGGATTCCTAAGGCATATGGTAGCCTATTGACTCTTTGATTATTCTCTTATTGGTTACTAGCTATTATCTTTAGGCCTAGATGTTTCATGGACAAGAATCATTCATTAATAAAACAATATAATATTCATAGAAACATGCATATGCTAAAACCATTCGAGTTAGTTCATTACTCTTTAAGTTGCAACCTTATCATTTGATTTGATGTTTTCACTAAAAAAAAGACTAATTACATTTCTAAATCTTTAGTAGGGTTGCAATTCTTAGGGGTAGTGTATTAACTCAAGCTTTAACGGAGGTATATGTAATTAAGGTGGGTTTTAAAGGTCCTTAAGTTTTGTGACCTCACTTGTTTTTAGAAAACGCCTTTATTGGTCACATTACAGCCTAAGTAGGGTAGTCTAATTAACTCTAAGCGGTGGTTACACCACAACACCCTAAACTTACATAATGACCCCCCTCCTATGGTCCTAAGATGGCTTGTGATGGGAATCAGGCTATCGAACCTTTAACCCATAACCGAACCTAAGGACTAGAGGAGTTGGTATGATGAATCCTTCTGTTCCAACCAACCCCTACCAAGGTCAAGTACATCCTTCCCAAGTCACCTTTCATGCCGTGCAATATAACTACCCATTCTTCTATGGTATGCCAAGTTGATGATTACTCTTGAGAGCCGAGCCGACCAATTACTCGGCATTTTCCTTGCCAAAAAGCCGAAAGAGAGAGTCTAAACTAACTAAGCCATCACTACTCAGATAAGCCCATCTGTCTGTACTTTTTGTCTGCATCTTCTAACGACCTCACTAATGTAGCATCGCCACATGTGCAGTATCATGTGCAAAATCTATTACACCAATGATTGTTTTTCTTGTATATTCATTTTTACCTCTTTATATCTTGTATATTACTTCCTTAAGAGATACCCCTTTTGTCTTTTCCTTTTAGGCAAGTTGCCATAACTTATGGGTATAAATACCCTTGTACTTATAATGAACATTAGATCAATTCTTAATACACTCTTTGAGTACATTTTCCTTGCATAAACACTGTTTGTTTACTCTCGGCATCACTCTTATCATTTCTCTTAAGCAAGGTTAGGTAGCGAGTAACCTCATCGGATCAATTCATTCGTTATATCAAATTATGTCGTGAGTCTTCAGAAGTTCCATTGGTACGTCATATCCTCTAGAATTGTTCGTGGGTTTTGCTTATTATTTCATTCTTCATTTTTCCCTTTCCTCACTTTCCCCATTAATCCTTTTTCAAGTTTCTGCAAGCTTGGACCCATCCAGCAACCGACCTTATTTATTCTTAGTCACGATTCGCAACATCTTAATATCAGAGTGAAGGTTTTATGTAAATTGTAGTAGTTCTTTTTGAAGTTTTGTTATAGTCTATTTTCTGTGTGTGAAACAGAACACATTACTGTGTTCAATTGACTGCTATGTTGTTAACTGTTAATTTCCTGAAGTGTTGTTTAAGTTTAAATCTGTGAGGAAAAAAAAATGATAGACCCAAATATGAATGTTGGTACAAATGATGACAATGAGGTTGTCCACCATAGATGACAATCTCAGGGAACTTCTAGAAGTACTGACGAGAGACTTGATGAGATAGTTAACCTAGTAGTAGATCTGACCCAAGCTATTCATGCACTATCTTACCGACCTACTGGAACAGCACAAAACACTCCACAACCTGCTCAACCTATTAAAGGTCAAAACCCAACTTGACTCATTCGAGGTAGAGTAGTTAGCAGACGAATAAGGTAAAGGATAGATGATAACTCTTATTTTAAATACATTTCACATGGTGATTTTATAGTATTTCCCTTACATCTTTGGTTTTCTTTAAAGAAATTGATACTTAATTGAGTAAAATTTTGATTTCAAGGTTTGAACGCGTTCTTGGATTAAAAAAGAAGAAAAGGAATCAAGTTTCACTCAATTTGGAGTTTAAATTAATAAGTTATAAAGTTTTGAAGTTACATAAACAATAGGAATTTTGGTCAGAAAGTTACACAGTTTGCAACACAACTGTGTCCCCAGGCTATGTCCATCTAAGAAAATTTGCTAAGGTCAGAAAGTTACATGACCTAGGGACAAAACTATCTCCCAGGCTGTATCTAGTGACGAAAAAAGAGACTTTACAATACATTATAAAAGGACTTACTAGGGTTTCACACAAAAAATGAGATATTCAAAAGTGAAGAGACTTGAAGAGAAGGAGAAGAAAAAGGCGAAAGCAACACCTAACTTCAAGATTGAAGAGATTTTTCATCAACAAAAGGGGTTTTTCATGTTTTATTTCTTGATTTTGTTGCAATTCGTTTTTAATTTCATTATGATAGCTTAAAATTCTTGTATTTAGGATTATGGAACCTAAGGTTTCATGTGACTATTAGATTGATTGATAATTTTCAATAAAGTTCCTATCTTTTCTTGATTCAATTATGTTATTTAATTGTTAATTGATATTTCTAAAGTATTAATTTATGATATTATGCATGATGATTGAGAAATCACATGTGTAATGAGATCTTGACATAACTTGAGAGAATTACATGTATCCTTAGAGATAAGATACATGTTTCTTCCGGAAAGTTGTTCTTTTGTGTGGGAATTCATTATACATTAATGCGATTCTGAATTATATTACTAAGAGAAGAGATTCCGGTAAATAATTTAGAATTAGGGTTAATATGCTTGAGAAAGGTGTTAATTTTAATCATAAATCCCTCCGGTCAAAAATAAGAGAGATTGAATTGGATACATTTTAAGCGGTCACATGTTAAACACTAGGGGAAATAATTCTTAAATACGTTATTTACTTTCTTGAAGTTATTCTCAATTTTATCGCTTTCTAAATTGCTTAATCAAGTCTCATAATTAGGTTAGTTTGTTAATTTTAGTATTTTTAATTCATTCAACCCATCACAATTTTCGGTTAGATAATAAAGCTAAGGTTAATATTAGTACTCGAAGTCTCTAAGGGATCGACTCAGACTCACATCTACTATATTAAAACTGATAGGTGCATTTGCCTTGTATCAATAGACCTAAGAGAGCTTGATCAAGAGAAAGAGGAATATTTTGAAGAGAAGCGTATACGAATCCCTAAAGCATCTAACCATGTGAAGCTTTGAATTTCGAGTTTCAACAGATTTAGGAATGTTGATAAATATCTAGAATAGGAAGAGAAGCTAGAGCGTGTATTTGATTATTATCAATACGAGAATTACGAGAAGGTGAGAACTACTGTTGTTGAGTTCTCCAGATATGCCGCCATATGGTGGAAGAATTTTCAGGCATGAGAAGATGAGATGGGTACCGAGAGATTAACACTTGGCCCGAGATGAAGAGAGTGCTTAAAAACAAATTCATGATAGAAACATACCTCTAAGATACTTTCACTTGACTCCAGGAGCTAAGACAAAGAGGTTGAACTGTTGACAAGTATATTCAAGAATTTCAAATGCTTATGATGCGTTGCGAAGTAGAGTAACCACCAGCTTGAACGGTCTCAAGGTTCGTTACTGGGTTGAGTAGATACATTTAAGATGTTATGGAGCTCCAACGCTTTAGCACCATGGATGAGGTTGTTAAGATTGCCCAACAAGTAGAGAGGCAAAGAAAGAGCCGAGTACCGGCAAGGATGCCGACTAGTCGACCCAAACAGACAAGTCACCTAACTCTATCAAGTACCGAGTCGAGTAAAAAGGTTTATGTCCGAGCCGAGTAGAAAGGTTGACCTAATAATGTAGTACCAACCCAAACGTATGAGAAAGGACAAGGGCCTGGTAGGAAGACTAGCCAGATCAAGTACTTCAAGTACCAGGGGTTCAAACACATGACTACTCAGTGCCCGAATTGATGATCGATGATCATCAAAGGAGACATCTCGAAACTAGAAGTGGAAAGTACAAATGAGGAACCCGAGGAGGAGGAGGTTCCTATCGAGAAAAAAAGTACCAAGAAACAACTAATTGAGGAGGACGTATTTCCTAAGGATTTAAATCGGTTACTAATGGTTGTTTAACACATTATGAACATGGAACCCTCACAACGGGAGGAGCAAAGAGAGAATTTATTCCATACCACCTGCAAAGTGAATGATCAGATGTGTGCCCTCATCATAGATAGTGGAAGCTGCACCAATGTAGTATCAGCTAATCTTGTTCCAAAACTGAAGTTACTGACTATTGCACATCCGAGACCGTACAAGTTGGACTGGTTAAGTGAGAAAGGAGCATTAGATGTCACTCAGCAAATACTACTGCTGATCACTATAGGGAATTACTTTGACCAGATTCTTTGTAACATACTGCTTATGTATGCTTCCTACGTGTTACTGAGTAGGCCATGATTGTTTGACAGGAAAGTTATACATGACTGCTACAAGAACACGTATATGTTCGAGAAGGATGACCGGAAGATCACGTTGAATCCAATGCTGCCGAGAGCAGTTAATAAGTTACAAATAAAACTTGCTCGTAGATCGAAGAAGACTCTGGTAATAAGTAGAGTCGAGCTATAAGAAGTCATCGATGCTAATGAGCCAACCCTCATGTTGGTCAAGTAACTACTGGAAATAAAGGAGTGAGGTAAGTTACCTCAGGAGGTTAAGGAGTTGTTAAGTGAATATGCTACCCTGTTCCCAGAACAGTTACTTAAGGGCTTACCCCTAACTCGAGGCATAAAGTACTAAATTGACCTAGTACCCGATGTTGTACTGCCAAATAAGCCAGCTTATCGGATGAATCTCGAGTAGGCTTCTAAGCTCCAACGTCAAGTCAATGAATTGCTAGAGAGAGTCTATGTAAGAGAGAGTCTCAGCCCTTGTGCTGTGCCTATACTTCTAATGCCAAGGAAGGATGGAACCTAGCGGATGTGTGTAGACAACCAAGCCATGAACAAAATTATGATCAAATATAAGTATCTAATCCCGAGGCTAGAAGATATGTTTGATGAATTGTGTGGAGCCAAGATTTTCAGCAACATTAATTTTAAATCTGGCTACCATCAAATCCACATGAGACTAGGCGACGAATGGAAGACTGTGTTTAAGACTCAACATGGACTTTACAAGTGGATGGTCATGCCCTTCGGCTTGTCAAATGTCCCAAACACTTTCATGAGATTAATGAACCATGTGCCAAGACATCTCTTCCCTTTCTCCCCAATGAAAGTTGGTGTTCTTCTTTGTCAGCTCGATAAGTGGCACGGCGATAGTGCTGAAATTCCTGATAAATCTTCTATAAAACAAAGCCAGTCTATGAAAACTTCTCACGTTGGCACAAGTAGTAAGAGTTGACCACTCGACAATTGCTCGGATCTTTTCATCATCAACTTGCAAGCCTTCTCCATTGACTACATAGCCTAAGAATACCACTTCCTCCTAGCAAAAGCAACATTTCTTTAGATTGTCGAATAGTCTCTTGGAACGGAGGATATTTAGGACTACTTTGAGATGTTCATAATACTCAGCATGTCGGCACTGTAGACCAAGTTGTCGTCAAAGTATACCATGAGCCAACATGAGAAGTTTCTACAGATTACCTTCGTTTTATAGAAGATTTATCAGGAATTTCGACACCATCGTCGCGCCACTTACCGAGCTGACAAAGAAGAACACCAACTTTCAATGGGGAAAAAGGGAGGAGAGAAGTTTTGCTAAGATAAAAGAAAGGTTGACCTCTACTCTAGTGCTAGTGCTACCTAATTTTGACAAAATTTTTGAACTAGAATATGATGCATTGAGCATTAGAATAGACGCTATCCTGATGTAGGAAGGCCGGCTAATTGCCTTCCATAATGAGAAGCTCCAAGGATCGCAACTAAATTACTTCGTGCATGATAAGGAACTTTTAGTACTAATTCGAGCAATGCAAGCATGGCAACATTATTTATTACCAAGAGAATTTGTCATTTATACTAACCATGAACCGCTAAGGTACCTCCGAAGTCAAACCAAGTTGTCAAAGTGGCAAGTGAGATGGGTCGAATTCCTTGAAGGATTCAATTTTCTAATCAAGTATAAGCAAGGAAAGAGCAACGTAGTTGCCGATGCTCTTTCAAGGAGACAAGCGCTTTTATTAGAACTGCAAACCAGACTATTTGGGTTTACAAGTATCAAAGAACAATACTCCGAGGATCTGCACTTTAGACCCATAATTTCACGATGCGTCAACGGGAGGACAGTAGACAAGTATCATGTGGAGGATGGCTACTTGTTTCAAGGCAGAAAATTATACTTGCCGACTTGTTCAGTAAGGGAGCTATTAGTTAAGGATGCCTATAGTAGAGGTCTCTCCGAACATTTTAGGGAAAAGAGGACCTGTGAACTGATAAATGGCCGATTCTTTTAGCTAAGAACGAGGAAAGATGTACATCGAGTTGTCGAAAACTGTACTATGTGCAAAAAGGCTAAGTGCCAAGCCAAGTAAGGGAAAGCAATGCCCCTACCTGTTCCGACGAAGATGTAGATTGAATTGAGCGTGGACTTTGTTCTTAAACTACCGTGAACCACCCAAGGTAAAGATTCTATAATGGTCGTTGTGGATCGGTTTAGTAAGATGACACACTTCGTGCCCTCTACCAAGACTAACGACGCTTCAACAAGACTAACGACGCTTCAACAAGACTAACGACGCTTCGGCTATTGCTTCCCTTTTCTTGTAGGAGATTATGCGAATACACGGCATGCTGAGAACTATAGTCTCTAATAGAGACCTGAAGTTCTTGAACCATTTTTGGAGAACCTTGTGGTGTCGACTGGAAACTAAATTACTCTTCAGTACCTCATGTCACCCCTAAACTAACGGCCAAATAGAAGTGGTTAATTGTACTTTAGGGTCATTACTCCCAACTGCAATTGGCAAAAACTTGGCTAATTAGGACGTCTACCTGCCAGTGATTGAGTTCGCCTATAACCAAACAATACATGACACTACTAAGCAAACTCCCTTCGAGATGGTCTATGGATTCAATCCTAAGTTACCCCTCAACCACGCTCCTGTACCAATACCCATATAAGAGGACCTTGATGCATCGGCCAGAGCACAATCTCTTCAGCACATCTATGATAAGGTCACTCGACATATCAACCAAGCTGCCAAAAGAATGCAAGAAAAGACTAAGGGTAGAATAGCTAAGCGATTTCAATTGGGAGACTTGGTGTGGTTGCACCTTAGCAAGGAGCGGTTCCTAAACAAGAGGAGGAACAAACTATCTACAAGAGTGGAAGGATCTTTCAGAATCCTATAGAAAATCAATGACAATGCCTATAGGTTAGAATTGCCGAGGATTATGGCATTTCTAATGCCTTCAACATTGCCGACCTCAATCCATATCACCATGATGGAGAACTGAGATAACATCATTTGAATTTGATCCTAAATCCAAAACAACCCGGAAGGAATGATGGGAATCAAGCTACCAAACCTCTGATCTGCAATCGAGCTCATGGACTAGAGAAGCTGGCACGACGAATCCTTCTATTCCAACCAACCTATGCTAAGGCTAAGTACTTCCTTCTCGAGTCACCTTTCATGCCATGCTATATGACTGCCTATTCTTCTGTAGCATACTAAGTTGATGATTACTCTCTAGCGCCAAGACGACCAATTACTTAACATCTTCCTTACCAAAAAGCCAAGAGAGAGAGTCCAGACTAACTAAGCCATCCCTACTTAGACAAACCCATCTATCCATACTTTTTGTCCACATTTTCTAATGACCTCGCCAATGTGGCATCACCACGTGTATAGTATCATATGCAAAATCCATTGCACCAATGATTGTTTTTCTTGTATATTCGTTTTTACCCTTTTATATCTTGTACATTACTTCCTTAGGAAATGCCCTTTTTGTCTTTTCCTTTTAGGTAAGTTGCCCTAACTTATGAATATAAATACCCTTATCTGATTAGGTTTAGTAGGGTTAGGGCCAATGCAATAGCCTAACTCGACCGTTAATGGTGCTTGGTAGAGTAAGGCAACGATCACGGCGAAGATCTGGGTTCAGGTTTGGTCAAGTGGATTGTACTGTATTGGACATGCGTATGGTTATGGGGACATCAAATTGTGTTTTGGTGTTGGATGTTGCCGTGGTGGTGGTATGCGAAGTCGTGGGTATGTGTGTTTGTGTATGGTTGTGACTGTGCATGGTGAGAGAGAAAGAGAAGGGGTTAGTGATGGTCTATGCTAATATGTGTGTCATATGCGATCACGCTCGGGGGGGGTCGATGGTGGAGATGGTGATGTATGCTGCCATTGGTGATCAAGATGTGTCATTCGAGGTGGCTGTGTTTATGTGGATAAGGGCGACCAAAAGAGGTCGCAGTGTGTGTTTGTGTGTAGGTGTTTGGCATGCGAGAAAGTAGCATGCGTGGGTATGTTTGTGTATAAGGGCGGTCAAGAGAATAGCGTGCGCGAGTATGTTTATGTATGAGTGTTCGACATGGATGGAGGAGTCATGGTCGCAAGTGTGTATAGTTGTTTTAAGGCATTAGCTGCGTACTACAGTAAGGGTTGGGATTGAGTGAGAGAAAGGGTCGTGTGAGGGGTGTTGATCAAAGTCGAAGGAGAGAGTGAGGGTTATGTGAAGGGGGGGGTTGATCTGGGTCGAAGGAGAAAGTGATAGTGGAGAGAGAGCGTCCCTGTGTATGTGCAGGTTTGACTAAAAAAGAATCCCCTTCCCTTGTTATGTTTGTGTATGTGTGTTTTTTTTTTAAAAAAAAATAGATCCCCTTTCCTTACGTGTGTTGTGTCTTTAAAAAAAATGAGAAAGAGCAAGAAAGAAAACGCGCTGTGAAGGCTAATCATAGAGCGCTACATGTCACAATCAGACACGTGGCCCAATGATGCCTTAACACGTGGCAACACGGAGTGTGGGAAAAATAAAGGCAAAAGGCATTTTCTACCTTTAATGAGAGTCAAACCCTTAACCTCCAATGCTTAACCCAAATTCAAGTCCAAGCGCTTATCCATTAGGTTATTGGCCTATGCTTTGTTCATTTATGTAATTAAATTGCACATATGAACAAGGTCGGCTTGAGCTAAATTGAAATCTAAACCTAAGCCCAACAATCCTCTTTTTATTTAAATTAAAAAAAAATTCTATTCAATTTAAACTATCTAAAAAGAAAATTATTATTTTCTAAATTCTTTAAGTTTTTTATTTTTTTTTTCTATCTTCTTTTATTTTTCAATTTTTTGCATTTTTTCTAAATTTCTTATTTTTTTGTGTTTTTTCCCATTTTTCTATTTTTTTTATTTTCTTGAATTTCTTATTTTTTTTATAAATTTCTTATTTTTTTTGGATTTCTTAATTTTCTCATTTTTTCAATTTTCTTTAATTTTCTTTTTTTTTTTTCCTAATTTATGACCCTTTAACCTATTTTAAAAATAAAAAAAAAGAGGGCAAAAATGGGATGTTTGCACATGTGCATTACTTCTTTAAGATAATACCATTTTTGTCTTTTCCCTTTTAAACAAATTGCCCTAACTTGTTAGGTATAAATACCCTTTGTATTTATAGCCGTAATCATCAGATTAACATTAATACACTTGACATTCTTCTCTCTCATAAACACAGCTTGTTTATTTTCATTTCACTCAACCTAACTCTTAAGCAAGACTAAGTAGTGAGTAATCTCACCAAACCAATTTATGTGTCATATCGAGCTATGTCGTAAATCTTCGAAAATTCCATCGATATATCGTATCCTTTAGAAATGTTCGTGGGTTTTTGCTTACCCTTTTATTCACTCTTTCGTGCATTCCCCTTCACTCTTTTCAAGCTTTCAATAAGCTTGGATCCATCTAGTAACCAGCCTTATTTATTCTTAGCTATGATCCACATCAAGCAATGGTCAATATGGCCAAGCTAATGCCCCAATTCAATCACCCTAAGCTAGAGGAGCAAATAGAGTTACTACGCGTAAGCTAGTACTAGATGAAATTGAAGAAGTAGATGAGGAAGAAGGAGATGAAGCGAAGTACTATGAGCTAAAAGAGAGGAATGTCTGAGCTCCAAGAGTAGAGGGGTTGAGAATGCATATTCCAAGTTTTTCTGACACTAGTGATACACAGGACTACCTGGATTGGTAGATAAAATTGAGAAATAATTTGAATACCATGAGATGCTTGAGAATGCAAAGGTTAGACTTATTGTGCTAAAGTTTATTAGCTATGCCGCTTGTAGCAAAAGAACATGCAAACCACATGAAGAAGAGAAGCAAAACATGAAGATAGGAGTTAGGATGAGATAAAGAGAGTCACGAAGAGGAGGTTTGTTTCGAGCTACTATTTGCAAGATACCTTCAAAAGGTTATAAGAGTTGAGACAAAGAGGATCAAGTGTTGATGCATATGTAAAGGAATTTCATATTCTAATGATCTAGTGAGAACTCGTTGAGCCTAAAGACTAAATCGTATCTCAATTCATTAGTAGGTTGAAGTACAAGATTGAAGATATTCTAAAAACCATGGATATTGGATCACTTGATGATGTTATCCAAGCTACTTGAAGGATTAAGAGGCACTGAATAGGAAGATTTCAACCCCCTATCAGCCGACCCAGCAATATCATATCTATTTCGAGTAAACCTTTGCGATCAAAACAAAGTAAGGCTGCTAAACCTGACTTACTCAAACTACCCCAACAAAGGAGAAGGAAATCTTAAGGAAGTTTGAGAAAGGCTAGAGTTCAGGAAGAAAGACTAGTAAGATCAAGTGCTTCAAATGTTAAGGATTTGGACACATGGCCACTTAATGTTCGAACAAAAGAATCACGGTGATTTGAGGTAAAGGGCCAACCATTGAGATAGACAGTATTGATGAGGAAGTGAAAGACTTAAAAGAGGCTGGATAATCCAAACTGTCCGAGGAAGAGGAAGTTATCTACAATGAAGATGGTAATTTTATGCTTGCCACCCTGGTATTGAGAAGAACAATGAGTATGAGTCCTATGCCCGAGGAAGAACAACAAAAGAATCCATTCCAAATTACAAGCAAGGTGAATGGTGTCAACTGTCGATTTTCATTCCAATGCACAAACACCTACAAAAGGAGAAAATGGCTACGGTGGTACTAAAAGGTGCTCTAATGTAGTTATTTCGATACCTAAGTTAGCCCTCTTGTTATAAGAGTAAGTTGTAAGTTATAAAGGGAAATGAGAGCAAATGAAAGAGGGAACCCTTACATGGGGGTCTTTTTTGGTGTTTATAATAGGTGATTAGATATACGTATATAGATGGGCCATAAGAGTCAGTCTCAATTCTTGACAATTCCCTTGCCGAGGACCCTATGCCGAGTAATCCGACCAAACACTACCGAGAAGTTCCTATCGAGTGATAAGAGACTCACTTAAATGGCCGAATAGTTTTCTCTCGGTATGCCGTCATCTCTCTCGTCCCAACCCTTTATTACCACAACATTTTGACCCCTCTAGCCTACTATGGTTAAAGAATATTCATATAAGATCAATGTTGCACTGCTACCCGTCCACCTCGTCTAACATTGTACTAATTTTCATTTTTTGGTCTTTTATCCTTTTTACCATTTTTGGTATGTATTAGGAATCCCCTTTTTGTATATACTTTCTTGTCATTTTATTATTTGTAATGCTGCTCTAGGGACTTACTATAAATAGTCATTTTCTTTTGTAAGCTGCAAATAACTTACATTTTTTCATACTGAAAATTCTGTTCTTGTTAGACAACCCTCTCCAAGTCTATATTTTACATACGATTATCTAATATTGCCAAGTAACTTAGGATTAGTAGCAGGTAGACTTTGACATCAACTTGTGCGTCATGTCAAGTATGGTGTCAAGTTGTGTTGTATTCGTTGGTGAGTCACATCCTCCAAACAACTTCACGTTAGTTACTCTTGTTCTGTTATGGACTGTTTCTCTCTAATTTTCTTCGATATCTCGAATGACCCATTTCAGTTCAAATCCGCCGCGGTAAGTTTTAGTGATAACTAAACTCCTAAGCACATCAGAGAGAAGGAATAAAGGAGTTTTGAAGAGGTGAAGGAAAGGTTGACTACCGCCCCAGTCTTAGTTTTACCAAGCTTTGACAAAGTATTTGAAGTGAAGTGTGACGCATTTGGACTAGGCATAAGAGCTGTATTGATGTAGGAAGGCCAACCTATTACTTATTTCAATGAAAACTTAAAAGAGCCACACTCAACTACTTTGAATATGATAAGGAGTTTTACTTCTTGACTCAAGGTCTAACCGTCTAGCGACATTACCTATTACCCAAAAAATTTGCGATCTATACTGATCGTGAATCTTTGAAATATCTAAAGAGCCAGCTAAAGTTGTCTCGAAGACAAGCTAAGTGGGTTGAGTTTATGAGAGGATTTTCCTATGTTGTCAAGTATAAGAACGACAAGAACAATGTGGTGGTCAATACCCTATCGTGACAACATTCCCTCTTAACTAAATTGCAGACCAAATTACTCGAATTTTCTATGATCTAAGACTTATATGTTGAGGATCCACACTTTAGCCCAATCTAAGCCAAGTGTGAAGATGACCGAACACTTGATGACTATTACAAGGAAGACAAATACTTGTTCAAGGAGAGGAGGCTACGTATCCCGACCTAATCTATGAAAGAATTACTAGTGCACAAAGCACATATTAGCAAATTGTTTAGACATTTTGGCAAGCACCAAACTCATGAGTCACTAACCTATAGATTCTTTTGACCAAAGATGATGAAAGATGTCCAAGCCGTATTGGAAAGATGTACCTCTTGCAAAAGAACAAAAAGCCATGCTAAGCAAGGGCAATTTTGCCTTCGTCAATCCCCACCAAAACATGGTCCAAGCTTAGCATGGACTTTATGTTAGGACTGTCGAAAATATCCCAAGGGAAGGACTCCATCATGGTGGTCATAGACCAATTTAGTAAGATGGTACACTTTGTGTCATGCTCCAAAACTAATGATGCTTTGGTAATTTCTTCTCTTTTCTTATAGGAGATCGTCAAGCTCTATTGAGTACCCATGACCATTGTTTCAAACCAAGACCTAAAATTCATAAGCCACTTGTAGAGAACATTATGGAGGCGAATGGGAACTAGATTATTATTCAACACGTTCTACTATCTACAAACGAAAAGACAAACCGAAGCTGTCAATAGGATAGTAGGAACTCTACTCTAAGTTGCTATTGGTTGGAACATGACTGATTAGGATCAATGCCTACCCATAATTAAGTTTGCTTACAACAGGACTACCTATGGTACCACAAGCATGTCACCATTTGAGATCACCTAAAAATTCAACCTTGAGCTTCCACTGGATCAAGCACCCCTTCAAAGCCATAATGAAGATTAACCAGCCATAAAGAGATCCAAGGCCATTAAAGCCATGCACTAAAAGGTCATAGAACAACTGAGCCGAGCTACCATTAAGCTCAAGAAGTAAGGTAAAGGACAAAATAACAAAGAATTTTAGCCCAGTGATTTGATTTAGATCTACCTCAAGAAAGATCGATTTCCAAGTTTGAGGAAGAGCAAGTTATCTTCTAGAGTTGATGGACCATTTAGAGTGCTTAAAAAATTCAATCCTAATGCCTATAGAATTGAATTGCTTGAAGATTATGGAGTCTCAGACTCCTTCAACATTGTCGACCTCATCCATATGTTCCCGAGGACAATCAACAAGAAGTAGAACTAGATTTGACCCCAAATCTCAAACAACCTAGAGGGGACAATAGGGATCACAGACCAATCACCTCCTCTTGAGTTCGATTACTCACCCATATGGTTTGCTAAGTTGTCTAAGTAAAGTTAAACTCTAAAGAACAATACCTTCTCCACCTCGACCTGTCGAGATACTCCATTTAGATCTCTCTCTATCTCGTTTCGAAAACCTTCAAGGTAGCTAACCTAACTACCTAACCAACTTCTTACTGCTACACTAGTCCTAAGCCAAGTAATGAATTCACCCATTATCGAGTTTATACATGTCCGAGGTCAAGCTATCAACTTCCAAGACGACCAGCCAAGGTCAACCTAAAGAATGGTTGCCTGGTGGACCAACCCTGCTTAAGCCCTGAATAGCCGAGCTATCAAGCAATCGTATAGCCAACCTGACCCCACTCTATTCCAAATCAACTCTGCTCAACATATAGCATCATCTAGACCATAGAATGGATAGTAGACACACGTTCTACTTTTTTTAGATCCATACTATTCTTTTTGTAACCAAATATCCTTTTTATCTATTTACAATTTTACCTTTGTAATGTATTGCTTTTTCTTTTTCGAGTAGAAATCTTTTTTGTAATTTATGTCAACCTCGGACTTGCTTTAATTGGATTATATAAATACTTGTAACATGTAATAGACACAACAGTTGATGATGTTGAACTTTAGACATGCTTTCCTTCATGAGCTAAGTATCCTTTACTTATTCTCATTTACTCTTATCTAATCCATTGTAAGCGTAGATTAGTAGTAAGTACCCTCCGACTACACTTATGCATGATATTAAGTGTAATCTAAGCTTGTATGAGGTGGTACGTCATATCTACAGTCAGTACACAAGAACCTTTACTTAACCTTCAACTTCCATTTAGCTTTCGAACTGTTTTGAGGTTCGAACCTACCCTTGGTTTGTGTGACATCAATAGCCGTATGTCGTCCCTTTCCTAGCGATCCATATCACTAGGGAACTCAAGCATCGACCTTATAATTCTTTAGCAATTGAGATTTTTTTTTTAACACAATTGCTTATTTGATCATAGAAAGTAGATATTATATAATGGAACACCATTTCTCTAATCTCTCTACAAGTCTCTAAATAAGGAGAATAGCTAAATATTTATAGACTCTTGTACTTGATAACATTCTTTTAATCACCTTGGTAATAGATAAATGAGAAGGAATACACTCCTTTTCGGGTTATCATGATGAGCTTGGTATTGTCTAAGTCCAATAGCCTTCCTTATGAGTACATAAGCTTATCTAAGAGAGGTAGGAGGCAGACAAACTAGTTCAAAAGACCAAGCCTACTGAGCCAATTCTCCTAAAATCATCCTAAGTAAGAAACGACTAAAGACTTAAGCCTTATCACCTAGGCTAAAGACTTAAGTCTAAATAAATAATGGTCTTACTCTAATGTTTTCGTAAAGTAAATTTATATCTTTATAGATTATATGTAAAAAAAAAAAAATGTTTATACTCCAAAAATGTGTTTTCGGTTTTTATAATTGTTGAAAATAAGCATATCTTACACAAACAATCACTAATGCTCTAAACTTAAGGAAGAATAAAAAGGGAGGAGGGGGGAAGGAGGAAGAGGGTAGGGTAACAAGGGCCTTGACCTGCCCTAAGCTTGGGAAAAAGTTGGTATGTTAAGTAGGGGGAATGGCTATTCCATACATTCTTATTCCTTGAAACACCCCAATTGCAATGTTCACTTCACAAAATCTTAATTCTTAATGAATCCCAATTCCTAAAAACTTTGAATTGGCATCATTGACTTGAAGTTAAGAATTGAGATTCTTAGAAAAATTAGACTCATTACCCTCTTTATTCTCACCACATTACCATCACAATACCTAACACCACTGCTCATTACCCACTACCACCATCATTCACTTTCTTTTTCTCTCTCTATCTACTTTTTTTATCTTAAAAGCTCCATTTTTGTGTCTTTTCATTTCTAGATTTTCCTAATTTTCTTTTTTTGTTTCACTCTTTTTTTTTTGTTCTTAAGCTCCACCATGTTGTCTCGTACTTACTTTCTTGTTTTCATTTCAAAACCCAAAAATCCTAATCCATTTGTCATTATCTCTTCTTCTCTTTGTGCTTTCTATCTACATGGAAGATTTTTTTATTGTGATACTCCTTAAATAAAAGGTGATAGAACTTTAATCATCAAGGAACTTTTTGGCATAGCGGTTCAAAGCATATTGGAACTTCAAAGTTAAGTATACTCAAGTTAAATTAATCCTAAAAAGGGTGACCTCTTAGGAAGTTATTATACCAGCTAAACTAACTCTTTTTTTTTATAAACTAATGATCAATGGAATTATAAATGGATTTAGTCTTACCAATTTTCCCATACAATCAGCTTTTTTCTCAAATTTTACTCTTCCTATGCCATCTCTTTTCCGCTAAATTGGAATTGGTGATTAGGTGACAACTATCTTTTTTATTGGTACTGCAATGGCTTATTGGGTGACAAAATAATGCAATGTATTATGCTAAAGTGGATAATACCTAAATGAACGGAGTTCCAGTCAAGTCATTATAAGTGGTATTAGAGGAATAACTAACTGGAAAGACAAAGTTTCTATCCGGTGATGGTCTTAGACCTGTATAATAAAATTAACGAGGACATCAATTTTATATGATGGATGAATTGTGATACTCCTTAAATAGAAAGTGACGAAACTATAATTATAGAGAATCCTTTTGGTATAGCAACTTGGAATATGTCAAAACTCCAAAGTTAAGAGTGGTCAAGCTAGGCTAATCCCAAGATGTATGACTTCTTGGAAAGTTGTTGCACTAAGGGCTAAAACCATGCAATATTCAGCAACAAAGTGAATAATACCTCTGTGAAAGTAGTTTTAGTCAAGTCATTACACTTTTCCACTTACAAGTTCTCTTATAAGACCAATTACAAATAGGATGTGGTTGAAGATTGTAGAAGACAAAAAATTATGGATTTTAATTCAATGAGAAGATTGCAAATTTATGGGCATTCGATGGCTTTTTGGGTTTGACTACTAGAACTATAGCTAAGATAATGGCAAGTACGAGGACATAGAGGAATTGGTGAGGATGAGGATTTTAGTCAATAGTATTATCGATGATGGTAGGAGAAGAGGGCAATTAAGAGACAAAGAAAAATAGAAAGGAAAAAGTTAAGGGTAAAATTGTCTTTTGAATTTCAAGTACGTGTTTATTCTTAATATCCCTTTTGTTCTACTAAATGCTCTAGTTAGCATTCCCCTTTAACCCCTTATTCAATTACTAAAAAATCATAATTCTATTACCTGTTTATTCGATGTCATGATGTAAACAGGCCATAAGTATTTGTTTTACTAAATATAAGATTTTAGGCTCAAATCTCAAAAGTATTATTTTACTTTTTCAAGATATATTCATTTCTTAAATAACATTCCTTTTTTTCTTGTTTTTCTTCTTAACAACTAATAATAACTAAAAACATTAAATTTATTCATTACAAAATCATATTTAACTATATAAATTCTCCTACATTAGTATCATTTATTATATAACAATTACATTACCTATATTACAATTAGCTTGGTTCTATCTATCAGCAGCATAATACCAATCATATGACTTGGTTTTATAATACTTTTTTTTTTTACAATTAATATTATGAAAATAAATATTGTTTACTGAATTATTAATTATATAATAACTTATATTCAAAATGATATTTTATTGCGAAGTTATCATAAAAAGAATCATAAAATACTTATATTTATATCAAATTACTCATTTTGGTTTACTTGCAATTTTCTATTCATATATCTTTCATGATTTTTTATAAATAAAACTCGCATGGGTTTTATATATTAATTTTGTTTTACTTTTTTGGTACATTGATAGTTAGATTTCAATTCATACATATCCATCAAAAAGCTTATTTTGTACTAAGCACCCTCAATTTTTTCATGAAATAATTTTTCTATCTTATAAAGTTTTAAACAATGTTATAGGTACAATCATTAATAAAATCCTTCTACATATATAAGATATAGTTTAACTGCAATAAGAAGCGCATATATTTCTACCTATGATTCTAATACCAACTTAATTAATAAAAATCTAGCTCCCCAATCATATGATCTTATGTCTATCTCTATCTGAACTTGTTACTAGTTATGGATATTTTTATGATAGATTTTGAGTTTTAGCAATAGTTTGGACTGTATATGTATATGCTCAAAAGTTAAGGAAGATAAAGTTATACTTTTAGAGTTCGGTATGTCTATCCACACCCAGTTAATAATTGTGATATTGTGTTTACGCATATATTCATATGCTAATGTTTATATGCAAAAAATATATTTATGCACTCTTCATACATGGTAGCAATGGTGTAACTAGACCTCTAAAGGGAACATGATTAATCTTTAAAGTGAATTGTGAAATATATTTTTTAATATTTACTTCACATGTGCTTAACCTCTTTATTTTGAAATTAAGGACCATTCGATCCATAGATAAAATAATTAAAAGTATTAAAAATTTTTAAAAAATTATATGAAATCAAGGAATAAATCGGTTATGTAGGCGTATATGAATAAACATGAGGGAGTATTTGCAATCTACTTGAATTTTTTTTTAAAAGAAAAATATGGGTTAAAAGCTAAAAAAATATTTGTTTCCAAATTTTTTCAAGTTAAATTTAAGATTTTTTTTGTAGCCAATTGGGGCGACTGCAAGCAATACTACTAGTAGTTTCGCAAGCATTTCGGGATAGGAAATCTTTTTGGTACAATTTCGTGCTGGATTCCACCGTGTTGTCAGTGGCTCTCCAGATTAAATAGTTATTGTGATGGAATGCCAGGTATAAATGGAAAGAGAAATTTTAACTAATTGGATTACGACTTTTTTTTTTTTTTTTTTTTGCCCAAGGATTACGACAATTCAAATTCATATTTATGAATTTATAGATATGTTATCCACTGTTATTAGTGTCATGTTGGAAGTTCTTTTAATCTCAGCTTAAAAAAAAAAGCTTACATGAGCATGACCGGCTGTCATTTCCCGGTTCAATAAGTCCCACAAAAGAATTAGACCGGGCAACTTCAAGAGAAGAATCATCTTAATCGCTGTGTGTGTAAGAGACAAAAAAATAAACCCCACATGTTACATATTCTGACTTAAATGTTTTATTATATGGTGCATCCATGCATTTCAGGTGCTTAAGAAAATAATTACGATATGAATCATCTATCAATTGAATTATTGAGGGTTAAAAAGGCCTGTATTATATAAATTCTATACTCTCTATATGTAAAAGGGGGGATCATGAATTAATGGGGATACAAATTACCTTTTAGGAATAAAGGTTTTATTATATAAAATAAAAAATGAGAGGGAAAAAAAGTTACACCTATAATATCAAAAATAGGTTCAACCGCTTTAAAAATATAAATAATTACGGCTTGCAAAAATATGCTGACTATAATTAGATTTTGTTTGTTGGTAAATTTTAGGTGCACTTGAAAGTAATTAGATCATCATTAACTACTTTATTGTACGATTTCGCCTTCTTCCAACTAAAGAGGTTTGCTAAGACTACATGGAAATGCTAATACAAATGGACTACAAGCGGACTATCGCCAGTGTATGATTATATTTATTATGATCATTTTAGTTGCTCTATTCCTCGTAGATTGGATTTCTTCGTAATAGTTTCTAACTCCCAAGCAGTTATTGTTGGTAATTCTTTTTTCTAATTGTGCGTTATTTGCCACCCGAGTTCATGTAATTTGAATTTCGAATTTGGCAATCTTTGACAGACAGGATAGTATATCAGCGTTTGATCTACCATTGTTAGCTCGAGATGTATCTCCTTCGAGAATGGTACCACTCGATGAAAAAGGCTACCTTCCTAGAGCAATGTCAACGGTTGATGCTTATTCTCTGAGTGGTTTGAAGTAGGCATGTACATGCAGTTTTATATACCGTTAGCTCCACATTGATGCTTCTCCGATTGTGTTTTGATTCTTATTATCTTTGAGCCAAGCCTTCTTGATTTAGTAGGTAAAGTGTGCTAAAAGTCCTCATCAATATTTGTTCAATGCTCAAATTCATATGCTAAACTTTAAATTTTTCTGTATTTTAATTGAGTTATTTAAGATTACCACTAACTACTCTTTTTTAATATATCCTATAGTATGTAACATAGATATTGATGTTTTAAATAACTTGCTTCAAACATTTTGAATATAAATATAAAAGACGAATAACTTTCAACACAAATATAGATGACCCATAATGCATTCACCTAAAGCACCTTACTATTTTTGCTATTAGTAGTTTCATTGTGTATACGTACCCGTTCTAGTCTAAGTGTTCTCTAGCAAGGGAAGACGCTACTTGCTTTTGTCAATATATTTATATGCTTTAGATGGGGGAAAAAAGCAGTGGTGGTATCTTTACAAATTAACCGTACATAAGCTGAGAGGATACATGTACATCAGCCTATAGAGGAGGAGGAGGGACCATGAGTGGACATATTTGGTACAAATAATATATGCTGGGCCACATACAACATCCATATCTTAAATAGGTCCATGTTGATAATAGCACTTGTTCTTCTCTTATCCGAATTCGCTTTTCTCTGTCTAGTCATTAATCGCCAATTATTAAAGCAACTGTAATATATTCTCCCATAGGGTTCTAAAACATAGCTTTTGATTTCCAAGTAACACCAAAATGTTTACTTTTTCCTTTTTTTTTTTCCTCTTTACCTTTTTATGGGTTAGTTTTTTAGTGAATCGAAGATGATAAATTTACGTTCATATTAAAGACTCTAATACTTTCTTTATCCTATTTCTTGAAAGAATCAACATTAGAACGCTTGAATCATCCAAACCAATACCTCATCAACATGCTAGACCCGTATGGATTTTAAATGAGGAGTGTATTGTGTTGGGAATGTTAGAAGCCTCTATAACCTTAAGATCCCAACCTACACTTATATGTTTCACTAGAAAATAAAGGATCAAAACCAACGATAAATTTTTATTTTCCCTCCCTTCATTTCCTTTTGAATTTTGTTGAAGGAATGCTTCATTAACACCAAATGTTGGATTTTTGTGGCTTCTATAAAACATTAATGTAAACATCAACTATAATGATTTTAGAAGTATAGGGGAACCTTTTCTACACCTGATAAGAGTTCCTAATTAAGCATACGGTATATGGTACCCTAATAGCAACAAATTTCTATATAAAGTTTATACATTTAAAGCACATGTTTATTTGATTTGAACCATCTAGTCTGTACCCTTCTTTTACAACAACATTAGAGAGTAGTGTATGAACAAAGATCATAACTATGTAGGCAACCTACACATAATTTATATGGAGGCTTTAACTTTAAACACCTAAATTAAGGACTAGAAAGATGAAACAAATTAAGCGTGTGCCATTGTCATATGACAATGCTAATCATACAATTTGTTTGTATCCTATTAGGATTCATTGAGTTTACTTGAGATAATTCACCTTAAGAAAGGACCATCTTTGTTTTCTCTAAGTTGAAAATTTTAAAAAAGTAAGAATTGAACCTCACTTACATCCATGACACCACAAAAGTAGTAATATAACTTGATGTGTTGGAAAAGTTATTCTAAGATCTATTCAAATTTTCCTTTCATGAAACCCATCTATATATGTTGCGATTCGATCTCTACAACTTGTAAACCATCACTATCATCTCATCTCCCATTAAGATATTGGCATATTTAGATATTATATTTATGTTTTAGCTTTATCTTCATGTAAGAAACTGTCCAAGTTGCCTATTTTTTTCCTTTTATTGATCGATGCTTTACCTTAGAGATACCTATGAACATAGCCAATTATCACTTACAGGTTGATTACCAAAAGTAAGATGGACCTAGCTATATATACTTTTTAAGTCATAGGATAGAGTTGTTCCTGAGCGTAACTCTTCTTGACTAGCCTTATTCAGAATATATTCCTTCATTAGGAAGCCTACCAATCTTCATAATTCATGCTTGATTAGTCGTATAACTAGATACTAACACATATACCTTTCGTGGCCAAAATATTTACCTAAGAATTTGATGATAATTATTTATGTACATTGAGTTGTTCAAAATATTTTTCTATGAAGCCACGATTTTAATTGTGATTAATCGTTTTATAATGACTTTTTAAGAATCTAAGATCACCATGATCAATTTAGACAATAAAAGAAGAAAAAGGAAACTAAAATCGACATATGTTATGACTACGGTTTAAGGATTAAGACAAAAGGTGGTTAACTATCGCGTCTGCTAAGCTAAAGGAAGGATAACTCTACTGTACATTCCTACATTAGATAGGATCATACAATACCTAGAACAAAATCTAATATTACAATGGTCTTTATTCATTGAAACTCTTACGGTTCATTCACTTCGTTGAATGGGATAAAGGGAGAATGGATTTAGGATTCTTACGGAATTAAATAAGGGTAAAATGTTTATTACATTGTTTAGTTAAACAACAGGGGTAATAAGAACAAACATGTAATAGAATTTAAAAAGATGATTTTGCACTCATCTTTTTACTTTCTTATTTCACTCTCTCTCCCCATTTTGTCAATCTCTCTTGACTCTTTCTCTCTTCAATTTCTTAATCTCTTTGGTCTCTTTCTTTCTCTCCTAAATCTCTCTAATGTCAAGCTCTTTGTTTTCAATCTCTTGACCCTTTGGCCTCAATCTTAATCTCTTTCTCTCTCCTTCCTCGATCTCTCAACCCTTCTACCCTCTTTTGGTGATGATGGGTTTGGTGACCTAGTGTGTGAATCATAGTGTGGTGACAACAGAAAGCAAGTGGTAGACATTATACGTATGGCAATATACAATGGCTATACTCATGTGTTGAGTGATAGTAGCGTAAGTGGTGTATAATGGAAAAGGTGCATTTGCTAGTGATTAGTACAATGGTGGTGTATAATGGTAAAGATGCATTTGCTAGTGACTAATACAATGGTGAGTGGGTGATGTGGTGGTTATATACAATGGCAAGTGGTTAGCGCAGTAGTGGTGGTAGGTGGTGAATAGTGGTGGAAGGTATTGTGTGGTGCTGTGTTGAGAAGAGAAAAGGGCGGTGAGAGTAAAATTTCTTCTAAATGGAAATCTTGAGCTCAAACTATGAAATCCCAATTCATAATTTTAATAATTGCAATTCCAAGGAAGTGAACAAAGGAGTAGAGTAAGTGATAAGGGGAAAATGGAATTGCCATCCATCCTAAGTGAACACACCATTAATTAATTAGCTGGCCAAAAACTACTATCAATAACAAATTGTACCAAGGGCAAATATTAAAATATCCTTTAAAATATAAATCTTATTAAGACTGCATCATTCCAAAGTTTAAATTAAACACACTACTTACCATGGCGATCATACAAAGTAATGCCATTTTTGCTTCCATAACAAATCATGTTCAAAATCACTTAAGCTCCAATATCTTAAAACTTGTATGTACCTAAAAAGTAATAATCCCTATGTCATGAGCTATGGAGCACCATATGGAGATACCACGCATAGCGCATGAATTTCACTCTACACATAGGCTTAAATAAAGATGCTAATACATCATTCTTATTTAACAAACATTAAACCAGTCCATCAATTTTCTTAACAACACACATAAGCAAGCCATAACGGTTATCTAGATCTTGAATAAAACCAATAATCAAATGAATACCTAAATCTCAAGATCTAATAGTCAAAAACCACAACTAAGAATAATAGGAATTCTCAAATCCCAAGATTAATATGATTTCAAAACCATTATGAATCCAAAGATTCATAGACCTATGATTAAGAACATATAAACCTATAGGTTCCAAGACCAACAACCAAATGAACTAGATGGTTCCAAGATCTAATATCCAATACTAACAACAAAAACAAATCCTCTTATGTTGTTGTCAATACTTGTGTTAACCATCAGATAACTAATCTACTGGCACTATCTGCAATAGCGTCCTATACCAACATTGCAACCTCATGATAGTTTCCATCTTGAATACTTGATCCATATTAGAGTAGATCGTCATATCGACATCCCATGTATTCATACATGGTGTTCTATGCTTAACTCAACAAATCACATGATCGCATAATCAATCAATTCTTCCATATTTAATACACACCATATAAAAACAAACATCATCATGACAAGCATGATCTCGTGATGATTACTATGTATTTCTGAAGCTGCATATATAAACAATACATAACTATAACCCTGGAACTAAATATAGTACTCATCTTGAAAATACTTTGGATTTAGTATGAATCCTCACATAAGCAAATTGTTAGTCTCACCATGATGCAATGATGCCTCTAACCATTACACCAAAACCATAAATACCACCCATTTTTTTCTCAATCATCTATCACAATGTCTTAGATTCCTTGGAGTCAAACTAATTGCACACAAAAACAAGGAGAGGGAGATAGAGCTAGGTTGCAAGAAGAGGGTGAGTTATAAGATTGTTGAGTTTAAGTGTATTTTATGGAGAAAGTTGGGGATGACCATTTATCTTTTTGCCTTAGCTTTAGTGAATTGTTAGGGTGTTTCATTCTTCCCCCTTAGTTTAATTTTGCCAGTAAGATTTATTTGCAACTAAAAACGAGTTATTTTTCTTGTATGTAATTGTTCTTAATCTACTAATGGTTCACTTTCTATTATCCATACGATCATCAAATATAAGTCTAAAATCATGAGATTAAAACTAAAACTTCCTTCCAATCGTCAATATTGTTGAATTCTCATTGGTCACATTTTCCATTACACTACTCTAATTAGATGTTCGTTACCTAACTTTAGGATCTAGATCAATCTCCTTATAGCTATTCTTTGTTCATACTTGTCTTATACAACTCCTCTAAACTCTTATTAAGTAGGAACTGTATGACTACAATGTTAGTTTTAAGTTCTAGCTTATGAATTGAGGAACACTAGTGATTCAGTACCTCATATCCACAACAACAATATTGTAGAGTATGCAACATATAATCAAAATAATATTTGGCTTTATGGTAAGGTTGGACACTATCAATTATAAGCTGACTTAATTAAGCATGTGTACTAGCGACTTAGACTTACTAGTTAATATTCGACAATTAGAAATGATGATTCTAAATTATATGTTGGCTTTTCATTTCTCTTTTTTCCCCCTAAATGTTGGTTATGTACTTCAACTGTCAGTTTTTGAATTAAGTTATTATCTATCTAGTTTTGCCATAAGCAATGATATTGTTAGATCAATTATTATAATTTATTGTGCCAAAAAAATTAATATGATATCATTGTATTATTTATTTTCAAAAATAAATTTAGAAATTGATTATTATTTTTTTTTATCATTCACTTTTAACACTTTAATAATCTTAAATAAACATAAAAAAATATTGGTTTAAAAAAAAAATTGGGAATGAACTCTCTTGAGAAAACCCATTGATAAAACAGAGAATTCACTATTAAAAGTATGACTTTATATGAAACATTAGTATAAAGATTCTTTAAAATACTCACATAACATCTTAAGAAACTCTTAAAAGAATTCATTACTAAAAGTGCATAAGGCATTGCACATACTAATAAAGTGTCACTTCACATGAAATATAAGCATGTATAATATGAAATTTCCATGTGGCCCTCCTTTAGTCTTTTTACAACAAATTATTCTCTTTGATCCATTTAATATTTATCGTAATTAGAATATCTTATCAAACTTAGATTTATATATCAAATATAACACCACTCTAAATAAGATGTCAAACTTAATTTAGCTTCCTGGATCAACATAATAACAATTACATTAGTCTCATATTAATTGGAAAACAAAAAAGAAATAGGTAAGATATGTAAATCATTACACTTTCCATTGATTTTATTAAACATACAAAAAATGATCCACATTCCATCCATATTCCTATGAATAAAAAACCCCACCAATATCCTATGAGTAGATAATGTTATGTTTGATTGGCGAAATGAAATAAGATAAAAATATAATTACAATTCCTAAGAAATAAAATAGAGAAGTAATAACTATTCTTTATTGTGGTTATTATGAAAAAAATAATATTAAAAATGTACCTAAAATTGTCAATATGGCCTTACCCTAATTATGGCTTAACTGTTGGCTAAGTTTTCACGGTAGAATATTAAAATATGCAACACAAAAAAAAAAAAAAGCGAGAGAGATTAAGAATAGCTATTCCCTACTCATGAAAGGGAATCACAATCCTTTATTTGACAGTAATAGGATAGGAATTCCTTATAATACCTATTTAGCCAGCCAACACAGTAATAACTCTATAAGGAAAAAAAATATTTATTATATTTTATTCTTATGAAGTTAATAAACAGGATAGTGAATCAAAAGAGGATGCACTCAAGAATATCTAAGTCCCCAGTACAAAAAAAAAAATGGACTAGCCAGTGTTAATTATAGGTTAAATTACTTAATCTAAAATTTCCAAACTAGTATTCATTTTATATTTATTACATTGACCTTATAAATTACTACCGGTTGTCTCTCACAATTGATATAGAATTTAGTTTCTTACAATATCACATAATAAATACAAGCGTTTATGCATATCATCTTCTCCATAATGAACGGTGGAATAAAATTATTAGAGTATAAACTTTTCGGAAATGTAAGATACTTATGTTTCTTGTTTACTTCATTGAGTAAAGTCCATATATCTTACTATACGTTCCTTAAACTGTATTTGAACCCCTGTAACATGCTCAAAAAGAGTTACAGCAGTTGCTTGTAGTTTGTTATTTGGGACAATTATAATTTCTACTTGAAGTTTTTTGAAGTTTTCACTTATATGTGTATAATTGAACGGTTATGTATATATAGGAATTTTTTATACATAAATATAATAAAGTAATTCAGAAAGTTTCCACAATTTTATAGATAGACTAATCCCTCATTTCGTTGTTGAAATAGTTACACGCTATACTTAAGCGAATTAGGGAATGCGTGAGAATGGTGGGTTCAATTGTCACATGTTCCGCGCTTTTGACGGTATCACGAAGAGGATGAATGTTTTTGGGGGCAGAAAATGGTCGAAGAAATTTCCATGGATAATGGGGATTGATGAGGGTGGGCCAAAAGGAGTAGAGACAAGGGCATGCAACAGCAACTGTGCCCATATGAATTTGACATATATTATCATGCTGCGGCGTGGATAGGAGGTTTTATTGCGCGCGTGTTTGGCTTTTCAAGCGTGTGACGGTGGCGCTCGCATTTCGGCATTATTAATCCTCGGCTGAAGCAGACATATTCAGAGGCATTAATAGGCGGACGCGTTAACGTACTCTCTCTCTCTCTCCTTCTAATAAATTTGGATATTTCTATGTCTATTTTTATGGAACTATCCATCTCATCATCAATTTTTTATTCTTTAAATATGAATTATTAAATAAATCCTCAACTCAACTGTTTAAATTTAAAAATAAAAAATAAAAATAAACAGTGAGATACAAAACAAAATTAATCTTATTAAAATAAAGAATATAACCATAAAATCTTCCGATAAATTTACATCCCTTAATACTCTTTTAAGAATTCTGTTATCAAGTGGCATCTTTGCATTCATTAAAGCAAAATTCTTGTATAAATAGAGTTAGAAATTACCTTCCACAAACAACAAGACAAGTGGCATGTAATTATCACGTCATAAATGACGGTTGGTAAAATAACCAACCTTAATCGGACCAAAACCCAAACAACAAATTTCTTCTTTTTTTTTTTCTTCAATTTAGTTTGAAAAATATTTTCATCCTTCAACTTTTCAACCAACCTCAACCCTTCCATTCTCACTCCTTCAATTATACCACCCAAATTCTCTAAAACGGTTCCAAAACAAGAAATTAAAAACACTCAGATATATCTTTCGATCACAAAACAACCTTTACTAAAAAAATCATAAGGATAGATTTCTTGACTTTGATTCTCAAAAGTTATGGCCAAGGAAACCTTTCTATTGTGATTTAAGATCCTTTCAATCAAGATATTTAATAAGATTAAAAATCCAAAAATCTCTTAAGATTACCCAATTTTTTTGTGACTTTTATTACTTACCAATTAGGATTCTCAAGATTAATCCTACCACTTTCACACTAAGATTGTTCTCTCTCTTCTTTTATATACTGAGGCAACATCCAATTAGAAAAACATCCATGTCTTATTTAATAAATCCTTTGAGCAATGTAAAAGCATTCACTTGTCCCTCTAAAGGGTTTTTATATACAACCCATGAATAATTTCCCACTTTATACTTACTATTTAATACTTAATTACCTTAGTGCCCTCTCTTATAATTTAAATAACAACCCCATCAATTTGTAAAATTCCAAAGTCTAGTAATCTTTACAATTCTTAAAATAGCTAGAGTAGATCTCTGTCATAGTATGTGTAAAACCTGTAATTAAATAAAAAAATAAAAAGATAAATAATCAAAAGCCATCATCAAAGACACTGAAGATGTAAACATGAGTAGTCATCCCATCAAGGAGAAAAAGACTAGCTGACACATCCTACCTTATGGAAGGAATAGACCCGACTTGACCTCTCTTCCTCTAATAGTAGCCAGCAACCATAAACCAGTCCAGCGCCTGAACATTGAAAAGAGTCTCTAGCATACTTTACTTTGATAAAGGGAATGCTACCAATACTTGAAAGACTCATCCTCTGGCAAAAGCTTGACTTTCTTACTTCAACCGCTTAACCCGGAAGGTCTTATTCTAATTTGACTTCTATGCCGACGCTATTATCGAGAGTTCCTCTTGCTTTAGTCCCCCTCTTATGCCATTCGTACCCTACGACTAGCTAAGGAGGTTTCATTTAAGGGTAGCTTCCCATTCATTACTAGTAGCACTTCTTTGTGCCCAGAAAGGGAATCAAATCCCATCGCAAGTGTAAGTGCAAATTCAAATTTTGAAGATTTATGATGGATTTAAGTAGTTTATAGTAGTGTTGTCAAATTCGGATCGAATTATTGGTCCGAATATATAAGAAGATTAAAAATTAAAAAGAAAACTAAATTCGATCGAAGGATGAATCATAATTGAATCAAGGTTGAACTTGATTGAACTGTGGAGTCAACTTAGATTTAACAACACTTTATAGTTTCCTATTTCATGGCTTGAGTAGAATAATGAGTAATCGTGGACAAAGTTTATTAATTAGGGGTTTTAAAGATTTTATTTAAATAAACTATGTTGGCTAACTCTATGAGCCTTTCATATTTCTATATGATAGGAATGCATCCTAATGATTCAAAGAGACATAATGTATTATAGTTTTTTTTTTTTTTTTGTCTTCTCCCAATTATATATCACAACTTTGACTTTGAGAGAAAGGGAAAATTAAATTTTATTCATTTAGTTAAAATTCATACCTCTAAATTATAACGGTTTTGATATATAATAGCATTTAACTGGATGTTGTCACTTTTTTTTTTTAAGTTAGGTAGTATAACATAATAGCTATATAATTTGAATAAATCAGTCAGGACTTTTCTCTGTTTGGAAAAAAATAATAATAATAGAAAGAAAGAAAAAATCAGGACTTTTCTCCATTTGGTGTCTCTCCCAGAGAAAAAATATATTAAATATTACGTTTTCATTTTTCTTTTGTAATTATGTAATCTTGTTCTCGCTCCTCAATTTATTGATCCATTCTTCCCCTAATTGAATATTCAGACGGCCTCTTTTTCATCTAGTGTGCAAGCGCAGACACACGCTGGGCAAATCCTCCTTCCATTTTCCACATTGTTTTGACGCAGTATAATAAATCTTTCTTATATTTTCCATAAGATTAAGGAATCAAGACACAAATACTCCGATAACTCTTAATAATTAATGAATATAAATGATTGGTTATATTATATTGACAATACTGCCAATTATTAAAGTCACAGTATCATTCAAACATGTTTTCGCTTAAATATCAAGACTATTCTTAAATCATTGCAAAAACACCTTGGGGAAAAAGAATCCAAAAAGAACATGTCATTTATTAAACCACAGGAAAAAGTATACATTTAATCCTAAACTTGTAACTACTTTTTTTTATTTGATTAGTTGACGTTTTACTTTTTTTTTTTTTTATCCATTTTGAATTCTCCATGTTTTTAAATTTCTATAAAAATGAATTTTCATCAATTCCAATAATTTTTCCATTCATCCTTGGTAAGTATAAACTTTTTATTGGTACATAATGGTAGCCAGCACACCATCTCAAGGTTAGAGGGTGTCTGACCATGACATGATGGGGCCACCAAGGCTTAAGGGGTTTTTAAATAATATTACTTAAATTTTCCTTTTTTATTTTATATAATTTTTATCATAGTATTTAACTCTAATAGTATTATTTTATTAAATTAATTTACAAAGCAATCAAAAGTTTTTCGATAATGATAAAGCAATTAAATGTTGGCACGTAAGGAGGATCGACAAAAAAAATTTTAAGGAAATTAACGGAATCCACTTTGTAAATGTTTAAAAATATTGAGAGTCAAATAAAAATTTGAATATTAAATGTGTATTTTCTCCACCAGGTTACTAGTTTGAAAGAGTTTCGGTGGACAATGAAAACAATTGTATCCAAAGTTTATCAGAATATCAATATAATTTATTTCAAATAACAATCATTTTAAGTTTGAAAAATCTTTCAGGTTCTTACTTGTGAAACATAATAAAACTCCTTAACTAATAAAGAGAAGACAAAAGAACAAGAAAAAAAGGTCATGAATCTCAGTTAGCGAACATTAGCGGCCGTGCATATGCGGTATGCAACATCAGCATAATTAATCAGGATGTCTTCTTCTTAATTACCACCACTAACACTAACAATAACATTCTATCTAATTAACCACAAAATAGAAAAAAAGAGCACACTTGATGTAATCTATATTAAAAAAGGAACATAGGGTCCCTTGTTATTAGGTGCAACGGGTGTGAGTGACAGTGAGTCCCTTCAAATAGTAATTATTGATTAGAACAACGTCACCTTCACATTCACTAAATTCTCTTTCTCTCCACCAAACCGGAGACCCAAGAATCCAATAGAAAGGGGGAATACAGGGAATTTGGGTTCTCGTCTCTCTCAAGTCCCAATCCTTTCTTTTCCCAGTTTTTCCTCTATTAAGATAAGGGAGAAAAAAAGAAAGCAATTCCAATAACCAAACAGGGAAGTAAAAAAAAAAAAAAAGGAACATGATCTCTGTAGCTCAATTATAAAATGGTGTCCTAGGAGTGAAAAAGGGTGTTTAGTGTTAAGTGTACTAGAGAGCTGAAAAAGGACCATTAAAAAGGGGGGCAGCTAATAGTTGCTTTTAGATTGTGGCCGTCCTTGGGTTGGAGGGGGGTGGTTATAGAAGCAGTAGTGAGTGGCTATGCGGTGGCGCATTAAAGTTTGTTTGGCCGCATTTTGCCTTAAATTCAGGCACTAAATCATTTCAACTCTCCTTTTGTTGACCATACTATACACTAGTTCCTTATTTTTAAAGTAGCTGCTCTGCCACTACTAAAGTGTGTTGCGCCCGAGTTCATTCATACTCATTATTCATCAGAGAACTGTGGTTTCTCCAGCTAGAAAGTGACGTTTCAAACAAAGGTACTAGTTCAAAGTGTCGATGGATATTGAAATATGCATTTTTCTTTTCTTTTTCTTTTTTTTTTTTTGTTTGTTCCTTACTCATTGAATTGCTTTTGGTGATTTTTCAAGCTCTAGTCTCATCTCGATTGTCTTGTTTGGATTTGTTCTGTTGTTTGCTTTCGTTTTCTAGGAGTTATTTCCTTGCATGCGACGACTCATAGTATTTTGTCTCATATATATATATATATACACACACACACACAAATGTATGCATGCTTCAGATCTTGAAGTACTCGGAGAAGTAGACTCAAAAGATGTTGGGACAAAAGCAAGCAGAAGAAGCAATTGTGCCCAATTCCAGTGAAAAGGAAGTTGGAGTTGGCAATCAAGACGACAAGGAAGATGGAGAAAACTACTCAGCCTTCAAGATGAAGAGCCTCATCTGGCACGGTGGTTCTGCCTGGGATGCATGGTTCAGCTGCGCCTCTAACCAAGTATCTGCAATACAGTCCACTCTATATCTATATATACAAATATATATACATATACATATTGGTCTATAATTAAAGCAATATGTATGGTGGAATTGATTCTTTAGGTTGCACAAGTGCTGTTGACACTGCCCTACTCGTTCTCACAACTTGGGATGCTTTCGGGTGTGCTGTTCCAAATATTCTATGGCCTGGTTGGGAGCTGGACAGCATACCTTATCAGTGTTCTGTACATAGAGTATAGAACTAGGAAGGAGAAAGAGAATGTCAGCTTCAAGAACCATGTCATTCAGGTTACTAGTATTATTCTTGCCTAATCTTGAAAATTACAGTTATTGGATAAGTCCAAAACTGAGTTAGTGATTTTTGTTGTTGATGATGTTTATAATTTTGGGATCATGTAAAAAACTACAGTGGTTTGAAGTTCTTGATGGGTTGCTGGGTCCTTATTGGAAAGCAATAGGACTTGCTTTCAACTGCACTTTTCTCTTGTTTGGATCTGTCATTCAGCTCATAGCTTGTGCAAGGTAAATAAAAAGAATCAAGTACTCCTTTTTTCAGTTTCATCCAATTCATTTTTCTTGATAATAATATATTAAATGGTGGGATTCGTTAAATAGTTTTTTTTTTTTAATTTTTATTCTTCCTTTAAAAAAAAAAAAAAAAAAAAAAAACAGCAACATATATTATATAAATGATCGACTGGACAAGAGGACATGGACATACATTTTTGGAGCATGCTGTGCAACCACAGTGTTCATCCCGTCGTTCCACAATTATAGGATTTGGTCATTTCTGGGTCTGGGAATGACCACGTACACTGCCTGGTACTTAACGATCGCTGCTGTGGTTAATGGCCAGGTAATCATACCATTTATTTCCACACCAACCAATCACATCCACCGTCTTGACCTGATACCTAATACCTTGGAATTTTTATTTAGGCAAAACAATTTTGTCTTACAACTCACATCAATTGGATTAGTTTTTTATTTCTTTATAGCATTTTTTTTTGTTTTCATTTTCATACATGGCTTGTCTTTAGGTTACTTATAAGTTATATATGAGTAGATACAATATAAAATACTCATTTGATTATGGAGTAATGCAATTGCAAACATAGTAACCACCATTGTAACGTTATGTTTATCTTTTATATTGATGCATAATTACAATTATTTTTCAAATCAATCTATTACCGAGAACAAATATATTAAATAAGTTAAAAGAAATCCTCAAGTCATATCGTGAATCAATCTAAAAGATTTACTATGAGTTTATGATTTTGTAAAAGATTGGCTTGGTAAAATTTGTAAATGTAATATTTTAGAAATTCAAAGTATTATATAATTTTTATAGTAAAGATTCAATTAAAAATTAGTTTTTTCAAGAAAAGAGATGCTTTGGTCAAAAAAAAAAAAAGATAAAGAAAAAGAAATGCTGATTTCTAGGACACATTAATAAAGAGGGCATATCTCACAATAAATGACATAAAATATACATTATACACCACAACCATCCACTTATGAAGTAGTACTGCGAATTTAAACTTATGTGTCATAAGAACAATAATTTGAATTTTGTTTTAGATTTTAATTTGAGCATTTTTGTGTACATGCAAATGCAGGTGGAGGGGGTAACCCATACGGGACCGAAGAAATTAGTACTGTATTTTACGGGTGCCACCAATATACTCTACACCTTTGGCGGCCATGCTGTAACAGTGTATGTACAATCATCACCGCTGCCACCCATAAACAAAGTCAAAAGTTTACTATTTTTCAATATTTTTCCCCCTTCAATGCACCATGACTTTAACGATTTATTTTTAGTTCAAAATTTTTCTAATGTGAAATTAATATAATAATTGGTCTAAGGAAATTAAAAAATAAAAAGAATAAAGTAATACAACTAACTTCCTAGATAATTTTATAATATTTGTATACTTGACTAGATCCTTAATCTTAGAAAACTTATTTATTCATATAATATCATAGCCTACTTGAGGCGTAACGAATTTAGATAATTGTTACTACACATAAAAATTGTTATATTCAATAATAATGTATTAGTTATTTATAAGTTAATTATAGAAACTTTTATAAGTTAAAAATCGTTATATTTGGTGAAGCGTGAAACCAATTTTTGAATATGTAACAGGTTTTTTTTTTTTTTTTTTTTTGTTAATGATAGCGTATTACACAAGGAAAAGACGATACAGAGTGAAGGGAAATAATAAGGGAGGAAAAAATCTAAAGAAAATATTATAAATTTCCTTATTTTGATAAGAAATGGATTGAAAGGAATAAACGTAATGTTGTTAGACCTTTTTTACTCCAACTAGTTGAATCGGTCTTCTCGTAACCCTTAACATAGGACATGCCAGTTCGACCACAAGAAAATTTAGTGTTCAAGACCTCTTTAAATCGGTTGATTTAAATGGTTCAAGTACGATTTAAACTGCCCTAATGAGTTGATGCACACAATTTTTTTAGGAAATATTGAAAATTCAAATAGTATTATACAAAAGGTAAAAATAAAATACTAGTTACTAAGTTTACGTAAATATCAAAATTCTAAATTCTAAAATTGGACTATCTCTTCTCACTTGATGCTACTGAGGGTATAAAGAATAATTCACAAGGACTCCAATTAAGATGATGATGTGTTGATGACCATTAATTCAAATATATAACTCAATCATTTTTGTTTTATATTTAAGTTCATGGACTATTTAGACATGTAATATATCGAATTGTGTTTGTTATTTCTACTTAAATTGGTGTCAATCTGATCAAGTTTTGATTTATTTGAATATTTGATTTAGTTGAATTTAATATTTTACACTTATATAACTAAAATATAAATGATATATATCAAATTTTATGATTCCTGTCGAACCCAAACTAATCTTTATTTAACACTTCATCCCTTGACCTCTAGCCTTATCCGAGTCAAAGTCGGGTTCCGGTTTGATACCATACTTCCAATAAAAATGGAAGAAAGTTTTGTGATATAGTTTCATATTTCAGTGGAAGAGCATAAATATCCTAAAAGTGTTGTTTTTATCTAAACGCTAAGATTTTTTTGTTTTAATTCTTTTCAATTCAAATTAAGGAATGCTTTTTATCGCTTAAATAAACTCGATTCCCTTCCTTTTTTTTTTTTTCATTTTTCTAAACAAACGATATTATTTAAAGAATCCCACGTTCCTTCCTTCCTTTCTCTCCTCCTAATTCCCTGATTCATTCGTATCCTTTTCAATGCCCTTTCTTTTCAATATATAGTTTCCCCGCGGCTTCTGTATACAGCTTTTGCCGGCTGTCCTGGATGCCGAGACCCAAATAAAATCATGCAAAGATTTGTTCGTTTTGCTCAAAATCTCAAATGTAACAACATTGACCTTGGCTTTTTCCGTGTTTGGATAAACTAACAGCGAAATGTACGTCCCAATCCCAACTTTAACCCCACTTTTTAGGTATGTTTTCGTCCTCGGATGTACGGACACATGATTCAGAGATCCATCTTCACAATGAAAACTTCACTAGCTGAATCGGTTTTGTTTCAAACAAACTACTTAGCTTAATTATGATTCAAGAATTTCAAAGAAACTAAAATTTTGTAAATCTCCCAAAAAAGTAATGAAAACAAACAGTCTGGATTTAAAAAAGTCAAAAGTAAAAGAAAGGTTGTAATTTAGTAATATGAATATGGGTCTTGTAATCTTCTCTTCAAGTTGTAATTTGATTTAATTGGAAAAATAAATAAATAAAAGAAAAACTAATTATTCATTTCCATCTAACATTTTTAATTTATTGAATGAGTAAGAAATTTTTTGAGCAGG
This sequence comes from Lumnitzera littorea, assembly GCA_024138015.1. Lineage (NCBI taxonomy): Eukaryota > Viridiplantae > Streptophyta > Magnoliopsida > Myrtales > Combretaceae > Lumnitzera > Lumnitzera littorea. The sequence continues at coordinate 54,425,422 of JAMXBB010000002.1, forward strand.
TTTTTTATTACAATTTTGGATATACTATACTATATATTCAAGAGGGGGTAGAAAAAAAACAAAAAAAAAAAAAAACGAAAAGTAAATTTTGTTGTAATATTTGGGGAATAATGTAAATGTATTGCAGGGAAATTATGCATGCAATGTGGAAGCCCCAAAAGTTCAAGTACATATATTTGTTGGCCACGGTATATGTTTACACCTTGACACTTCCTTCAGCAAGTGCCGTTTATTGGGCATTCGGGGACCAGCTTCTGGATCATTCCAATGCTTTCTCTCTCCTCCCCAAAAGCGGATTCCGTGATGCTGCTGTTATCTTAATGCTCATTCATCAGGTGTGTCTGTGTACATATACTATCAAATCAAATTAATTCAAAGATTCATTAGTTTTATAATGATATGTGTGTGTAATGTGTTTATTTGCAGTTCATTACGTTCGGATTTGCTTGTACGCCATTATACTTTGTATGGGAGAAGGTAATAGGGATGCATGACACAAGAAGCATATGTCTAAGGGCACTTGCAAGACTCCCAGTGGTGATTCCAATATGGTTCTTGGCCATTGTCTTTCCATTCTTTGGACCCATTAATTCTGCAGTTGGAGCTCTCTTGGTCAGCTTCACTGTGTATATCATACCGGCTTTAGCTCACATGCTCACTTATCGAAAGCCCTCTGCTCGACGGGTAACATGTCTCTTCGATCCCTTTTAACTTCTTTAATGCATATATACGTATGTATATATATTGTGTGTGTATGTGCGCGCGTGTGTAATGCACCGTGAACTTTTACGGTGCTCGCTTAGCACGTTGCTTCTCTCTGTGTAGTAGTGGAGCTTTGATTTTTAAAGTTTTTATTTTAAGTTAGTGAATTAATGTTTCGAAACACTCATTGAGGAGACTCGTGTATAAATATAACAATGCCGTATTTAGGGGTTGTTTTCCCAATATATAAAATAGGCGTATGGGTCACCAAATTATTTAGGACTATCTCTGTGCTATGCTGGCTGCATTATTGTTAAGAGTATGAAAGGAAAGCGAAGGTTAGGGTACAAAAGTTTCCACGAAAGAGCATTTATGGCTTGAGTTTGGAAGCATCGCCACATGGGGAGTGAGATTGGTGGTGTGTCGCTATCGAGAGGAAGTTCATCATCTCGACATTTGTTTTGTGGTATTTTACATATTGATGTAGTTTTCTCGTGTCCTCATCTTTTAGCTGCCCAAGTCGTTTTCTCATAATTTCAAGTCAACCTGGGTGGAGGATTACATAATTGGCAGGAATTGGATAGACTCTAAGGCATCTACTTGTACTTCTATAGGCATATATTAGATCACATATATCTTTTATAATACCATCCGTCATATTATATAAAAAATTTTCTTTTCACGAATGCTATGTTAAGATACATATTAAGAGGTTTATGAATTAATCTTACTCATGTTTTATTAGTAAACTTAGATTTTTTTTTTTCCTTTTAATATATTTAATGTTTTTACTTTATAACATTATACACACACACACATATATATATATATATGGAAAGTTTTAAAAGATAAATAAAACGGAACTTATAAAGGGAAACTCTTAATTTGAAATGTTCCCATGATAAGAATGCAAAAATTTGCTACATCGCATTGTCAAATATAGCTTTGCTTTTCCTAAAGTTAGGTTATCGAGCACCTAAATCGGATTTAGGTATCCAAAGTACTTACCGATTATCATTCTTATTTATTTGTTTATTTATTATTATTATTATTTATTTTTATCAATTGCACAGAATGCTGCGGAGAAACCTCCTTTCTTTCTACCAAGCTGGACCGGTATGTACGTGGTAAATGCCTTTGTGGTCGGGTGGGTCATAGTGGTTGGTTTTGGATTTGGCGGGTGGGCCAGCGTTAGCAATTTCGTCAAGCAAGTTGATACATTTGGGCTTTTTGCCAAGTGCTACCAATGCAAACCTCCAGCACCACCAGCCGGAGCGGCAGCAGCCCATCACTAAGTTGACCGTAGCAAACAACCACCTTTTTATTGGCCTATATTTTGTAACATACAAACGGGAGGTAGCAAAGCCTTCCAACTACATGCGATGTGGGTTGGTTTTGGCCTTTTTAGTTTGATTTTTTTATTACTTTAAATTAGTTGATATAATATCAATAGTTAATAGTGTGTTGAATTATGAAGATTCCTTTGCTAGTGAAGTTCTGCCTACTCAATCAATATATATATATATAATATTTAAATTTTTCTCCTTCTCAGTCTAAGCATTATTGATTGTATAAATTTATAGTTATATGTCTTTACTTGTCATATAATAATTTAGCCTGCCATACCAAGAGTAAGATAGGTCGCTTTCAAAGGGAACTCCAATTGCGGCCAAAAAAAAAAAAAAAAAAGGGGACTCCTAATTGTGACAATTATTTTAAACCATCAGTGCCACGAGGCTTGATGTCATTGGATAAATGTGAGCAAGGCTTTTGACCCTAGATTCTAATCTATCTGGACAAGGTGGAAAGCATCGATAGGACCCAAACCCAACATCTCTTTCGTTTTCAACTCACTTGGCTTGCACGCTATTTATGCCTGGCACCTGTGAGCTGCAACCCTTGCTCATTGCTAACTTTATGATATAGAATAGAACCTCGTTAATTATACCCCACCACTGCGATTCGTGTGGGTGAAATAAATATGGCTAACCCTATAAACGAGTTAGCCCGAGAAGATGTAGTGCTAAATGGAGATCTCAAATATCAAATCGAATCTAAGTTTAAAATTTCAAACTTAAGTTTAGTTAAAAATCATATTGGATGAGCTTGAGTTCAACTCGATCAAATAAATTTAGGTTTGATTTATTAAAAAAATAATAATTTTCTTCTTACCAAAATGTTATTGATATCCAAGTTTAACTTACACGCGACTGACCTTAAAACTTAACTCAAACATGATTAAGTTCACGAGCTAAACTGATGAAATAAAAAAAAAAGTTTGAACCCAAAGACTCATCCATATATTGATTGAATTCGAGTTATCCACAAGTTATTTTTGTTTATCTACCTTTATCTATAGTATATTTTGTCTCAAATGAAATGTATTAATAGATCACCCTTCCTTGTGCAACTGCTGAACTTTACAAAATTTGAAATGCAACGTACGACCACTTAGCTTTGGTTTGCTTTATATGCAATTTATCAATAGAACAATGTTTGTTTCTTAACCATGTGTTTTTTCTCACAAAACCCTCGTTCCCCAAATCAAAATCATAATTTCTCTTATGTTAAAAAGAAAATACACAAACCTATGGAAGATATGGAGATGGTTGTCTCTTTTGAACAAGACATATCTCGATTGTCCCTAAACTCTACACAAAATGATAACCATTCTGGTCCCTTGATGACTTAAGCTTAAGGGAAAAAATCTTAAAAAGAATCTATTACTCATAATCTTCACTCTAACTATGCACAACTTTCTAATCAAGCCTTTTAAGATGAAATGGATGAGGAAGGGGATGATTCTATTAAGAATTAGAAGGTAGTTAACAAAGGAAAATCCCTAATCGATGGTTCCTCAAGTATTAGATCTGTCTCTTTTAGTTCTCAGCAAAAGAAAAAGCTATACTCAAGATGGAAACATGCCATAATAGTGGAAGTCTTCGACTTATCCCTAGGGTACAAAATTCTCTATCAAAAACTAAAGAATGTGGAGTTTTGTATCTAATTTCTCCATGATTGTACTAAGAATAAGGTTCTATGTTATTTCGTTTAAAAACCTTGAAGATCTCTTTCTCATTATTAGGGGTGGCTTATGGTTTGTTAATGGGCATGTAAGCCCTAAAGTTAAGCCAAGTAACCGTAGGATTGAACTTAAAACACAAGGTTTAGGGCGATCGATTAAAAGATCCGATCAAACCCAAATTATAAACTATTGAGAGAAATATTAGTAAAAATGACCCGTAAACTTGAATTTAAGAAAATGAGTCATAAAATAGGAGACTATAAAATTTTCAAATTTTAAGCATAATAATTGTAATTATCGAAAAGACAAAAAGTGTAATCTAATAACTGATAAATTACTAGAGATAAATTATATGTATACTAAAAATTTTAAAATGACCTAAATAATAATTAGGAATGTTCACGTGTACCTCACATATATTTATGTGTAGATAAAAATACGCGAAATTACCTAAATTGGCCAAAAACTAAGTAAATAATTAAAGAAAATTATAAATTAATTATGAAAAAATCAGAAAAAAATCAAAAGAGGATAAAATGATCCAAATCAGGTCGTGGCATGTCGGGATCTACCAAATAAAAATCAACCAATTAGAATTAGGCAACACAAAAACCAAAAATCAAGGAAATTGGGCAAAGTCATGTCTAATTAATGCATAATAATTACAAAAATCGTCTATAAATAGGGGAAAAATTTTCAGAACTCATTTGGGCAGTGAGGAATCTGAGAAAAATCGAGAGACCTAAAAATTTGAGAGAAAATTCAAAAAACAAAAAAAGAAAAGAAAATTGTGCAGATTAGGCATGTGAGCCAAACCTATACCTCACCACCACTTGGGACCGAGCCACCACCACCACCACCCCACTCCAGACCCATCATCTAGGCCGGCCGACAAACTTAGACCGGGCTTAGACTGCCAGAAAGCATCGAACCGGGTGAGTCCCACAATTGTCCCGATTTTGTATAATTTAGTAAAATTAGTTATTTTACCTAGAAAATTATGAAACTTGTTATTATGAGGTTTTATTGTATATAGATTTATGGAAAAATAGTGATTTAGTTTAATCACGTCTGAAAATATAGGGTTCTTAACAAATTGAACAAAACCAAGCATGATTAGAACTAGAAATAAATAGGCTTAGGAGTGTAGTTTGGAGCTCAATTTTTTTTCTATAGGATGCTCATGTGATATATAACAGTACTATGAAGCCATTTTTTTAAAATTAATTTTTGAAATGTTTAAGTTAATTTCTAGCCCTAAAATGATGGAAAAATTGGGTGATTTTAGGTTAATTAGGTAATTAAGATACTAATTACTGATTTAGATAGTAATTAGATGTTTAGGGATGCTAATCTCTGATGTGGAAACCTAATCTTAGCCTTTGGAGTATTAAGTATGGTTAATTTAGGGAATTAGGTAGTTAATGTAAGAAGTTAGTAATATGTGAAATTGAAAATTAATAAATCTAAAAAAATTAAGGTTATTTAGATGATATTATAATAGAAATTAGAAAAATAATAAATCTGAAATAACATTTAATTTTGAGTAAATGTCTCAAAATGTAAGATTTTCTCACATCAGGAATAAATCCGATACCGCAATTAAGGTTAGCGTGTACTAAATAGTTTAGAATCGGAATTAAGACCCAATAGAATATTTGAATACTCGAACTTAATGTGATTAATTTCACATTAGGATTCGAGCATATTTAAGACTTAAAAATTGAACTAGAACCTAATTTAACAATTAATACGGTAACCGAACTCGAACCTAGTCCTAAACCTAGAATGATTGTAAAAGACTTAAAACCTAGATAATTAGGTATATTAAATCCTAAATAAAACATAAAAATAAGCGTTATAGGAGAAAATGAACCTATAATCATTATATGAAAACTGAAACCACGTTTGTGTTATAGAAATAATCGGCGATGGCCTGAGCAAATCAGACCTCGAGTGAGTAAGCGAAGAGTCGAGGTAAGTTGGGATTAATACAATGCTGTATGTTGGAGGCTTAAGATTATGCTTAGTTATGCTTGTTAGATGGTTGGATATGTATTCTTTAAATAATGTAAGCCCTAAAGCTAAGCCGAGTGACCGTAGGATTGAACTTAGAACACAAGGTTTAGGGCGATCGGTTAAAGGATCCGATCAAACCCAAATTAGAAACTATTGAGCGAAATATTAGTAAAAATGACCCCGTAAACTTGAATTTAAGAAAATAAGTCATAAAATAGGAGACTATAAAATTTTCAAATTTTAAGCATAATAATTGCTAATTATCAGAACCGTTACGCCCCGAAGCGATAGAGTCGTAACAGCCCCGCTGTGTAAACCATCCTAAGATAAAAGTTGGCCTTATAACCGCTATCTTAGACCTGATCTACACAAGGCGTCCACGACTAACCCGCTTTGAAGTAAACAATTTGTAATTTAAATAAATCATTTATCTAAGAAAGTGAGGAAATATATATATGCTATAATTCAGCCATTGCAATTACAGTTTACAATATTTCTCTATAATATATTTTCTAGTTATTACAGTATTCAGAAATGAAAAATAATTTTAAAATAAAAACTTAGACCTTAAAATATGTGTATATTCTTTAATGTTTTTCCTCACTCCCTAGGATCCAGCAGTTGCTAGCTTCAGAGTAGTGGTTTGCCACTTCTTAGCCAGCACCTGCACGACGTCTATAGAGATGTGAGCAATCACAGCTCAGTAAATTAGGACGGAGGACTTAAAACTATATCATAAACACAATAAGGTTTTCAATCAACTTATTAGGTGCAATGCATGTGCAAGCAAATGCCATCGCACGATATTGTCCGGCCCGTCTTGAGATTAGAGAAATTGCACCCGCTCTAATCTGGGTTGAGGAGTTGCCGTTAATACAACAGCTCACGACCAAACCCAAGCTTGTGTAATGGAGACCTTGCTCCTCCCGTGACTACCTTCGAACCACTGACTTCACCCTCGCCGCGACCTCCTATCCTGTCACTTAGTTCGACTGAGGATGAAGAAAGGACCATTTTGCAATCCTGCACTATCCCTTTCGAAAGGGTCGATATTTGGCCGAAGAGTCCTAAGTTCCCCTAACGGGTTGCCATGCATATCCGATTATAATTACTGGTTGTATATTTGATTAAGTCCAGTTTAGGGTGATCAATTATTTCATACAAATCATACAATATATGCCAGAGCAACAAACAGAATCATAGCATCACCCATAATCAAGAACATACGCACATTCAACTATTTAACAAACACAACCAAGCATAATCTTAAGCCTCCAGAATACAGCATCGTATTAATCCCAACGTACCTCGACTCCTCGCTCACTCACTCGAGGTTCGATTTGCTCAGGCCATCGCCGATCATCCCTATAACACAAACGTGGTTTCAGTTTTCATATAATGATTATAGGTTCATTTTCTCCTATAGCGCTTATTGTTATGTTTTATTTAGAATTTAATATACCTAATTATCTAGGTCTTAAGTCTTTTACAATCATTCTAGGTTTAGGGTTAGGTTCGGGTTTGGTTTCCGCATTAATTGTTAAATTAGGTTCTAGTTCGATTTCTAAGTCCTAAATATGCTCGAGTCCTAATGTGAAATTAATCACATTAAGTTCGAGTATTCAAATTGTAAGCCCTAAAGCTAAGCCAAGTGATTGTAGGATTGAACTTAGAACACAAGGTTTAGGGCGATCGGTTAAAAGATCCAATCAAACCCAAATTATAAACTATTGAGAGAAATATTAGTAAAAATGACCCCGTAAACTTAAATTTGAGAAATAAGTAGTAAAATAGGAGACTATAAAATTTTCAAATTTTAAGCATAATAATTGCTAATTACCGAAAAGGTGAAAAGTGTAATCTAATAACTAATAAATTACTAGAGATAGATTATATGTATACTAAAAATTTTAGAATGACCAAAATAATAATTAAGAATGTTCATGTGTATTCTACATGTATTTACGTGTATATAAAAATACGCGAAATTATCTAAATTGGCCAAAAACTAAGTAAATAATTAAAGAAAATTATAAATTAATTATGGAAAAATCAGAAAAAAATTAGAAGAGGATAAGATGATCCAAATCAGGTCATGGCAGGTCCAAATATGTAAAAGAAAAATCAACCAATGAAAATTAGACAACATAAAAGCCAAAAATCAAGGAAAATGGGCAAAGTCTTATCAAATTAATGCATAATAACTATAAATATCGTCTATAAATAGGGAAAAAATTTCTAGAAGTCATTTGGACAGTTTAGCATTTGGGAAAAATAGGAAAACTGAAAAAATCGAGAGAAAATCCAAAAAAATTGTGCAGATTGGGCAAGTGAACCAAACTCACCTCTCACCACCACCTAAGACCGAGCCACCACCACCACCCTGCACTAGACCCACCGTCTGGACCGGCCAATAACCTTGGACCGGGTTTGGACGGTCCAAAAGCTTCGAACCGGTTAGTCCCTTATTTACCCCGATTTTGAATAATTTTGTAAAATTAGTTATTTTGCCCAGAAAATTATGAAACTTGTTATTCTGAGGTTTTATTGTATGTAGATTTAGGGAAAAATAATGATTTAGTTTAATCACATATGAAAATATAGGATCCTTAACAAATTGTTCAAAACCGAGCATGATTAGAATGGAAAATAAATAAGCCTAGGAGTGTAGTTTGAAGCTTAATTTTTTTTTTTTTTGTAGGATGCTCATATGATGTAGAACAGTGCTATGAAGCCATTTTTTTAAAATTAATTTTCGAAAATTTTAAGTTAATTTTTAGCCCTAAAATGATGGAAAAATTGGATGATTTGGGGTTAATTAGGTGATTAAGATGTTAATTACTGATTTAGATATTAATGAGATGTTTAGGGATGTTAATCTCTACAGTGGAACCCTAATCCTAGCCTTTGGATTAATAAGTATGGTTAATTTAGGAAATTAGGTAATTAATATAAGAAATTAGTAATATGTGAAATTGTAAATTAATAAATCTAAAAAAATAGGGTTGTTTAGATAATATTATAATAGAAATCAGAAAAATAATAAATCTGAAATAACTTTTAATTTTAAGTAAATGTCTCAAAATGTAAGATTTTCACACATCGGGAATAAATCTGATACCTCAATTAAGGTTAGCATGTACCGAATAGTTTAGAATATCGAATAATTTAGAATACCAAATTACAACCCAATAGGATATTTGGACACTCGAGCTTAATGTGATTAGTTTTACATTAGGATTCGAGCATATTTAAGGCTTAGGAATCAAAAATTTAAAATCTCATTAGGACTCGAACACCGAAATAGAGTACAACGAATCATTAAGACGTAATGGGTATACACGGAAAAAAATAAGTTAAAATATAACTTAGAATATGAAACCGTAAATTATAAGTACTAAAAAGACCTATTTGTATTATAGGATACCCAAAGACACATCAACTTGCAATTAAGGAATCGAGCGATCGAGCAATTCCAAATAAGTTGGGTTATTGCTTATTGTAATAGAGTACTAGTTTTATGGTACTTGGAGACTTAGGCTTGTATATGATTGTGATTATAAGTAGTTTACACATGTGTTTGATGTATCTGAATTCGTGCTGAAATTTGTATTGTGAGTGATTTTGTGACTGATTGAATTGGTATGAAATTGTTTCAACACCCTAAACGGAATTTAATCTTAGTCGACCCTAATAATCAAAAATGTCATACATTGCAACCCATTAGGGGATCGTAGGATTCTCTAACCAAATACCGACCCCTTCAAAAGGGTCGGCGCGGGATTGCAAAATGATTCCTTCTTCATCCTTAGTCGAATTAAGTGACAGGAGAAGAGGTCGCGGCGAGGGTGAAGTCAATGGTTTGAAGGTAGTCGTGGGAGAAGCTAGGTCTCCATTGCACAAGCCTGGGTTTGGTTGTGAGCTATTGCATAACATGAAACTCCTCAACCCGGATTGGAGCAAGTGAAATTTCTCTGATTTAACAACGGACCGAACTACGTTGTGCAATGATACTTGATTGTTGCATTGCATGAAAATAATTGTCTGATAACCCTGTTTGTGCTTGTATGCATTCATGAGTCTCCAATTCAACTTACTGAGCTGTAATTGCTTATACCCTTATAGATCCTTTTGCAGGTTCTGATTTCTGAACATTTCAAGTACTATGCTGCCCTTCAATTACCCAGAGGTTAATCCTTTTGAAGTCAGGGGTGTGAGGATCAAGTTACTTAGTATAATGTGTAACTAGACTGACCTTGTAGTTAAAGATTAAAGACTGATAGTTATTATGTGAATTAGTAAACTGTGGTGATTATGTAAAACTTCCTGGGAAGCTCTATGGACTTACTTATAACTATTTATGTTTATTAGAAATTTGTAATATTTATCATAATTGTAGTATAACTGTTATTCGGACTGTTTACTTCAAAGCGAGAAATCGTCGACGCCTTGTATAAATCATGTCCATGGTAGGCACTGTGAGGCCAGTTACTATCATAGAATGGTTTATACGGCGAGACTGTTGCGACTCTGCGACTTCGGGGCGTAACAGTTCTCGGTTGGTATCAGAGCGTAGTTTTAGTAAACTTGCTTTGAAGCGTCATACCTTAAAAGAAATAGACATTATAGGAATATTGAGAATGGGTAATATTAATTAGGCGATAAAAAATTACATAACCATAATCTTTAACATAGGAAATATTAATTGGTTTAATTATAATTACAAGGTCGAATGGGAGAACTAATTCATAGTTGGATATGGTTTGGATGGAATGGAGAAGTATCTCCTATTGATTATAGGGTTAAATTACAATGACTATTGATGGAACTAGCCGATTGGAATATATTTAGGATAGTTGTGAGATCATTGATCATTGATAAGTTTCATGATCAAATGTGCTATAGCTGGAAGGATGAGTGGGCATGGATGGAGATGAGTTTAGGACCCTAGTATAATAGATACACTGCTATAGCAGCTTTTGAGCAGAGATGGTTGGAGAAAGAGGGGATTATAACCTTGATGATGACCTTACGGTATTTTCCTACTAGGTTGGAGGATGGGAGACCATACCCTGCTAGTATCGCACACATCCCTGCTGACATTCTATACATTCCTAGATAGTACCCACCAGGGATCATTGATTGGTTTCCTCAGTTTCTAGAGCCTGCTGGGGATGATATAGAGATACCATTGAACCCTAACCCTAAACCTGAATTTGAAATACCAGAACCACCACCGGAAAACCCACCTCCAGTTGAACCCCAAGTAGATGGAGTTCATATCGAGGAAGATCCAGAGGAGGATCCAGAGGAAGATCCAGAGGAGGACCCAGAAGAAGAAGAGCCAGAGGAAGAGCAAGAGAACGAGGAGGAACCTGGTGTAGACTTACATACCTTAGTCATGCAGGTGATTGCAGACATCGGGATAGCTGGAGTAAGAGCTGGTGCTATAGCTGAACCGGATGATGATGATGTGCAAGAGGTGATTGTGATTCCTGAGACTCCAGAGATCGTGTTTATAGACTCTTCATCAGACAGCGAGCCTGAGGATCACTCTGTAGGAGGCTATGTGGCTCACGACTCCTTTGATGGAGTAGCTACCACGGATTCAGAGGAGGATTAGCTTATTTAGATGACTGACTTGTTTTTGTTAGATTTTTAGATATGATCCAGTAGCAATTTTGATGGAAACCGATGTATTTTAGGATCTTTTGATGTATTTTGACTTTTGATGTATCTTTTTTACTTTTGATGTATTTTGTAGCTTCTGGATCAAGTTAGATGTACGTTGTAATTAAGTTTGATGTAACCTTTTGTCTTGTACAGTTGTAAAGATCGAGTCTGTACTAGATTATGTAAGTAATGATGTAATCAAGTTGTAAATCTGATGTGTGTATTTGAAAGTTATCGAGTTGTATCTTTTGTTTTGAAGTTGTAATAGTGATGATGTAAGGTTGAATGAAATATATAGTGAAAGTTAGATTTCTAAGTACGTTGACTTCAATGATATTGTCATTACTATTTGATATGAGTACTTATTGCCAGCATTTATTAACATTCTCTAAACAAAAGTAGGGATAACTTATAGATAGATATTAATGCAGGATTATAAGTTAAACTATTAAGCAATTATGGTTGAAGCTAGAAATGAGAGTAATCAAGGAGGAACTGAAGGAAATTAAAACTCTCCACTACGAGCACCATCACCACCAAGAGAACAAAATAGATAAGATTTACCTCCACCTCCTTCACAAGAAAATATGTCTATTGGACAAATACTTGCCAGTATGCATAAGATGATGAGACAGCAAGGAATGTTGATTCAACATCTTCTGACTGGTGGTAATGTGGGAAATAAGAGACCTCAAGAAGTTGAACAATGAATGGAGCGACCTCAAGAGGTAAATAAACTTCCTGAGTTTATAAAGGCCAACTGTTACTTTGAAGGGGAGATGGGTAGGCCAGATATAGCTGATGATTGGTTAGCCCAAATCGAACGAAGTTTTGAGGCTTTCAGAGTCCCTGAATCTCAAAAGTTATCTTATGGTACATTTATGTTAAAGTTAACTGCAAGAGTATGGTGGGACTCGAGAGCAAGGCAACTCGGAAATAACATTGATTGGCAACAATTTAAGGAGGAATTCAGGAATGAGTATTTTCCTCGTAGTGTCCAAAATAGAATGGTGCGAGATTTGTTTAAACTGAAGAAGGGAGGTATGAGTGTAACCCAGTATGAGACTGAGTTCAATAGATTGTTACAATATGTACCTGGCTCATACCGAGATAATATTAAGTTGAAGAAAGATTTGTTTTTGACTGGATTTGACCCCACAATGTGTTACAAGCTGTTGGATTATGGTTTTATCACTTATAATGAAGTGGTAGATAAGGCAAGACAACTGGAAGATAATCGTGTGAGGATGCAAGCAATGTGGAGTCAAAAGATCAACAAAGGATATCGACCAGGTCCATCATTTAAGAGATCATATCCTGGTGCCGCTAGTAGTAGTTCTGGACAGAAGAGAAGGAGACCAGTAACTCTGGCAAATAACCCAGCGCAGTCAATACCGAGTTTAAGCTTTTATGACAAAGATGGTAATGTCAAATGCTGGAAGTGTGGTGCAAATCATTTTCCGAGGAATTGTGCTCAGCTTAAGGGGAAATGTTTTATATGTGGAGATCCAAACCATATGCTGAAGGCATGCTCTAGGATGAAATTAGTAAAGTGTAATAAATGTGGTAGAAAGGGCCATTAATTTTTTACTTTTGTGTTACCTAATTCTAATTGGTTAATTTTTCTTTTTCAGATTCTAACTTGCCACGACCAAATTTGCATCATTCCACACTTTTCTGATTTTTTTCTGATTTTTCCACAATTAATTTATAATTTTCTTTAATTATTTACTAAGTTTTTGGCCAATTTAAGTAATTTCGCGTATTTTTATCTACACGTAAATACATGTAGGGTACATGTAAACATTCCTAATTATTATTTTAGTCATTCTAAAATTTTTAGTATACATATAATCTATCTCTAGTAATTTATTAGTTATTAGATTACATTTTTTGCCTTTTCAGTAATTAGCAATTATTATGCTTAAAATTTGAAAATTTTATAATCTCCTATTTTATGACTTATTTTCTTAAATTCAAGTTTATGGGGTCATTTTGACAAATATTTCTCTCAATAGTTTATAATTTAGGTTTGATCAGATCCTTTAACCGATCCTCCTAAACCTTGTATTCTAAGTTCAATCCTATGGTCACTTGGTTTAGCTTTAGGGCTTACATTCTACCCCCCTTTAAAATAGTTTCGTCATCGAAACTACTATATATCTATGCATTGCTTACTTACTAGGATTAATAGTTTATATATTATTACTACTCTAAAAATCGAAAAAACCTTAAGTAATGTTTTGTCCACATTACATTAAGCTCTACTTTAGTTTCTAAATCTAGACCTTCGTCTAGTCATATCTTTACCTACTCCATATCTCAACTCTTGAACTTCTGAACCTGATTATCCAATATTTTTGTAGGTTACTTCATAACCTTAAAACCCATCTTCCATTCTACTGAACTTTCTTCAAGTGAATCTTCTCTATTGATTAAGATTTCGAAGTGCTTCCTAATTAACATTCCACTTCTCTTCTACTTGGACCTTTGCTCGATTTCTTAATTTCCTTCCTTTGCATTCCTTATCTTACTATTGATCGGGGCTTATTTCATTGCTGTAGTCTCCTAGTCATATCGTATTATCTTATAACTTAGCTTTACGATCTTGCAAATTTTCTTATTGGTTTATTTTCCATTTATTCCTTGTTTGATTGTTTCTTAAGTTTAATTTGTGATCATTAGCGGTTCTAAATTCACTTCATATCATCACCATTCCTTTCATCCAAAATCTTCCACTCAAAATGATTCTACCACTGTTATAGCTTCTCATTTGTTCTTCATACAACTTAGCATAGGCTCAATAGAAGCAAATTTAGCAAATCTTGACGCTTCTCCATCTCGAATTCAAATGAGATGGTTAACAACTCAATTTGACTCAACTTGAGAAGGATAAATATGACTATTGACTGACAGACTTAGCAAAAGAGACAGTATTAAGAAGGATTGATTACTTGACAAAACATGACACAACAAGATACGCTGACCAGATCAACATGACATGAGACTCAATAACAACAATTAGACAATTCAGATTTGCCATATCCCTATTGGATTACCTATTGAAATTGCTAATATGAAGTACATTATAGCTTCATATCTTCTTCATATACTGGATTACTTCAATGGATTTTTTCTCTAATCACCAATTTAACATTTTTAATATCCACCGAAATACCTTCTCTAAATATAACGAGCTTGATGAAAACGTATTCTCTTTTCCGAAAATCACATGTCTTCCATTTGAATATACTACTTATGATCACTCAACTTCAATAATTCTATTCACAAATACTTTGTATATCATAATACTATTGTCGGGTACCACCACAAACGTTTCCATATATAGTTGACATGCACTTTTTTCTCCCAATTCTATAAATGCAATTACTGCATTGATCTTATCTTGATGCCCTTCCAATGTAATATTATTCTAAAAATTGATAGTTATCCTTCTAACTCTTAAATTCTCATTTACAATATCCAATATAGAGTTTCGATCATAGGTTTGGTTCTTGATTGACTTAATTATGAAATTCAAATATCCACAAAATAATCTTCAGAATACATTTGAACCCCTTTATGTTACTAGGAGATTCAATACTTATTGATATTTTCTTCAATCTCTTCTTTATAGATATCAACAAACGTCTCATAACAAACTTCTCATAATCTACCATCAGTAACTTTCCTTTTAACTTCCATTTCCATCATATCCTACGATTCTATGGATTAATATCCTTTCTCCAATATAAATTCTAAACTGATAGGTAACGATAATCTCAATCATCTTAAATCCTTTCCTATTCACTAATTTCTAACTTGTAGGAAATGAATACCTCAATATCATCATTACACTTGCATTTCATCCATTTGTATATTCTACGGTGAGGGTACTCATCAACCAATCCTCTTTTATTCATACTTATCATCATTCAACTAAAATCAAGGAAGAGTCTTTCAATGAAATCACTACTTATCTTCTAATCCTTTTAAGCTCGGATCCTTAAATACTATACTCAATGAATGGGAAGATAAATGTGGCGGAAATTTGAATGATGAATACAATGTACTAGTTGGTTATATTTTTGTTAAGAGTTTGACTTGATCATATGATTAGCTATTCATATCAGTTAGGATCCTATTGATCTTTTAATAGATCTAGTAATACTCCTTGATGGAGGTATATTCTTTGGATATGTACATATGCTATAGTGTATTATACACTTGTGAGTAAGAATGTAAACGGGGATTAGATGTGTCTTAAGTGACCGATTTTGGAAGTGCTTTATATATATAAGAATTGGTGGTTTATTGAAGTGATTTAGATTGAATGAAGAGAATCTTTGAGTTAATTCTTAAGAAGTTTGTTGATAAAGTTGTGTCGTAATTGGTGAGATATGATGAAATGATGAGATTCATGAACAATAGTGGAAATCAATTTGAGTTTTGGAACAAAAGAGATATAGTGATATATACAGAAAGTTAAGGTGAATCTAAAGCTTATAGGATTTCTAAGATGATCTCAGCTTGGTGCTTAGTATAAATATAAGATAGTATAATTTGAAGTGAAATAAAGCATAGTATAGAGGCGGATTCTAAGAAGACAAAACATTGAGAGGGAAAAATTAGGAACCGATTCAGAAATGAATCAAAACCTATACTAAAGGTATAATCAAAACCTAATTCAGGAGTAAACCTTATATAAAATGAAAATGCGATATAGGAGATGATAAATGATGACAATAATAAGTAGTCTGATAATGATAAAGTATATGAATTGATCGTTATTTCTGATTTTTCTATAGAAGTATAAAGTACCAAATCAATAAGTGGAAATGATATTGAACTAATTAGAAGACAAATGTAGTGGAATTCTTTTGAATGAATAGTTGTTATAAGTAATTTGAATTATGGATATGGTATGATAGCTGATCACGTTTTTCGAAGAATTAGAATTGATCCTATGATAGTTATTTATATATGTAGATATCCTAACGATCTCTTAATGGATGTAATTATGCTTCTCGACGAAAGTGTAAACTTTTGAACATGTGCAAATGCGATGGCGATTGACGTATTTATAGCTAGAAGTGTACCAAAGATCAAATGTATTTTGGTGATTAATTTTGGAAATCCTTTATATGTGTAAAAACAGTAGAAGGAATAGTGCTATGAGGCTATAATCGGATTAAGAATTCTTAGGCCTTTAGTGAATCATGAATTGGAGAATTATAGTTTGGAGTAATAATTAAGTGTAAGTGAAGCCAAATGAATATGAAATGGATCATGAGATTTTTATGTAGTGCTGAGGCAAGTACAATAATATCATTATATAGTACTTATAATTATTAAATAAGATAGATAGCTATTAAATGATACATAAGCAATGAAGTAAAATTGTTACGTAAACTACAACTGAATAAGTATCCAAGCACCCTAAAATATTAGTACGGTGAGTAACAAGTGACGATAGAGATGGAATTAAAGTAACAAGTTGGAGATAATTAGGACTTTTGATCAACAGTCACTTAGTTATCTTAAGGATCAATCTAGAAAGGTATAACTTTCCAAAAAGTAAATTTTATGAGACAGTTATCTAGTAAACTAATTAGGATAAGGAATGTTAATCACAGATAGTATTTAAGGATCCGAGCTTCAAGAAGTTAAGCAATAAGTGGTGATTTTCGCGAAGGACTTTCATTTAATCTTAGTTGAATAATAATATATGAACAAAAGGATTGGTTGATGAGTACCCTCACCGTAGAATATACAAATGGATGAAATGTAAGTACAATGATGATATTGAGGTATTCATTCCCTACAAGTTAGAAACAAGTGAATGGAAAAGAATTTAAAGTGATTGAGATTATTATTACCTATCAGTTTAGAATTTATATTGAAGGAAGGATATTAATCCATAGAATCGTAGGATATGATGGAAATGGAATTTAAAAAGGAAAGTTACTGATGGTAGATTATGAGAAGTTTGTTGATATCTATAAAGAAGAGATTGAAGAAAATACCAATAAGTATTGGATCTACTAGTAACATATAAGGGTTCAAATGTATTTTTGAAGATTATTATGTGGATATCTGAATTTCATGATTAAGTTAATTAAGAATCAAACCTATAGTCGAAACTCTGAACTGGATGTTGTAAATGAGGCCTTAAGAGTTAGAGGAGTGACTGTCAAGTTCTAGAGTAATATTATATTGGAATGATATCAAGATAGGATTAGTGTACAAATTGCATTTACAGAATTGGGAGAAAGAAATGCATGCCAACTATATATGAAAATGCTTGTTAAGGTATCCATCAATAGTATTTTGATATACAAAGTATTTGTGGATAGCATTATTGAAGTTGAGTGACCATAAGTAATATATTGAAATGGAAGATAAGTGATTTTCGGAAGAGAGAATATGTTTTCATCAAGCTCGTTATATTTGGAGAAGGTATTTCGGTGGATGTTTAAAAATGTTGAATTGGTGATTAGAGAAAAAATCCATTGAGGTAATCCAGTATATGAAGAAGTTATGAAGCTACAATGTACTTCATATTAGCAATTGCAATAGGTAATCCAACAGGAACATGGCAAATTTGAATTGTCCAATTGTTGTTGTTGAGTCTCATGTCATGTCGATCTGATCAATGTATTTTGTTGTATCATGTTTTGTCAAGTAATCAGTCCTTCTTAATACTGTCTCTTTTGCTGAGTTTGTCAGTCAAAAGTTATATTTATTCTCCTCGAGTCAAGTCGAGTCAAGTCAAGTCAAATTGAGTCGTTAACCATCTCATTTGAATCCGAGATGGAGAAAAGTTGAGGTTTGGCTAACTTGCTTCTGTTGATCCTATGCTAAGCTGTATGAAGAACAAATGAGAAGCTATGACAATAGTATAATCATTTTAAATAGAAGATTTTGGATGAGAGGAAAGGTGATGATATGAAGTAAATTTAGAATTTACTAATGATTACAAATAAAACTTAAGAAACAATCAAACAAGAAATAAATGGAGAATAAACCAATAAGAAAATTTGTAAGGTCGTAAAGCTAAGTTATAAGATAGTACAATACGACTAAAGGATTGCGATGATGAAATAAGCCCTGATTGAAGCAAGGAATGCTAAGGAACGAAAAGTTAAGAGATCGAGCAAAGGTCCAAGTAGAGAAGAAGTAAGATGTTAATCAGGAAGCAATTCGAAAACCTAATCAGTAGACTATATAGAAGATTTATTTGAAGATAGTTCAATAGAATGGAAGATGGGTTTTCAGGTTATGAAGTAACCCCCAACAATACTGGATAATCAGGTTCAAAAGTTCAAGAGTGGAGATACAGAGTAGGTAAAGATACAACCAAACGAAAGTCTAGACTTAAAAACTAAAGTAGAACTTAATGTACTGAAGACAAAACATTACCTATAATTTCTTTAATTTTTAGAATAGTAATAATATATAAACTACCAATCCTAGTAAGTAAGCAAGCAATACATAGATATATAGTAGTTTCAAGGACGAAACTATTTTAAAGGGGGGTAGAAATGTAAGCCCCACAACCAGTCACTCGAGATTTCGATCGGCTGAAGGATCCGATCAAGCCTAAATTATAAGTAAAGTTGGAAATATTAGTAAAAATGACCCCGTAAACGTGAATTTAAGAAAATAAGTAGTAAAATAGGAGACTATAAAATTTTCAAATTTTAAGCATAATAATTACTAATTACCGAAAAGACGAAAAGTGTAATCTAATAACTAATAAATTACTAGAGATAGATTATATGTATACTAAAAATTTTAGAATGACCACAATAATAATTAGGAATGTTCACATGTACCCCATATGTATTTACATGTAGATAAAAATACGCAAAATTACCTAAATTGGCCAAAAACTTAGTAAATAATTAAAGAAAATTATAAATTAATTATGGAAAAATCAGAAAAAAAAAAATCAGAAGAGTGTGGAATGATGCAAATCTGGTCGTAGCAAGTCAGAATCTGAAAAAGAAAAATTAACCAATTAGAATTAGGTAACACAAAAGCCAAAAATTAAGGGATAAAGCAATTGTCTTGTCCAATTTAATGCACAATAATTATCTTAAAGCTCTATAAATAGCAAGAAAAATCCAGGAACTCATTTGGACAGTTAAAAATCAGAGAAAATTAGGGAGAGGCGAAAATTGAGAGAAAAATTCGAGTTAGAAAAAAAAAAAGAAAAACTATGCAATTAAGGCCTTTAAAGGGAACCCCCACCAGACGAGCAACTGGGAGTGCACGGCCACCACTACCACATGGTGGTAGCAGCGCTCAGGCCGGCCAACAAGGCCATGGCAGCCAGCGGTAGCTGGAGCCACCCAAATCGGTGAGTCCGATTTTCAGCCCAATTTTGTGTAATTTTGTAAAAAATAGTAAATATTGTTAGAAAATTATGAATTTTGTTATTCTGAAATATTTTTGTATTTGTTTTTTAGGAAAAATATTATTTTGATGAAAATATGTCCTGTAATATATGATCCTTAAGAAATCGTGCAAAACCGAGCATATTTCGGTTTAGAAATAAATGACCTTAGAAGCATAGTTTTGAGCCCAAAATTTTTGTGTAGATTACTTAGATGATATAGAATAGTGCTATGAAGCCCGTTTTCAAAAATCAAATTTCGAAAATTTTAGATAATTTTTAGGCCCTAAAATGAGGCATAAAAAGAGTAATTTAGGGTTAATTAAGTAATTAAATGGTTAATTACTGATTTAGTGAATAATTATATGTTTTAGGATGTTGAAATTTGATAAAGTATGATACTTATAGCATTTAGGGTGTTAGATGTAATTATTAGGTTAATTATGTAGTAAATAAGTAATATGGAAAAATAGTTAATTTTAAGTTAATTTTGTAAATTAGGGGAATTAGGAGTAAAATCTGATTTAGGAAGAATTTAGACATTTTGAAATGATAATTAATGTTTAAGGATGGTAATTAAAGTGATAGAAATAGTAGAAGTGTATTATATACATAATAGGTAATAATACATAATACATAATTATTAGAAATATAATAAATAGAAATATTAGGATAAAAATTGATATTATATAAATGATAAGGATATATAATAAAACCGATAGAAGACTAGAATTTATGTAATTATATGAAAAATGTAAAAATTTCTCACATCAGAAGTGAACTCGGTACACTATTAAGGATTTTAGTGTACTAGATATAATAAAATACTGACTAGGAGTAATGATGATATTTAGGAGATCAGGAAGTAATGTGATTAATTTCACATTATGAGTTGAAATGAATTTCTAGGGTTCGGGTACAAAACAATATCTAGAAATCGAACTAAAATCTAATTTAGAAATCACTGCGGAACCCGAACCTAAACCTAAACCTAAAATAATTGTAAAAGACTTAAGACCTAAATAATTAGGCATATGAAACCCTAAACAAAACATAACCATAAGCGTTATAAGATAAAATGAACCTATAATAATTCTATGAAAAACTGAAACTACGTTTGTATTATAGGGATGATCGGCGATAGCCTGAGCAAATCGGACCTCGAGTGAGTAAGCGAGGAGTTGAGGTAAGTTGGGATTAATACGATGCTGTATTTTGAAGGCTTAAGATTATGCTTGGTTGTGCTTGTTAGATAGTTGTATGTGTGCATGTGTGCATGTGCTTGATTATGGGTGATGCTATGATTCTATTTGTTGTTCTAGCATATATTGTATAATTTGTATGAAATGATTGATTGCCCTAAACTAGACTTAATCAAATATACGACCAGTAATCATAATCAGACATGCATGGCAACCCGTTAGGGGAACTTAAGACTCTCCGGCCAAATACCGACCCCTTCGAAAGGAATAGTGCAGGATTACAAAATGGTCCCTTTTTCATTCTTAGCCGAACTAAGTAACGGGAGAGGAGGTTGCGGTAAGGGTGAAGTCAGTGATTCGAAGGTAGTTACGGGAAGAGCTAGGTCTCCATTGCACAAGCTTGGGTTTGGTCGTGAGCTGTTGCATTAATGGCAACTCCTCAACCCGGATTAGAGCGGGTGCAATTTCTCTAATCTCACGACGGGCCGGACAACGTAGTACGATGGCATTAGCTTACACATGCATTGCACCTAATAAGTGATTGAAAACCTTGTTGTGTATATGATATAGTTTTAAGTCCTCCATCTTAACTTACTGAGCTGTAGTTGCTCACATCCCTATAGACGTCGTGCAGATGCTGGCTAAAAAGCGGCAAACAACTACTTTGAAGCTAGCAACTGCTGGATCCTGGGGAGTAAGGAAAAACATTGAAGAATAAACACATATTTTAAGGTCTAAGTTTTTATTTTAGAATTATTTTTTTCATTTCTGAATAATGTAATAACTAAGAAATATATTACAGAGAAATATTGTAAATTTTAACTACATAGTATGTATACATATTTCCTCATTTTCTTAGGTAAATGATCTATTTAAATTACAAACTGTTTACTTCAAAGCGGGTTAGTCATGGACGCCTTATGTAGATCAAGTCTAAGATAGCGGTTGTAAGGCCAACTTCTATCCTAAGATGGTTTACACGGCGGAGCTGTTACGACTCTACCACTTTGAGGCGTGACAATTCTAAATATTACTAAACTCCTCAATGCTATTATCAACTATCACCTCATATACTGTATTCTCATACTGTATATAATCTTAATCCGCTCTAACTGATCCAGAAAAATGTGGAAGCCATTCAATAAATCTATTGAGGTTAATCATCCAAGGATATATGATGTACTAGTCATATTAGTAGACTAGGGTATCTCTTTTCTATCGTTACTACACATATCTTACTAACGTCGCCTGAGTTATAATTTTTCACTTCCAAACCATCCTTATTCAACAAGTCATTTCACATGATTCCCTATTAAGCTAAAACTCATATTAATCTCTGTTATTGTCCATAAGTCTCATCACTTCTCATCAATTTCCACATAACTCCATTAACAAACTCCTCAGTAATTCTGTCCATAATATTAACATATCCTAACTAACCAATTATAATATTGTTCTCCACATCTCAATTTTAAATTAAATCAAGGATTCTCCTTTACACAGCGGGGCTGTTACGACTCTATCTTAGGACATTACTTAGAACTATCACACCCCGAAGCGGCAGAGTCGTAACAGCTTCGCAATGTAAACCATCCTAAGATAGAAGTTGGCCTTACAACCGCTATTTTAGACCTGATCTACACAAGGCGTCCACGACTAACCCGCTTTGAAGTAAACAGTTTGTAATTTAGACAAATCATTTATCTAAGAAAGTGAGAAACATTATATATATATATATATATATATATATTATAATTCAGTTATTACATTACTCAAAAATGAAAAATAATTCTAAAATAAAAACTTAGACCTTAAAATTATGTGTTTATTCTTCAATGTTTTTCTTCACTCTCCGGGATCTAGTAGTTGCTAGCTTTGGAGTAGTTCTATGTTGTTTCTTAGCCAGCACCTGCACGACGTCTATAGGGATGTGAGCAACCACAGCTCAGTAAGTTAAGATGGAGGACTTAAAACTATACCAAAAACACAACAAGGTTTTCGATCAACTTATTAGGTGCAATGCATATGCAAGCAAATGCCATCGCA